>CM064861.1:42634890-42978676 GCA_032719365.1 Prinsepia uniflora | reverse complement strand
CATTTGCAATGACCCGAAAATTTGATGAAAATAAAATTTGGAAACTTTTGTGGAAACTACGATTTTTTCCCTTGAATTGGTAAAACATTAACTTTTTTACCCTGAGTATCTGTTGGACATTATGTGAAGACCGTTATGAAGGTCTCGAAATCCTAAGTTCGTAGAAAGGTAGCACGCTAAAATCGGAGGTCGGGATGAGTTATGGGTAAAAAAAGCAAGGGGTATTTTGGTATTTTATGCTTGAAGGGCATTTTGGTCATTTTACAATGATAGTCAGTGACCCGAGAAGGAGAAAACACAGGTTTGAGAGAGAGAGAGAGAGAGGAGAGAAGAGAAGAGAGAGAGAGAGAGAAAGAGAGAGAGAGAGAGAGAGAGAGAGAAGAGAGAGAGAGAGAGAGAGAGAGAAGAGAGAGAGAGAGAGAGAAAGAGAGAAAGAGAGAGAGAGAGAGAGAGAGAGAGAGAGAGAGGAGAGAGAGAGAGAGAGAACTGATCAAGGACAAGGGGAGATCATAAATAAAAGAAAATGAAGAGGAGAAGACATGAGGAGGGCTAGCTGGGGGAGCTTTGAACTAGAACCCGTAAGCCAAGTTTTTGGCCATGGATCAAGTAGCTGGTTAGAGACTTTCTGGCATGTAATCAGGGGCGAAAGAGTGATCTTTGAGTCCCTAAAATTAGTATAAAATAGAGAGAATGAAGGTTTAAAGCTGAGGAGAAGTGGGAGACGTTTTGAAAATATGAGCGAGAAAGGGTCTCGGAAATTACAAAAATGCGTGCAAGTCAGTATTAGACTACGCGAATCATGTGTGAGTGGACTTTCTTTTCCCTAAAACTTCTATGCATGCATATTTACATGTTTCACATGATTTATTATGTGAATAGGCTCATGTTTATTTAATTTAAGCATGATTTCTATGGGTTTTTGGTGATTTTACGGTAATTGCTACATTGTATGTGTACATTGTACGTTTTACGAGGAATTTTCCTAATACGTATTCTGATTTTATACTGGTTTTTGGGAAGTGGTTTAAGACTCTATATGATTTTTCCACGTGATTTTGATGATATTTGATTATCGGGAGTTTTATATATTTTTTTACGGTTTTATGAATTATTTTAATGGCATAATTTATGAGGTTTGGCATAATTTATAATTAGGGCTTAGGCCCAGGTTTCGAGGTTTGGTTTTGGTTTCTGAACTTGTTTTGTGTATGAAAATGTGATGTGATGTGATGGTGTGATTTCTGGATATATCTGTGGATTGTGATGTGTTGGACAACCCTCCTTAAGATGTGGTATGTTTGATGCTCAGACGTCCATAACAAGGCTTTGTTTTCATGAGATGGTTACTTGGACTAGTACCTAGACGTCCAGAGCCGGGATCTATTTTTCTGGGATTGGTCCACACCTAGACGTCCATAGCTGGGCTTTGTTTTCGTAGGTGATACCTGGACGTCCAGAGCTGGGCACTATTTTCCTAGGCACTCTGAAGTCCAGAGTGGGGCTCTACTTTCCCGATGGGTATGACCTACTGGTAGTGCAGATATGATACGTTGATTAAGATTCTCGCTTCGAGGATGGGTTGGTTCAGTATGATTGGCTAATTCAGTATGGTTGGTTCGGTACGATTGGTTGATTCAGTATGGTTGGTTCTATGTGACTGTTATGGTTATGCATTGGTATGATCATATCCGTGTTGTGATATGGAGTTATATGGAATTTTTTTTTTAAATGACTGGTTTTCTTTTAATTGCACGCATTTCACGATTTATTTTTTAATGCTAAATCTTGTACATTCATAGTTTTGTAAAACTAAGGGGATAACTCGTGTTTTCGAAACTATGTTATAAAAATATTTAATTCTTTCCACTCAAATTTTTTTTTTATTTTGATACCCTAGAGGGTCGATGCACGAGAGTCGAGGTTGCACAAGAAGCAAAGGCATGATAGTACGAGTATCATTTGGCTGACAAGGTTTGAGGGTAAACTTGGCTATTTAGGTTGCCTTGTTAGATATGAGCAGAGGAATTTAGATCTCATTCAAAGAGAAAGAAAAAACGCCATATTCTAGGAGCCCAAACTATGTGATTGCTCGGGTGTGTCTTACGAGGTGTTCATAGGGTCATGTCATGTAAACTTGGTATTAGAGCTCAGGTTTGAGTTAAGCTTGTAATTATCATGCCTTCGAGATGTTAGTCTCGTGCACAGCCTGGTAGTGAGATGAGAATAGGAGCCCAGGTAGTGTTAAGGTTGGAAATGAATTGATTGTGTGTGATACGTGTTGCTCATATGATTCACCATGATTGGCTTGACATGTTATATGTGTAGTATAATAGTATGTTTTCTCGATAATTGTGATTCTAGATTAAAAAATCAATGTGACTAATGGATGTCACGTATTGATAAGGGAAATAGTTGTGTGACTCGAAACAAAAAGCGAAAGTCCTACTAGTTGTCACCATGGTGGATCTGAGTGTGCTAACCAATATGTTCCTTAGTTGGAGTAAGTTATTTAGGTTTAATGTAAGAAAAGTGTAACACCCCAAACATTCGTGAAAATATAAAATGACTATTTTGCCCCTAAAAGTAAAAATGCTGACTTTTGACAAAAAGGCAAAGTGTTGACTTTTGACCAAAAAGTCAAAGTGTTACTTTTGACCGGGGCATCTTCTAGACACTTTGAGGAGACCGTTACGAAGATCTCGACCTCATGTGTGCATAAACAGATGTTATGTTAAAATTGGAGTTCGGATAAGGCCGTTATGTGTAGACGACTTAGGGGTATTTTGGGCATTTTGGAGCATAAAGGCATTTTGGTCTTTTTGGTTACTAGATATTTTGGGGTAATTATTTTTCCAACAAACTCTGGAATTTTTCTTCACCGAATTACCTATGGTCTATATGTGTGTGTGTTGTATTTTGGTGGGAGATTAGGGAAGGAAAGGCCAAAATGAAGAAAGAAAAGAAAAATTAAAGAAAACGAAGGAACGAGTGGGTTGAGCAGTGGGGAAAACAGAGGGAAATAGGTAAAATAAAAGAAAGAAGAAAAAAAATGAGAGGATGGTGAGATTTCGGGAGTGAAAGGAGGAGTAAACGGTGAGGGTGGTGGAGGAACCTATTCGATCCCAATGTCGAGTTTCGGTTGTGAAGCAGAGAATTGTGAAACAGGATGTCTCAATGTGTTCTAGGAGGTCACACGATATTTCTGAGGCAAAAAGGAATGGTTTAGGACGTAAAGGAGCTGTTGGACAACTCCTGGAAGCCATGGCCGAAGAGATGATTGACTAAGCCCAAACTACGCATTAAATTAAACACGTAATTTGAGTGTTGTGGCAATTTAAACCCTTTTTGTGTAGATGTAGTATTGGTAAATAGGGATCGTTCTTAACCGGGGAAATTAGGGAACATTAATAATGTGTTAGTGGGAAATGAATAAAAGAATAATGAATAAAAGAATTAAATAATAAAAGAATTAAATCATCAAAGAACTAATAAATTAAAGAATAGATGAATAAGAGAATAAAGAAATAAAAGAATAAAGAATTAAAAGAATAAAAGAATAAAAGAATAAAGAATAAAAAGAATCAAAGAATAAAAGAATAAAGAATAAAAAAGATCAAAGAATAAAAGAATTAAAAGAATAAAAGAATAAAATAATAAAAGAATAAAGAATTAAAAGAATACAAGAATAAAAGAATAAAGAATAAAGAATTGAAAAGGGGGGTTTTGAAAAAGAGTTGTAAATATAAAATAAAGAAAACAAGTAAAAATAATTAAATACTTAATTCTACTTCTACTTTAACCTTTGTACTAGTGAACTTTCTTCAAACACATATTTTTACCAACACTCTAACATCATGCTCATATTGAACCAATCACGAAATCATACCTTAATCATCTCAAATACATGCATACATTTTTCATATTATAAATGCACCGAACAGCGGATTATTACTTACAATATGATTCACCTTAAGTAAGTGATTTAATGCGCCGAACAGCGATCAAACATTAAATCTCTTCAACTCTATTCTAAATGCCCCGAACAGCGGATCAACATTTAGTTTCGAATTGAAGTTTAAGTACTAAAACATATGAAGTAAAAGAAACTCAAAAAGTAAAACACATGGAGATTGCATTCTTACTTACAAATGTTAGAAAGAAAATACCAACACATATATTGAATTATAAGTAAAACCAATAACAATAACAAGAATTTAAGTAGAGAAGTATGGATTTTCACAAGAATCACCGAACAGCAGCAGGAAACTTGTGAAGATGGAAGAAGAAATACGAGGAATTCGGTCTTAAAACTCTTGAATTGCCTTAGAATTACTTGGCCTAGGTATTTCTTAAGGAAAGCATAAAAATGTGTTTAAGAGATCTCAAAGAAATATCACAAGAACAAAGTAAAGAGGAAATGAAATTAAGAAAAATAAAAATAACATAAATTAAGAACAAGAATTAAAAGAAAGCTAATTAACAAGAAAATCTACAAGGAGTTAAAATGGTCCCCAAAAATGTCTCTCAAAAGAGAGAAACAAAAGAACTAAAAGAAGAAAACTAAAAACTAAGCAAAATGGAAGAAATGGAGCTAATGGGGGACTCCCCAAATACATGAATTGAAACCCTATTTATAGGTGAAAAAAGCTATCAAAAATACATAAACAAATACAATAAAAAATGTTAAATAATGGAATGATGAGTAATAAAGATTAGTGATGATGTTTAGAAGTGGTTTGAGTTGTAAAGTTGCAAAATTGGGTTGGAAAGTGGAAGGAATTTGGGTGGAAATTGGGTGGAAGCTGCTGGGAAAGAATTCAGCAGAGAGCTGCTGAAAAGAGAGGAGGAAAATCGGTTGACTGCTGCTGAATGGAAGGCTGGAAGTTCGGCTGGCGTGCGCTGAGGCGGTACAGCAGGATTCGGCAAGCGCGCGCCGAACGCGCTGGGGCAAGGCAGAAGCAGGCTGAAGCTAATTGGGCCGGCTTGGTTGTCTGGGTTGGGCCACACGGACGCGGGCCAGGGCTTGCGAACTGGGCCTGGGCTGCCGGATTTAATTGGGTTGTGGGACGGGCCGCTGGCTGTGTGGGCTGGGCTTGGCGGAAGAAATGGATTGGGCTGCACAGAATTTGTTTTGGGCTGCAAAGAAAATTATTTAATTGATTTAGTAATATTTCACCGAAATTCGTCCATAATTTCTTCGTTATAATTCCGATCGAGACGATTTTTTCACCAAAATACTCCAAACTACAAACTTTATTTATTTAAACACAAATAACACAAAATAAATTATTTTATCTATTTATTTAATATTTTAATATTAAAAGTCAAGTATAAAGGGTATAAAATAATATAAAATAATGCTTATTTGAGGACCTATCAAATACCCCCACACTTAAACTTTGCTAGTCCCTAGCAAATACTAAAATTAAACTACGAATTCAAAACAAGTAACCCTTAACCATTTGTCTCAATATTTCATTATTACAATCATGGCATAAAAGATTTTCACTTAAAGCGTTTAAGCATATGGAATTCAAGAGTTAATACATTGTAACAAAATGTTTTAACAAGTAAGATAATGAGTAAATATGGTGAAATGGATCTCAACATGAATAAAACAAGTATGAATCAACTCACAAGGATATGCACTCATAAATTCACTCAATTTTGTAAGGGTTTGTGTTTGCACTCAAAGTATGTGAGAAATACTCACATAATCGAAATGAAGTACTTTTGCAAAATCTCAAACAAACACCTCAAGATAAAAACAACACATACTTGCGCAAATGAACCAAAACCATAAGCTTACTCAAGTGATTAACTCAACTAATCAAAATTTACCATCTTAAGGATCATAAGGTCTTTACGAAGGTTGTAATGGGGCTAAGTTTAGAGGCAAGGAATATATAGGACAAGTGGTGCTCAATTCGTTCCAAGACTCAATAGACTCCCAAAACGTATCATAGCTTCCCAACCTTAGTGCAATGATGTCAGTAATCCATCCTTTCGAACATAGGCCTAATTCCATCATGTTGGGCCTCATAATCATTCTTTGTGTCGGATTTACAAATGTGAGGGACTTAACTCAAACATTACATAACCAAACCTTATTACCTTGATCGAGACTCAACTTTTTCTTTTTTTCGTTTTTTTTTTCTTTCTTTTTTTTTTTTGATTTTTTTTGTTTTTTTTTTATACCAAGGTAATAACATGTGTCAACAATACAACAAAGCTTGAGTCGATAAATCCAAATAATTCACATAAAAGTCTTTCCAACATCATTATTTTCTCTTTACACAATCATTATGTCTTCAACCGAGTCCTTGGAACAAGGGTAAAGGATGTCTATACTAAGCTCAAGTGTTTAGATAATCATGGTGATGAAAGAAAAGCTTAATGTGGGCTCAAAAGAGGTTAAAACTAAGGGGGTCGCAACTTGTGCGCACAAAATAGGGAACATGGATGTTTGAATTTGTGGTGTTAACCCTAATGCCTTAATCATTTCCAAAATCAGAGAGTTTATTGACTTAAAAGCTTTGAAAATCACATAGAATAAGTTCTAGTACTCTAGAGTTCATTAAAAGCTATGGCAAGCAGTTATGAGGCATATGTATATCAATTTAAACAAAGAACTTATGAATCACTCATCAAAGATGTATATAAAGTTCTAAAGCTCACATAAGGTTCATATGATTCATACTTATCTTATCATGCTCGTTTATGTGCTAATTTACATGCATTATCTTCAAGTTATAACACTTAATCACAAAATATTAACAAACAAATTCAAGTTGTAGTGATTATCTTTATGGCCATAACATATTCATTTTTGTTCATTTATATCATTGACAAGTTAAATGGCAACTTAACACTCATAAAAACACTAAGTTAAAACAAAAAAATTCAAGAAAACAAAATTTTCACCTTTTTTTTTATAATTTTTTTCAATTTTTTTTTTTGTTTTTTTTTGAACAATTAAAATTGTAAACCATTCCCCCACACTTAAATTCTACATTGTCCTCAATGTAGGAAAATACGAAGTAATTAAACATAGAATCAAAGTAAGGAAGATGATTTACGAAAATAATAGGAAAATATTAAATAAACAAAATAAAAGAGAGTGAAGGGTAGAGGATAGCAAATCTGTATTGATGACTCCTTCACATCCCGGGAACACATTGGGTTGCCTCCCAACAAGCGCTTGAAGTTTAACGTTCATCCAGCCTAGAAAGAGATGCAAGTTAGTTAGTCAGAGATGTACGTTAATTAAGAATGCAAGTTAGAAATGCAAATTAAAGTTTAAGGATGCAATGTGAGTTAAAGATGTAAGTTAGAGGAAGAATGCAATGCAAGTTAAACTAAATATGCAAGTGAAGTTAAAAATGCAAGTTAAATGAAATGTGAAATGCAAGTTAGAATGAAAGATGCAAGTTAAGTGAAAATGCAAGTTAAATGAAAATGCAGGTTAAATGAAAGATGAAATGCAAGTTAAGAATTAAATAAATGAAGAAAAAGAAAATAATTTATTTACGTATGAACAATTTTTTTTTATATAATTATTATTATTTTTTTTGGAATTTAAAAATTAAATAAATGAAGAATTTTTTTATTTTTTTTAAGAATTTTATGCTTTTTTTTTTAAAAAAAAATTTACCAAAAACAAAATAAAAATAAAAATAAGGAAAAGTGAATATTTACTATAAGCATTTATGAACAATTAAAAAGAATGAACATTATGTACAAGTATGAACAAGAATAAAATAACAAGTAAGAGAATTATAAACAAACATAAATGAAAGACTATTATGAACAAGTATGCATGTATACTATGAAATATAAAAGTTATGAACAATTTATGAACAAGTATAAAAGGTAACAAGTAACATATATACAACATTTATTTACAAGTATGAATTAACACTAACATAAAGCTAAGATAAGATTTTTTTTTTAATTTTTTTTTATTTACTTTGATTTTTTTTAAATTTAAATTTAAATTTTATCAAGACATAACCAAATAAATAATTACATAAGAATAAAATAAGTGTAATAAAAAAGTTAATGGAATAAAAAGTTAATGAAATAAAGTTAATGGAATAAAAAGTTAGTGGAATAAAAAGTTAATGGAATAAAATTAATGGAATAAAAAGTTAATGAAATAAAGTTAGTGGAATAAAAAGTTAATGGTATAAAGTTGGTGGAATAAAAAGTTAATGGAATAAAGTTAGTGGAATAAAAAGTTAATGAATAAATTTAAAGTTAAAGGAATAAAGAAAAAGTTTATGGAATAAAATTAAAGTTAATGGATTAAAGAAAAAGTTAGAAAGTGTAAAGAAAACAAAAAATAAAAGTAAGGAAAAGTGAATATGTACAATATACATTTATGACAAGTATCAATTTTAATATGAACAAGTAAAAGTAAAAGTAAACAAATGAAATTAAATTATGAACAAGTATCAATTTTAATATGAACAAATACAAAAAAAAAATTATGAACATTTATGAACAAGTATAAATTAGAAACTATGAATAAGTAAAGTATGAGCATTATAAACAAAAATAATAAAAACAATAATAAGATGGATAAATAAAATATAAACAGGTAAGTAAATGTTATAAACAAATATAATATTAACAAAAGTAAAATTTATAAACAAGTATAATATGCACAATTTATATACATACACTAACAAATTAAAAATGATTTTCAATTTCCCCGGCAACGGCGCCAAAAATTGACTAAGCCCAAACTACGCATTAAATTAAACACGTAATTTGAGTGTTGTGGCAATTTAAACCCTTTTTGTGTAGATGTAGTATTGGTAAATAGGGATCGTTCTTAACCGGGGAAATTAGGGAACATTAATAATGTGTTAGTGGGAAATGAATAAAAGAATAATGAATAAAAGAATTAAATAATAAAAGAATTAAATCATCAAAGAACTAATAAATTAAAGAATAGATGAATAAGAGAATAAAGAAATAAAAGAATAAAGAATTAAAAGAATAAAAGAATAAAAGAATAAAGAATAAAAAGAATCAAAGAATAAAAGAATAAAGAATAAAAAAGATCAAAGAATAAAAGAATTAAAAGAATAAAAGAATAAAATAATAAAAGAATAAAGAATTAAAAGAATACAAGAATAAAAGAATAAAGAATAAAGAATTGAAAAGGGGGGTTTTGAAAAAGAGTTGTAAATATAAAATAAAGAAAACAAGTAAAAATAATTAAATACTTAATTCTACTTCTACTTTAACCTTTGTACTAGTGAACTTTCTTCAAACACATATTTTTACCAACACTCTAACATCATGCTCATATTGAACCAATCACGAAATCATACCTTAATCATCTCAAATACATGCATACATTTTTCATATTATAAATGCACCGAACAGCGGATTATTACTTACAATATGATTCACCTTAAGTAAGTGATTTAATGCGCCGAACAGCGATCAAACATTAAATCTCTTCAACTCTATTCTAAATGCCCCGAACAGCGGATCAACATTTAGTTTCGAATTGAAGTTTAAGTACTAAAACATATGAAGTAAAAGAAACTCAAAAAGTAAAACACATGGAGATTGCATTCTTACTTACAAATGTTAGAAAGAAAATACCAACACATATATTGAATTATAAGTAAAACCAATAACAATAACAAGAATTTAAGTAGAGAAGTATGGATTTTCACAAGAATCACCGAACAGCGGCAGGAAACTTGTGAAGATGGAAGAAGAAATACGAGGAATTCGGTCTTAAAACTCTTGAATTGCCTTAGAATTACTTGGCCTAGGTATTTCTTAAGGAAAGCATAAAAATGTGTTTAAGAGATCTCAAAGAAATATCACAAGAACAAAGTAAAGAGGAAATGAAATTAAGAAAAATAAAAATAACATAAATTAAGAACAAGAATTAAAAGAAAGCTAATTAACAAGAAAATCTACAAGGAGTTAAAATGGTCCCCAAAAATGTCTCTCAAAAGAGAGAAACAAAAGAACTAAAAGAAGAAAACTAAAAACTAAGCAAAATGGAAGAAATGGAGCTAATGGGGGACTCCCCAAATACATGAATTGAAACCCTATTTATAGGTGAAAAAAGCTATCAAAAATACATAAACAAATACAATAAAAAATGTTAAATAATGGAATGATGAGTAATAAAGATTAGTGATGATGTTTAGAAGTGGTTTGAGTTGTAAAGTTGCAAAATTGGGTTGGAAAGTGGAAGGAATTTGGGTGGAAATTGGGTGGAAGCTGCTGGGAAAGAATTCAGCAGAGAGCTGCTGAAAAGAGAGGAGGAAAATCGGTTGACTGCTGCTGAATGGAAGGCTGGAAGTTCGGCTGGCGTGCGCTGAGGCGGTACAGCAGGATTCGGCAAGCGCGCGCCGAACGCGCTGGGGCAAGGCAGAAGCAGGCTGAAGCTAATTGGGCCGGCTTGGTTGTCTGGGTTGGGCCACACGGACGCGGGTCAGGGCTTGCGAACTGGGCCTGGGCTGCCGGATTTAATTGGGTTGTGGGACGGGCCGCTGGCTGTGTGGGCTGGGCTTGGCGGAAGAAATGGATTGGGCTGCACAGAATTTGTTTTGGGCTGCAAAGAAAATTATTTAATTGATTTAGTAATATTTCACCGAAATTCGTCCATAATTTCTTCGTTATAATTCCGATCGAGACGATTTTTTCACCAAAATACTCCAAACTACAAACTTTATTTATTTAAACACAAATAACACAAAATAAATTATTTTATCTATTTATTTAATATTTTAATATTAAAAGTCAAGTATAAAGGGTATAAAATAATATAAAATAATGCTTATTTGAGGACCTATCAATGATGTGATCGAATAGTAAGCTTTGGTGAGTATTTCTTCCTTCTGAGTTCATAGATCTATTTCTCAGCTAGTTTAGGAAAATTTTGATGCTTGGAATGTTGAATTTGGACATGGAACGGCTGAGATATGGTCGGGCTTTGCTCCCGGGTTCAATGATCTGAATACCAATTATTCGGGTCTAGAGCTGAGGAAGATGACGACTGTGCAGATGCGTGGTCACCACACGCAAAGACCTTGTAGCGGCGCGTGACAGTGCGTACGATGTCTACTGGCCGGCCGATCAACATAAAAGTTCCTTCTTTTAATTTTATGAGTTTATTGATATAATTTCTGGGTTAATTGGACTCTATTTGGGTATAGTTTGAGTATCTAATGTGTTATGTTTATGAATTGAATTGATTTATATTATGGGTAATTAAAGAGTTATTGTGTTAATTTAAGCTTAATAAGGTAATTTTAGGATTTAATGGTGGTTCTATATTGCACAATAAATAATTATATGAATATATGAATTACTTTCTCTTAAAAAGGGTAATTAATGTTTGTATGGTGTAAATTATATAATGTACCTAGAATATGTTAATGTTTTGATAATATTTATTAAGGGAATACAAGGAAATACTATATGTGTTACGGGTTAGATAATAATGGACCCTTGTTTGTGATTTATGGAAATTGTATATGCATATAAAAAAGGTGAATGTTTAAAGGTATGGTTAAGAATATGGATTATTTAAAGATATGATGTTATGGAGTAGAGTATATTTAATTTTGAATATCACTATATATATATATTATAATTTGAGTAGGCCCGACTTGTAAAAGTTTTCGTCACTTGACGGGGTTAGTGGGTTGGACGTGGGTGGAAAGCCTGTAAAGATGGACTAGGTTTGGTTAATTGAATAAAATCTAGACATGGTTTAAGTCAGTAATATCCCTTGTTTGACAAGTGTTTTCAGACGTAAGCAGGACTGGTCTAGTTTCCACGGAAACTTGGGACAGGTCCTATCAAAAAGGTCTTATGTCGGATCCGATGTGTATAATGATGTTTGGTTTGGTGATTATATATACTACTACTAGTTGGTTTATGAATTTTAGTTGAATCTCCAAAAGGAGTCAAGATATTCGTATTAGGAGCGAATATAAGTTGAGATATTGGTATAGGACTTGAGATAAGTTGGAAAATGGAAATAGTGTGTTAAGTTCGAATATTGAAAATGGAACCCAAGGTATTCTTGCGAGTTCAGAAATCCTAGTTGTAAGCTCGTAAGAGTAAGTACTAAATTCAGGTTGTTGAGATGATAAGCTTGAGGTTTGATTTCTACCCCCTACCTTGGGTAAATGATTTAATGGCCAATTGAGGAAGGCTAGATACTTTTCGAGAAATTGAGTTGAAAATTAAATATTATAAGTTAGGTAAAGAGATGACCCCTCAGTGGATAGGGTTGGTGTGAGTTTCCAGTGATATGACTTAGCTTTGCTATATCATGGCAATGTTATGGACTCGTAAAGGCACATATTGCGAGTTGATAAAATCAAGATGAATCTTAAGTAAACTTGGGGTGGTGGACCATAAGGAGTAACAAAAAGTAGGTGGCCTTGAGATTAGCCGAACACTTCTAGAATGATAATTATGGAAGTATTTTTGTTGGTCTGTGGACATGGGAAATGAAAAGAGTGTGAAGAGAACACTCACAACCTGGGGGAACTTCAAGAAAATGAAACTCCAAAAAGTAAATGGTCCACAGATCGGATATTGAGCCAGGAAAGGAATTGAGATGTGTCTTAAGGTCTAAGTATATAGTTACTTATATTGTTGACTAAGATGTGTAGTATTTGTTGAAGGTGACTTTGAGGTAGATGTTTAGTCTCTGACATTGAGTTTTTCGGTTTGCTTAAAAATGTGTGATGGTTATTAGGACTTGTGATTTGAGGTTTGACTATTTGTTTGTTTATATTCTAGTAGGCGTTTATATGTTCATATAATTGTGGAGGTGTGGAGTTAAAATGGTTTTTGTGTGTGTGACCCTTTAAGCCTCGTGAAATAGACTTGCCTACGTCTAATATTGGAACGGTAATAGTGGCTAAAGGTTAAAGGTATGATATTTGATATAAATTTTATGAACCATAAGGGGTTAAGGTATCTCTTCACCCAAAGAATCTAAAAGGACCTAAATTTGAGATAATAAGGTTGGGTAAAATTGGTTAAGAATTGTGAAGTATTGTATAAGAAAAGTTTGTGTAGTGGCTGGTATTTTGAGTATGTTTTAACTTACATGATGTGCTTTGTTTTGAGGAACTAAGAAGTATCACACTTATAAGAAACGCTATTATCTGGCTTGAAATAACATGCGACAAAGATTAGGAAGAAACATTGTGGTACACCAACAGGAAGGTGACAAGTGGTGGAAGCTGAGAGATTCGGTAGATGTTTCTGATCTCTTAGTAATGGTTGGATTCACTTAATCAAAGAATTGTTTCATAAAGGTTTTACATGTTCGTAATGCTATTCACATATAGATAGACGATTCAATTAGAGGACTGTCTAGATCTGGGAAACGTGGGAGAAAGTATCATGTGGTTTAGTAGATGTGAAAAAAAGGGAAGGATAATAGTGAAGGGAAATCAGAGTAGCTGTATATTTTTACTTGTGAGTGTTGGTTTTGACCTAGGAGTTAAAGAAACAAGTATTCTATCACCTTCCTAGAACCCTTGTGGTTAACTTATAGATGATTATCGGTGACAATACTTAATGTTTGAAAAAGGGCAGTGGGGTTGTGGTTTAGATATTGACTTAGAACTCAGATACGAGATAGGACCATGCAATTGTGGCTTGGAAGAAGTACTAATTGAGAACTTTGGTAGGAACTTGGGAAGTGAACTCGTGGGTTATGGTCTCATATAATGAATGGGAGTTTGGAATGAACTCAAGTCATGATTGCAAGCTTGGGTTTGATTAAGTTTGATATTGGTGTTAATTTCAGCCTTGATATTAAATAGATTTTGCATGGTTCAGATACAATTGTTTCCTGGAATCTTTTGGAAATGTATATCAGTTAATTAGGTTTGATAATGTCTTGATCTAAAGAGTGAATTAAAAACTGAGTTGAGATTAGGTTCAGCCTAGTTATGGGGATGTATGTGATTATTGTGCTTGTGGTGTGAACTTTATGATGGGTTGTATTGACTTAGTGTTATTTGTTTTTTGGTGTGATGTAACGTATGGGTTATGTTATTATTATTGTGATGCATGCTTGAATGTGACTCTGAGAATGTTTAAAACCATTTTCGAAGTGCTTTATGCAATTCGGTTATTAAGGTTAGTATCTGAGTACTACGGATTTGATGGTGAATTTAGTGAGTTTAATTTTGGCATTCTCATATCTATATCTAAGTAAGTTGTGTTGATCTGATATTTATGGACTTGGAAAATGTGGGGCCTAGTTTAGTCGAGGAAAATTTATGGTTGGCATGGTTCCAAGTTATGCGATTCGTGGTTACGGGATCTGAAACATGAGTGGTTGTTAATTACATTCACCTTGAGTGATGATGAAATTACTGAAATCTTGAGGAATGGGATTTGAGGGATAAGTTCATATAGGTTATTGATCAGTGTTGTAATTATTGTTTGAGTTGATGATCAGTTTTGTTTGGCTGACAAGGACCAGTCCCTGGAAGGATTTAGACTTGTTTAGATGTAATTGAGTGTGGTTCCCAGGAATGGCTTGTCAGTACCCCAGTTGCGCACGTGAATTTAGCTACATTACCCCCGTTAAAATGGGTAATCTTAACATTGTAATACTTTGGTGTCATTGCAATTTAAATTTCGAGGAAGAAATTTCTTTAGAGGCGGGGCCATGGGGGGTAAATTTTGAGTAAAAGAAAATTTGGAAACTTTTGTGGAAATAACAATTTTGCCCTTGAAATGGCCAAACATTAACTTTTTGAATAGGGTATTTGTTGGACATTCTATGAAGAGTGTTACAAAGGTCTCTGGCTCCTGAGTCCGTAGACAGGTAGCAAGCTAAAATCGGAGGTCGATTGAGTTAGTTATTTGTCATAAAGAGGCAAGGGAATTTTGGTAATTTATGCTTGAAGGGCATTTTGGTCATTTTGCAATGAGAACCTATTGGATGTTGACAAGTGTCAAGCTCTAGAAAGGCTTGATATTTTTCCCTTCCACCGACTCACCACTCTACTTAAAGGTGTGTGTGTGTGTGTGTGTGTGTGTGTGTGTGTGTGTGTGTGTGTGTGTGTGTGTGTGTGTGTGTGTGTGTGTGTGTGTGTGTGTGTGTGTGTGTGTGTGTGTGTGTGTGTGTGTGTGTGCTTGCACGCGTGTTGATTTGGTGACTTTGGTGGAGCATGGCTGAAGCCATGAAAGTCCGTGACCCGAGAGAGAAAAGCACGGGCTAAGAGAGAGAAAATTGATCAAGGAGAAGGGGAGAGCAGAAATAAAAGAAAAGTTAGAAGAAAGGACGTGAGGAGGGCTAGCTAGGGGGAACTCTAAACTAGACCCCGTAAGCCAAGTTTTTGTCCATGGATCAAGTACTTCACTAGAGACTTTCTGGCGTGTAACCAAGGGCGAAAAAGTGATCTTCGAGTCCCTAAAATTAGTGTGAGACGGAGAGAATGAAGGTTTGAAGGTGACGAGCAGCGAGGGAGGTTCTTCAAATCTGGCCGAGAATTGATGGCTTCAGAACTTGCTATGGAGGTTGCTAGGGTCGCGAAAATTAGGGAAGTACGTGCAAGTCGGTATTAGACTATGCGGATTGTGTGTGAGTGGACTTTATTTTCCCTAAAACTTTTATGCATGCATATTTACATGTTTTACATGATTTATTATGTGCATAGCTTGATGGTTATTTAAGCATGATTTCTATGGGTTTTTGGTGATTTTACATCAATTGCTACATTGAACATTTTACGAGGAATTTGCCTAATACGTATTTTGATTTTATACTGGTTTTTGGGAAGTGGTTTTAAACTCTATAAGATTTTCCCAAGTGATTTTGGTGATATTTGATTAATGGAACTTATATAATTTTTTACGGTTTTACGAATTACTTTAATGGCACAATTTACGACGTTTGGCATAATTTATAATTTGGGTTTAAATCCGGGTTTCGAGGTTTCGTTTTGGTTTCTAAACTTGGTTTTGGTTATGAAAATGGGATGTGATGTGATGGTGTGATTTTTGGATATATCTGTGGATTGTGATGTGTTGGATAACCCTCCTACCCTCCTTGAGATGCAGTATATTTGATGCTCAGATGTCCAGAGCATGGCTTTGTTTTCCTGAGACGGTTAATTGGACTAGTACCCACACGTCTAGAGCTGGGATCTATTTTCTTGGGATCGGTCCACAACTAGATGTCCATAGCTGGGCTCTATTTTCCTTGGTGATACCCGAACATCCAGAGCTGGGCTGTGTTTTCCCGGGCACTCGGACGTCCAACGAGGGGCTCTATTTTCTCGAGTGGTATGTCCTACCGGTAGTCCATATATGATATCTTGATTGCGATTCTAATGGATTGTGATGTGTTGGACAACCATCCTACCCTCCTCGAGATGCTATATGTTTGATGCTCAGATGTCCAGAACAGGGCTTTGTTTTCTTGAGACGGTTTCTTAGACTAGTACCCAGACGTCTAGAGCTGGGATCTATTTTTTTGGGATCGGTCCACACCCAGATGTCCATACTAAGCTCTATTTTTCTTAGTGATACCCGGACCTCCAGAGCTAGGCTTTGTTTTCCCAGGCACTCGGACGTCCAAAGCGAGGCTCTATTTTCCTGAGTGGTATGTCCTACCGGTAGTGCATATATGATATGTTGATTGAGATTCTCACATCGAGGATAGGTTGATTCAGTATGATTGGTTGATTCAATATGGTTGGTTTGGTATGATTAGCTGATTCATTATGGTTGGTTCTGTGTGACTGTTATAGTTATGCATTGATATGATCGTATCCATGTTGTTACTTTGATATGGGGTTATATGGATATGTTTTCTGAAATTACTGGCTTTCTTATAATTGCACGTGTTTCGGGATTTTCGTTTTAATGCTAAATCTTGTGCATGTCGAGTTTTTTAAAATGGAGGGAATTACTCGTGTTTTCGAAACTATATTTTAAAAATATTTATTTTTGTCCACTCACACGTTTTCTTGATTTTGATACCCTCCAGAGCAAATGCACGAGACTCGAAGTTGCTCAAGAAACGAAGGCATGAGAGTACGAGTATCCCTTGTTTAACAAGGTTTGAGTGTAATGATCCGGATCTCGAGGAAACGTAAAATTGGAAAATTTAAGGAGAAAATGACGATTTTGCCCCTAAGTCAAGAGTTAACTTTTTTATCGGGATGACTTTTGGCGATTCCGAAAAAGCCGTTAGGAAGGTCTCGGTCTCCTGAGTACGTAGATAGACAACATGTTGGAAATGGAGATCGGACGATTATGTTCCGAGTCTAAACCACGTAGGAACGATATGGTAAATTTGTAAGGAATGGGTAGTTTTGGTTGTCGAAGGTTTAGGATTCATTTTAAGTTCATTTCAAAATTCCAAAAAATTATGGGATTAAAATAGAAGATATTTGGGATGGTTAGTGACCCTTATAAGTGATTTTTGACAGGTTCTGAGATTCCCAGAAATTATGAAAATGCTTGCAAGTGGGATTCAGTTATATGAATGGTGTGTGAGTGGAATTTCTTTCCCTAAATTATTATGCATGCATACTTATATGATTTAAATTTGCTTCTATGTGATTTTGATGATATTGGAGTGATTGAGATTTTATATGAATTTTGATGATTTTCTAAATATTTTTTGAATATTTTATTGTGCGTTTTCGAGGTTTCCTGTAAATTCCGTTTTTGGATTCCGATTCGAATGTGATTTTGGGATTGAGTGTGACTTGTGATATGAGATATTGATGTTGGATTATTGGTGATTTTTATATCATTTTTTATGGTTTTTCGAAAGTATTTCGATGGTATGTTTTACGAAGTTTTTGTGAGATTTTGATTCTCGAATTTGGTTTTAATTGTGAATTTGGAGAAAATGTGGTTAAACTGTGTTTCTGGATATTTGTGACAGAAAATTCTGTGTTGTGGGATCATGTTGATTATCAAATGATTTTCATGAAAAGTCTATTTATGTACTTTTTACGAGACTTGGTGAAAAAACTTGGTTTTGGGCTTAGGCCCGGGTTTCTGAAATAAGGTTTTGATTACGAACTTGATATGTGATATAAGTATGTTTCTCGGTATTGGTGATGTGAAATGTTGTGAGTTGTGACATGTTGTGATGTGTGAGATTGTGATTGTGATACTTGGTGTGGATATGTTTTGGTAGTGTGATTTGGTAGTCTCATATGTCGAGTCGGGGGCTCCGAATCCTAAGGCCAGTATTATGTATGATTATGATTGTGTTGATTGGATGTGAGTTTCAGATATCGAGCCCGGGGCTCCAGTTCCTAAGACTGTGTTGTAATGACTCGAACGCCGAGCCTAGGGCTCCAGTTCCGGAGCAAGTATGTGATGGCATACTGGTAGTGCCCTTGTGATGTGGTGATTGATGTTGTGCTTGTGCAGTGATGTTGGGTGATTATGTGTGAATTTTGTGGTAATGTTGATTATGGATTGATTGTGTGTTACTATTGTGCTTTGTGATGGGTAACTTTCCTCGAGATGTATGGTGATGGTTTGGTAGTATCGGACGTCGAGCTGGGCTCCAGTTCCTAAGTGAATTGTGGTGTGTCTGCTATTGGGGCAGTGGTTTGATGTTGGACATTGTGAGTCGAGGAAGAGTTGACTGTGATATGTGTGGATCTATGTGGTAGTGGACATGATTCGGTTATGTGGTATGGATGTGATTGACTAAGGTGTTTATGACTTGTTGGTATTTCATAGTTGAGTTGATATAATGATTAATGGTTGTTTTCTAGTTAAATACTTATGATTGTTCACGTATTTCGAGGTTGTGATTACCTGTATTCCATTGAGTTTTATCACTTGTATGCATGTATTGTTTTGAAAAATGGAGGGTAGAGATAGATGTTTTCAAATTAGGTTTTAAGAATATTTATTTGGTCCACTCATATGTTTCTTAGTATTGTGACCCTCCAAGGTCGTTGCACGAAAATCGAGGCTCGAGAGACGGAGGCATAAACTAGCAGGATTTACGTTTATCCCTTGTTTGACAAGGTTTCTATTAGACGGGAGTAGGGCTCGAGTATACTATTCTAGTGTATTCGAGTGGGGTCCTATTATTGAGGGTAAACTTGGCATTTTAGGTTGACTTGTCAGATGGGAGCAGAGCCCGGGTGTGGTTTACAAGGTGTTCTCAAAGTTGGGTTCTGTCAACATTTCCACGTGGCACCCCTACCATGTGGCACCAATGACCCTTTTCCATTGAGAAATCTTAAGGTGTTCTCAAGGTTAGGTCCTGTCAACCTTAAGAATCCAAAACTGAGACTAGAATTGAGAAATCTTACTTGGATTCAAAGATATGAGCTCCCAAAGTTTCGGCCAACCTTTCCTTCCTCACCCCGTGCAATCCCGACGTCCTCCACCTTTAACCTTGAGCTTGCCTAGCTCGTGAGAGACCCTAGAGTCTGAATCTAACCATGGTTTGGTCCAAAAGCTACTCAAAACAAGGTGTGATGTTTGTGTGTTATTTTTGTGTGTGTGTGCATGTGTGTGTGTTTTTTTTATTTACGGGAAAGAGAGTGACATAAAGTGAGGGTGAAATCCCATCCAAACCCAACCTTATCCACTCCCAAAATATCCCATATATTCTGATGACCAAAATGCCCTTCCCCTATTTAGTAATCAGAGCAAAACTCCAAGGGAAAAACTATCCATCTAGCCTAATTAAATCCCGAAAATTCTCGAAAAATCGTAGAAAATTCCCGTAAATCCCATAATTATGTGTAACGACATGTCCCAAATTCTTGGGATTAATTAAGAATTAATCGGGGATTAGTCGAGGATTATCGGACGTTCAGGATGAAATTACGATTTTTCCCCTGAACGAAGGCAAAAAGTTGATTTTTGACCCAAGAGATCCGATGCACGAGGTCTGTTACGTAGAGCGGGTCGATAAGAGTCCGTAGATAGGCGGCATGTCGAAATCGGACGTTCGAAGAGAATGTTACAGTTCACGGAAGTTCCAAGGAACTAATGCACGAATTACGAGACGAGTGGACGTTTGTCCTCAGTGGGCCCTGGGCCCAGATATTTTGTAATAGGCCCAATGGATGAATGACAAGTGTCACTCATCCATTGCTCCCATTACATAGATACATGCATCTGTTGTCCCTTTCTCTTATTCGAGCATCTTGAACCCCGAAAGCCCCAAAAGTTAACCTCGTCCCCATTTGATTCAGTTGAGGCCAGCCAAGAGAGTGAGGCTGAGGGTGAGTTGATGTTGGTTGTTCAAGGAAAGAACCGTCGTGGACGGCGGTGAAGCCAGAGAAGAGGTAAAACCCGATAACCTGGTTAATTTCAAAAATTTAAATTCGTGTTTTAGACGTTAGGGGTGTTTTCTGGTTATTGGGGGATGTTTATTGGGTTCATATGAGGGTGTTGGAATGGTTTTGGACGGTGGAAGGTGGCTGAGCAGCCCAGGCGATGGGCTGGAATTTTGGACCGTGAAAGGGAAAATCGAACCAATAGGTTCTAGGTGGTTCTTCTTAGTTTTAATCGCATGGTTAGGTTGCTAATGATGGGACAAAGAGATTGGAAATGAAAAGGGAGAAAACGAGCTGAAAAATGGTGAGGAATGGACTTGAACCGGTCACGCCGATTCTGGTGGACCGAATTTGCAGTGGATCGGTTCAGATCGATCTGCTGAAGGTTGAAAATGAACAGTCCTTGGGTGTGTGAACTTCATGTGCAGCACTTTAGGGCGGGTGGGGGTACGTGGGATACTTTTTGGGGAAGTGTTCAACATGTGTTTTTATCTATTCGATGTAACGAACATTTTGGGACAAGTTTTGAGTCGATCGAACATCGTTTCCATATAGTTCGGGATGTCCGAAGGTTTAAAGTCGAGTTTAAAATATGTTAAACATTCCGGAAAATTAGGGGCTTTAATGAGAGGTTATTAAAGTAGTTAGTAACCCTCTAGGACGATTTGGGAAGGTTTGGGAATCCCGGAGATGGTGATTGGCCCGGAGAGGATTATGGCGTGTGTATCGAGGCGCAGCTTGGACGGTCTGTGAGTGGACTTTGGCTTTCTAAATTGATGTATGCATAAATGTTTTATATGTTTTATGAACGTGATTTGAGATGCCTTGAGTGCATACGATTATGGTAGTTAGTATTTACGTATTTGCACGTATTTCGATATTTCTAGTTTTATATCGTGCATATACGTGCTGTGTTTTCTATGATGATTTAATGGAAAGGTTTTGGATTTAGAAATATGGAATCGGGCATGAGACCCATCTGATTTGGAAACTATCGGACTTCAAGTCCATTTGATTTAATGAGATATCGGGCTAGAGGCCCATTTTGTTTACATGATCGGGCTTGAGGCCCAATTAGTTATGATATCGGGCTGGAGGCCCAGTTATGATGTATAAATGTGATTTTGAGTCGGGGACCCCAAATGGATTTGGATTTACGATGGTTTTATGGAAAATCCAAGCGTAGCCCTTTGAACGGTTTTGAGATATTTTGTGAAACGGTTTTCCATATACCATCCTCATGTACGGTTGCCCTCCAGATGTCCCGTAGTATCCTGGAGTGGCGGGTTGTCTCCTCTAGACGTCTCGTAGAATCCTGGAGTAGTCATGGGGCATTACTTGCGAGGGGTTATTGCACAGAGCGACCGGTCCGTATAGTGACGCATGAGCAGGATTGCCAGAGGTTAAAACCTCCCCCTAGGGAGGGTCATTGATCTGCGGGTCATTGACCTGAGTGGACCCTGGGGAGACTTGGGATTTGAATGTCCGGACCTGACTCATCTAGCACCATATTGTCCGCTTTGGGCCTCGCCCTCACGGTTTTATTTTCGGGAGCTCATGGTGCAACTTCCCAGGGGGTCACCCATCATGGAATTGCACCAGCCTCAACTCGCTTAACTTTGGGGTTACAATCCCCCCCAAAGCCATTTGAGCTCCCAAAAGGCCTAGTGTTAGATAGGTGTGTGCCTACACCTTTAAGGCACACCATCATCCTCTCCCAGACCATTCCCCCTCGCAGGAATGTGGGATTGTTCACCGTTCCCTCCAGGACACAGGTCTTACATTGAGACCCCGGGTAGCACGCGTAGCTTAGAACCGTGACAATGGTATTGGTTATGACATTTAGGATGTCAGGCATCAGGGATGTTGAGGATTGGGCTGAGACCTACGTGATTTGATTTGGGCTGAGACCCACGTGATTTGATTTGGGCGGAGTACCTACGGATTTGGTTTTGGGCTGAGTTCCGACATGGTATGATTGGTTTTGGGCTGAGTTCCCATATACTTTGGTTTACGGTTTTGGGCTAAAGCCTTAATGATTTAATTATTGATAACTGGTTTTCGAATGCATGCATGCTTTTAGTGAAGGGCATAAATGTCTTTTTGTGAAATATGTTTTTATTAAATTATTTATTTTGTCCTCTCACAGCTTTGAACGGTTTTTAATGCCCTTCAGGTTGATCGCGGATGCGGGTTGTAGTAGAGACCGGGACATCACACTCTTCCGATCCTAGCGCACTCTAGAAGCCCCGTTTGGGCTAAGGACGAAATTATCCCATGTCTGACACTTCAGTGTCAGACAGGAGCAGGTACGTTCCGCGTTACTTCCGCGGGGGGGGGGGGGGGGGGGGGGGGGGGGGGGATTTGGGACGGGTCCTTGGATAACTTTATTTATTTAGTTTATGTTGTTGTTTTAATTTTTTTAATTTTTTTTATTTTCCTTTTAAGTCTAGTGACTTTATGAGTTTGTTGTATAGTCTTCTTTGTGGGTGTAATTTGATAGGGAGTTTTGGTAAAATATTGTGGGAAAGAGATTTGTAGGTAAGCTTTGGTGGAAATTACCCTTCATTTCATTAGCATTACAATCACACAGCAAAACAAAATTTTGTTTAGTCTAGTAGAGTGCTTTATTGTTGATGGAAACTTAATTGTAAAGGTTAAATGTCAAAATGATGTAATTTGAATATAACAAGCTACACTTTGGTTGGAGTTTATCCTCACTATCCTCACAAAAAATGTAACCGATTTATTTCTAATTATTGCAACGTTCCTTTCATAATTAAAAAAAAAAATTGAAAGGTGTCCATTGTCAGGAAAACGAGAGGATGCGTCATTTGTCAAAAATTATACCATTATTTTTTGTGAGTCATGTAAGGCAAAACTTGGCCACAATGCAAGAAATGAGATTTTACTTTTTAACCCAAAAAGGTTGATTACATTTCAGGGCTCCACACAAAGCTGTTCATGGTGACGACACAAAACCTCACCCCAAGAGTTGATTTTACAGAGTCAAGTATGAAGCAACAACTATATTCACCCTCACTTTCCCTCTTCACAAACCAACCATCCCCATATTGAGGAGAAACTTCCTACTCATAAAAATCTAGAACATGACATTCGATCCAACTCGAAGAGAGAAAATTGCCCCATAAAAGAATCAGGTTGCCAAAAACTAAGCGAGTAACACTAAATGAATGTTATAATCCCAACTTCTTCGATAACCAATCTGAAAGATTAGCTATAACAAATCCTGCGAATACCTGCAACATACCAGAATCAACATGAAGTGTGATAGATTGTAACGGGACACACATACATCATTTCTCAGTCAATTAGAAATGGCAAAATGAAGCGCCCTTTAGAACCAAGTTTAGGAAGTTATTACTGCAGTAATAACCACATATACTAATAATTCAATCATTTATGCAGCTATGTCAATATCGTAGTAACCACATATGCTAACAATTCAATCATTTATGCAGCAAGTCAATATCATACCTGAGCAGACCCAAGTATGTAAACTGCTGAATAATGACGGCCATGGATGAAAATGTCAGCAACCATAGCTAGGGGGATGGTAAGCGACATTCCCAAGGTGGCCACAAGTGGAGTTGTCCACACAACGCATAATGCCCTGTTGGAAGTTGTTATGTTTTATTTGTTATTTGTCAAATAGAAAAGTAAAAGTTCAAAACAAGAAATATTGCTTAAACATACCAAAAGTAGTCTGAGAGGACACTTCCAATAAATCCATTGGCGATAACAACTTCTTCCAATTTAGCAGAGTGAGGAATCATAAACTTGGGTTCAATTCCCAATGCTGTCAATGGCCAAACTAGAAAAACAGAAAATAAAACGATGAGGAAAAAGTATAATCCGAATATCATCTTAACGTTCCATTTATTTTATAATAAGAAGTCACTTCTAAATGATCCCATTAGACAGGATATATAGATTAACGTAGGTTCTTTCATCCTGAGGTAAAGCAAAAGAATTAAGGTCAACAATTGCCAAGCCACACTTACCAACCCACCATAATGTGATAAGTGTAAACAATCCAATATAGCCAAACAACTTTTGCACGTCAACCCTTTCTCCTCCTTCGCCGGCAAACTTTTTAAGAAGAACTGTAGCATTAATAGTAAAATAATTGGTAATATTATCGTCAACAATTTAAGAAAAACACATGCCAAAAGGCAATGAAAGGAGATATTTCCTAACCGGTAAATAGACCATAGGACATGGCTGAGAGAAGGCCAAAAAGATCTCCAATAAGAGAGCGTTTCCCATTGCTGAACAAAAATATTAATTGTCAATGCCATAACATGCATTACAAAGAGAAGTTTGATATATTGAATTACAGTTAAAAATATGAACAAACGGTACTGGCATATACAAACAATTATTTTATCTAACATCAAGAAAAAGACAAAAAAAATTGAAATCAAGGATAAAGTTGATGTGAGCAATATTGAGATGTGAGGAAAATGTCATACATCAAAAAAACACAACTACAATTTGTGCCTTATAAGATTTTGGACTACTCCCCTCATTGCCAATTGGTTTTGGAGTGGAACCTCAACTTCTTACATGATATAAGAGCGGGGTTATCCCACGTAGAGCCTTAACCGCCACACGTGTCACACGTACCCATTCAAATTATCACGTGATAGGTAAGAAAATCACGTGTGGATGTGAGAAAAATGTCTCACATCACAACTACAATTTGTGCCTTCTAAAATCTTGGACTACTCATCTCATTGCTAATTGATTTTGGGGTGTAACCTCAACATCTTACATGATTTGGTTTTGGGATGGACCCTCAACTTCTTACATGATATCAGAGCGGAGTTATCTCACGTGATAGACTTAACCGCCATGCGTGTCACACGTACCCATTTAAATCGTCACGTGATAGGCTGGAAAATCTGTAACACGTGAGGGGGCGTATTGAGATGTGAGGAAAATATCCCATATCGAAAAAATACAACTACAATTTGTGTCTTATAAGATCTTGAACTACTCCTCTCATTGTCAATTGATTTTGAGGTGTAACCTCAACTTCTTACAAGAAACAAAGATGAGTAAAAACTTACGCAGTGCTCAGTTGTGATTCATCTTTAGCCCAAGTTTTGCCGAGAGTTGTCATGGCTACACCAGCCATGCTGACAAAGACAGCCACCACTTTTGCTATATTTAAAGTATCTTCCCCCAGAAAAGCACCAACAAAAAGAGTAAAAAGTCCTGAAGTTGAGGATAATACTGTTGTACTTGCAACACTCGTCCGTGCGAGGGCAGCATTTGAAAAGTACTGCAACAATGAAAATGCAACTAATAAGAATTCTTGACGTCCTTCAAACTATCGATTCCAAAAAAATAATAATAATTCCCATGAAATGCATTTATGAATTTTCCATAAACAGAGGAATCTTATTAGTGATTTGGGTGAAAGCCAATGAGACATGTGTCTAGTACTCAACAAACCTCAAATTCAATGGAAAGATATTCTTGACCACAGTAGGTTGAGGAGACTCCTTACCTCTGTAAGGAACCAGAGAGGAGCAATGTAGAATCCATAAGTAGCAATTTGCCTTGTCGTAACCTCTTTATCATGTTTCAGCACATTTAAATCTTCTTTGTGTTTAGGAACCAAAGGCCTTCCTTCTGCACAAGGTGAAAGCTCTGCACCACTGTCTTTTCTCGTCAATGTCCCATGAATTTCCATTTCGAAGTCTTTCGGCAGTCCATTGAGTTTTAGAGGACTAAACCCAGCAGAAAGCTCATTCATACTTTCTGCATTTTTACCACTTTTAGAAGAACGACGTTTTAGTAAACTACACAACCAATCCTTAAGGAATGCTATTGGGATGTAAACTACCATAAGAGATGCTCCAAGATATGTTACTGCAAATGGCTGCTTATAGTCCGTGAATATACCCTGTAGAGACAATATTAGTCAGCTATAACATCAATAAAATATATACATGGAGCACTGTACACATTATTATAAAAGTAATTAGGAGAGGATAATGCACTATATCATAAAATTGAATCAAACAATTTCTACTCGTCTAAATTTGCAGGCTGGCATCTCCACAAAAATGATATTCAGGGAAAATCACTTATATCAGATCCCAATACATTTGCAATCAAGTGTTATAACACAGCCAATCTGGTTGATTGCCAATGTATCTAATTGCTTGAAATAACACTCATATCAGATCCCCAAACAGTTGGAACTTTCATTACTAAGTTTGAGATGAAGCATGGTAATCACCATCGCTTAAACATGTAGAAATGTTTGGATGTCTGGATTCAACTGAACTAAGATGATGAAGCACAATAACACCAAAACAAATTAAAACTTAGTCGGTGTTTGGCATTGATATGTCCTTCATTCAGTTCCTTAGGAACCACAGGTGGCTGTGGTATGCAACTGAATGCTAGTTCTGTTAAAGAAAATGTAACGGCTATCCTCCATGGAAGCACCACCTAATGCAAGGAGGAAATCTGACAACATTTTTTCTTTTTTCTTTTTTCCATACTGATCATTCCCGGGACCGTTAACATTTCCCCAATTGGTTGCAATAGATCAAAGGGATAAAAACCTAAAAAAATATAGCCTTTACTTTCTATTGTTTGAATCCCAATTAACTCATAATAATCAACTGAAATAATATCATTACTATATTATCTAACGGATGAAGCTAGCGCCTAAAACAATTTCAAGCCAACAGCCAAAAGCCCTACACACAAAGCCAGATGAATAAATAAAGTTCATCAATTGGGTACAAATCCATATCAAGGTTTAATCTTTCTGAAGCCCAGAAACTCATAATCCATCAGAAAAAGAAAATCATATTCATAATTTCACCCGAAAACTTTGAAAACAATCATCAATATGTCCATATTTAGAAAGTGAAGAAAGAAACGACTAACCTGGGTGACTTCAGCAGAGGTAACCCAGATGACAACAACAGCAGCAATTAAGAACAACCCAGCTCTGTATCTCCAACCCATGATAAACACCAGAAAAACCGGTATGGAGAAATCTTTGGAGTTTCAAAGATCTGGCTGGTCCTGCTTGGATCTTTGAAATTGGCTGTGATATCTGATATGTTCCCTGGTCAGGGACCTATAAGCGTATGAGATCTAAGGTGGGTTGACACTTGACAGGGTGTCCTCGATCGAATTCCAATATCTGGCGCGTATTTAGGTCAGAGAGAGAGGAGAGAGGCCCGGTTGGGGCGGAGCTGGCTGCTGCTGCGGAACAAAATAATGGGGGCTTGGCTCTTGCAAAATTATAAAGAAATCCCGAAATTTTGGGGAAGAAAGAGAAGGGATTAACAGAACTACAGAGAAAATGGGGGCTTGGCGCCTGCCGTCATGTCTGTTTCTATATTTAATTCTCGATTTATTGTCAACAAATGTCATGAAAAATTATTAAAGTTCTTGTAAACATGCACTTAAATTCCAGTATTCATTTCATTTTATAAGTCAATTTAAAATAGAGTAAATTACTGGCCCACATTTAATAATTTCTACTTTTATTAAAAAAATTAATAATTTATTTTTATTGAAAATTCATTTTTAACCATTAAAAACATCATTGTGCTAATTCTCTGACATTTGTTGCCGTAGGGCGTCTGTTGGCATCTTTGGCCCCTGGGCTCTTTAGTGCTAAGCATCTTTGGCTTCTCATTTATTATATTATACATATATATATAGATGTATATATTATATATGTATAGTTATAATTAATTTTTTTATATGAAATGAAAAATGAAATTTGTATTGTCTGAGATTTAATATTAGGATATAAAAAGTTTGTGACAGGGGTGAGGAAATGGTAGAAGAGTGTATGACTTAGAGTTTAGAATTTAATTCTTAAATTTTTGGCATAAAATTTAAGAATTAAATATTAAATCATAAATAATTAACAAAATTATTTAATACCGGATGATAGAGATTTTTTTAATTTAAAGATTAAAAGTATTTTTGAAGAATTTCTGCTAATAAACAATAAGAGGCAACATTCACAAGTTTCATTAGGTGGCTAGTAGAGTTTTGAATAAATATTGATACTATAAAAAAAAAAACTAATCAATAAATAGCCCTTTAAAATAAGAGTTGATTTTCATACTCTATTTAAAAAATGGAATATAAAAATCAAGTCTCTTCAAAAATTATTCTTATAAATATTTATTTTTTATACAATAAATATTGGTTAATTTTTCTAAAAAGATATTGATTTCTTTTAATGACATTGTAAATATAAATGCCTTATTGATTTAAACCTTTTGTGCTATTTCATTCTCCACTTTTTTTTTTAATATTTCTTTCTCATGTTTAATAAACATAAAATTGAAAGCTAAATAGAGCGAGAGGCCCCTCAAGCTTTGATGGCATATTACCAGCTTTAATAGCATGTTACACTCACTTATTGGCTTATTGCATTTCAACTTACTAATAAAGAATCAGGAGGCAACATTCACAAGTTTCATTAGGCTACTAAATTCTATGTTGATGTTTTTTTTGGTAATTGTATTGGAAGGTAATCGTATTTATTTTTATTATTTTTAGATCCTGTGAATTTAGTCATGTCGTAATTTTTTACAAATTGTATTATTAACGCCGATATTAATGATTGGGTTGTATTTTATTTTTCTAATCTTTTAGTTCCTCGCGAACTTAATCAGGTAGCAAATCTTTCACAAATTGTGTTATCAACCTTCATGTTCAAGATTAGATTCTTAATGAACTTAATTGATAGGTACCATCTTTCTTCTTTTTTTTTGAATAAAACATCTTCTTCTTTTTTTTTTTTGAATAAAACATCTCTTTTTTTTTTAAAAAAAAAAAACTTCAAATAAAGAAAAATAAGGGGACCCTTGGTTGTTCCATGTCAAAAATATGATAGCTTCAATTAGAAAAAAGTGATATTGCAAGAAAATTACAATTTTATCCTTCACATTCACACTATATACGATACATAGATACGAAAGGATACTTTATATATATATAATACACTTTTATTATTCCAAATGAAGGAAGACACTACGCCATATATGTCAGGACCGGTCCCGAATCCCCTGGGATTAACGTGGGACCTGCCTGATCCCGTCTGACACGAAGTGTCAGACCAGGGAAAATTCCATCTCTAGCCCTCGCCGGGGCTGTCAGAGTGCGTCAAGATCGTAGGAGGAGGGGAGTGATGTCTCGTCTCTGCTACAGCCTGCATCCGCGATCAACCTGAAGGGCATTAAAACACGAAAACTGTGAGTGGACAATTTAATATTTTAATAAAACATTTTCACATAAAGACGTTTATGCCCTTCAATAAAACATATGCATACATTCAAAAAACTGTTTAGTAAAACATTCATAAAATCATTTATAAAACAAGTATAAAACCTTTCAAGGGTTCATGCCCGATTCCTATAAACCGTCATGACCCACAAACACCTTTCAAAGGTTCATGCCGGTTCCCATAAACCGTCATGAACCGTAAATCCATTTGGGTCCTCGACCTGAAATCACCAAAAACTCGCACCTCAAATCATTAGGGACTCCACCCAAATCACATCACGTGGGTCTCATGACAGGACCCATCCCAATCCCCCCGGGATTACCATGGAATGTGCCCTGCTCCCGTCCAACAAGGGGTGTCAGACAAAGGATGACCAAGAGCCACTGCCAAAACAGGGCATCCAGAGTGCGCAAGGATCGATGGAGGAGATGTGCAATGTCCCAGTCTCTGCTGCAATCGCATCCGTGATCAACCTGAAGGGCATTAAAACCAAAAGCTGTGAGTGGACAAAAACCAGTAAGTTCATCAAATACATTTATAAGACATTTATGCCCTCCAATAAAAACGTATGCATGCCACAAAAACCAGTAACCAAAACGTTTGCTCAACCGAGCCCTTAGGGCCTTAGCCCAAAAACCGTTAACCAAAAACCAAGTGTGGGAACTCAGCACAAAACCGTGGAATACCACCACCATACATATACGACCATGTGGGTCACCACCCACTACCATAAATGAACATTAATTCATTAAAATCACACAATCATAAATCCACCCGGAAAGCCATTTCATTAATTCGTATTTTACCATTACCATCACCAGCATCCCTGATGCTAGACGTCCCTGACGTCATGTCTCACGGTTTCATAAGCTACGCGTGCTACCCGGGGTCTCTCCGGGTCCATATATCTGACATCCCTGATGTCTGACGTCCCAGACGTCAATCATAGCAATCCTGCTCCTGAGTCATCATACGGTCCGGCTGCTCCGTATGGTGACCCTTCACAGGCAATGCACCGTGACTTCCCCAGTGTCCCAGACATCTGGAGGAGACCATCATATATCCATGTGTACAGATGGTATATGGAAAAACAGTTTTTATTAAATCATTTCACAACATCACAATGGGCCCTGCCCGAATTTCCATAAAACAACAAATTTCCATTTAGGGTCCCTGACCCGAAACCACATTTATTAACTATAGGGCCCCTGGCCCGAAATCATCATTTAAATCCAACTGGGCCTCATGCCCGACTTTATGAACCACTGGGCCCACGGCCCGATTTGTAAACCAACTGGGCCCGCAGCCCGACTTACGTACTCAAATGGACTCCAAGTCCGAGATTTCCAAAACAAGTGGGCCTCAAGCCCGAATTCATCTTTCCAATATAAAAACCATTTTATCATATTATTTATTTAACCACAAACACGCAAAACCACAAATAAACCGTTAATCCCGATATACGTGAAATACGGAAAACACCTCGAAATACGTGCAACATACCCAAAATCAATGCTCACAAATACCATCATAGAAATCATGTATATAAACCATATAACACATTTAAGCATGCATAGGATTCATAAAACCAAAGTCCACTCACAGACCGTTTTAACCGTGTGCCTCGATATGCGTGCCATCGGCCCTCCCGGGCCACACCACTATCACCGGGACTCCCAATCCTGTCCAAGTCACATTAGAGGGTCACTAACCTCAACATTAACATCCTATCAAAGTCCCGTAATTTTCCCGAATTTTTACTTATTTTTAAACTTAATTTAAAACCTTCGGACATCCCGAACAATATCGAGACGGTGTCCGATCGACACGAAACCAATTCCAAAATGTCCGTTACATTAAATAGGACAGAAGTCATGTTGACCTCACCTCGAGATTCGCGCCCACGCGCCGTCACGCGCCGCCGTGAGTGGCTGCGCGTGAAACCCACGCACCTGCTACAGTGTCACCATCTAACCCGTATGTCTGGTAAACGGGTCCGGTGTGCCCGCGATACGACCCGGTTCCAATCCTATCAATTCAACCTTAATTACATCAATTGATCATTCCATTAGCTTCGTTTTAAGTTTAATTTAAGTTCTGTAACATTGATTACACAAATCATTACCTACAATTCCACGATTCGATGATGAACACCAAGAACACCCGTCCACTGTCCTTATCTTGGCATAGCAGTACACATTTGATTTTGGAGTTGGGCCTATGATGCCGACTCTTTTAGATATGGTTGTCCTATTCGGACTATCCTTATCTTGGCATACGCCTGACTTTATTTTCGCCTTTCTATCCAACTTGGATGAAGCTCTTGATCCTTTGATCATTAGATTTCCTTTGGACATTCCTTTTGTGCTTCTTCTCTCCCAATTTCTATCCATCTTCTGCCCATTTGACGGGAATGGGTAATTTAGGACAGAAAGTGAGTTCGAAGATCTTGGGTTCATGGGACCCTACTTGAAATCTATTTATGATAAGATCCAGTTTTATCGCTTTTGGTTGGACCCATTGGCTAAAATAATGGCCTCTCATTCTAATATAGCTCTAAGACCCCTTGCTCTAGCCTGACAGGACCCGTCCCAACTAGACCTCGATAACCGTGCCCGGTCCTGCTCCCGTCTGACAAGTCAACTGAAGTCCCGAAACGATCCTTCAGTACTTATCAAACAAGGGATACCTGCGTTGATTTCCGCTCATGCCTCCGCCTCGAGATCAGCCCCGAACGTTGTGCCACAGCCTAGAGGGTCATCAAAAACAGAAAGGTGTGAGTGGACAAAAATATATTTGTTAAAACGCATTTATCAAAACACATTGTTTACCCTCCAGTTTATCAAACCTGCAAGCATAGGGAAAAACATATGAAACACCAACACTGGCCTTCCATCCAAACCACATAACAAGTTAAATCCCGGCTCTCAGGCCAAAACATACGAACACATAATCACCTGGGCATACAGACCAGAACTCGTACTCAATACCAGTACGTAATCACAATCAACATCAAACAGTACCATGCACAAGGTCACAATCAATTACTCAAGCAATCAACCAATCAAACCGCACTGTTCACAAGTGCACAAACCATTACACTGTCACATCGGCACTACGCGTAGGCCATAACCCGTGCCTCAGTCGTCTGGGAAGTCACCCCGAGCTCCGACTGCCCCGGCACGCATCACCCCGAGTGTTAGCCGTCTGGGAACACCCCAAGCCGCGGCTATCTGGGAAAATATCTCACCCCGAGTACCAGCCGTCTGGGAACACCCCTAGCCTCGGCTGCATGGGACCAATCACAATCATATCCCCGAGCTCCGGTCGTCTGGGAACACCCCTAGCTTCGACCGTCTGGGTATTCACAATCACAATCACAATGAATCAACCCGGGAGCATATCCCAAAATATGTCAATCAGCTCCATGACTCAATCCAAGTCAAATCCTTACCAACCGGGACTCAAGCCCAAATATCCTTTACACGTAAATCCGTAAAATCACATAGAAAACATTATAATAACCCAAAAATCATCCTTGACTCACCAATTAAGTCAAAATACTCTTTTGGAAACCTTTTTAACTCTGGGCCTAGCCCAAAATACCATTTGCACATTTCCTCGAAAAACGTGCCAAAATACTGATTAAAATAATATAATATTCCCCAAAATCCGGAATTCACCATATCGGAATATCAATCATACCAAACCATGTCAAATCATATTATAAAGCATTTAAAACATATATGCATGCATTCAAGGTAGAAAACAAAAGTCCACTCACACACCGTCCAACCCGCTCGCTTCCCGAGCTGCACGCGTTTCCGTAATTTCCGACACTTGCCAGGAATCCAGAATCCTGTCCAAAATCGTTACTCAGGGTCACTAAGGACCTAATTATCATCATATTAATTTATCATAATTTTCCGGGAATTTAATATTAATTTAATACGTAACATAAACCTTCGGACCCTCAAAACATTATCGAGACGGCGTCCGATCGACTCGCAACCAACACCAAAAATGTTCATTACATGAAATAGGACAAGTTTCATGTTGACCGTACCTCGGGATTCCCCCTCACGGGCCCCCACGCGCCGCCGTGAGTGGCTGCGCGTGGTTGCCACGCGCCTGCTACAGTGCAGTGAACAGTGATCGTTCCAACCCGTTTATCTGATAAACGGAGCCTACGACCCGCGAGGTGACCCGGTTCCATTTCCATGAATTCTCCATCATTTCCTTTAATTCAATCATTCATTAGCATCGTTATAGGCCCAATTGAAGTTCTGTACAATCAATTAGGTGTTAACTTACCTCAATCTCTTCGACTCAAACTCGATTTGCGAAGAACACCGAAGCACTGTTCATCAGCCAATCATCCCAAATTCTCACCTGTTTCATTCAATTGATGCATCAAGAAGCATCGTTGGGTCCTTATAAACATATTCCCCTGATCAATTTCATGGTTCCATGGCTTTAATTCCACGACTCAAGCTCAAAAATCCTGAAACCTCATCCTCTCTGTTCTACGCCAAAACACCCTCAATTCCTTTCATTCTCAATCTGGTTCGACTCGTCTCACTCCCAGAGAGCTGAATTCAAGCTCAATTTCACTCCTCAACGTCTAAAAGATCGAATTCGAGATTTATGTTCTTGGTTGGTATTTTCGGGTTTCTCAGTGATGGATGCAGCTCAGTTTGTTCAATAATCCTCTCGGTTTTTCACTCAATTTCCCCTCCCAATTACCCTTAATTCCTCACTTAATTGTTCCCTGGTTTTCTAAGATCGATCAAGGTTTGAAGGAGGTTTTATCTTCTCCGTTTTTGTTCTTAGTCGACAACTGCTAATGATCAACCATTCTCTATGCTAAGGATTAATTAATTAATGTAGTGCCACTCATCCACATCCTAAGCCACTAATCTCACACTTATGGTGACAAGTCTCACCACATGACCAAATCCTCATCCAATTAGGCTGAATCAGCCAATTAAAAGATATTTGATTAGTTAATTCCACCGTTCAAGACAAATTACTATTTTACCTTCATCATAACAAATTACCAAACTGCCCATCCTCGTTCTAGACCCATAACTTTTTCGTTCGGATTCCGATTGACGCATGCCATTTGTCTACGGATTCAGCGTCCCGAAACCTACCCAACGGTCTTCCCGGAAAGTCCAAACACTGTCCCGATCAAAAAGTCAATTTTCGGCCCCTGTGACTGATTTACCAAATTACCCTCAAACTTCCGCATGTCATAACGTTTTCCTCGGATGTCGAAATCTGGCGTGCCACCTGTCTATGAACTCGTGACGTCCCGAACTACGTCACAGGCATCGGTCAAAGTTCGTTTGACCGTTCGAATAAAAAGTCAACCGTTCGCCCAATTCCAGGGGCAAAATCGTCATTTTCCACAAATTTTCTAAATTTTCGTTTTTCACATTTTCCGGGGCGTTACATAGCCCACATGTATAACTTTTGCGCTCTGTAGTCCTTCAACTCGGAAGAACAACTTCTTTGAATGGTCCCCTCTAGATGGTTCAAGTATGGTTAAATTGGACGTTCCCTCAGTTTTCACAGTCAGGCACACTAATGACGTAGTTCCTGCCCAATTGCTGATGCCTCTGCCTCCCTATCTCTTTCCACCAGAAACTACATGTCCTTCTTTTCTATGTTGGTTTCTTTCGGCCTCAAGAACATTGGAAGGTCAGTGTGACTAGGAAGTTTCCATGGTTACGAGAATGAGATTTCATGAGTTGCATCCTTGCTTGAGACATATTAAAAACGGTGGAAAAACCAATAGGTCGACCCCAGGATTTTAAGTATACCAGCCTAACTACTGCACTCGTCAATTTGGTTTATATCAGGCGGTTCTCGTGTCACATGTAAGCGGTGCAAACGCTGGGATATCATTCTGGTTAGGGGTTCCTAACCCAAGGTTGGCAATCACCGCTCGAGACATCTTGTCCAATCTGTCTATAGTCTTCCCAATTTCCATGGAAACCTTTTATGGTTGAACAACTACTTTTGATTCTTGGTGGGTTTCTTACTTCAGGGAAAACTTCAAATCTTCCCCTAAGAAGGTATGGCATCATTATTTCCTGTTGTTAGAGTGCTCCACGAGTTTTGATCCAGCCATCTCAGTTTTGGGTGAACGTGGACTTCCAAAAACAATGGTGTTTCGACATGTATTGTTTTATCTAGTACCTCGCTCATTGTTTGTTGGTTTATAGTCTCTGATCTATCTGTTCATGTAGATGTTCTAAACAAGGTAGAGCTATCAGTGGTCCCTACTGCCAATCCCTTCCTTCAGATAAAAAACACTCTATATAACCCCTATGTTCTTGATATTTTGAAAAGATTGAATGATTAAGGTCCTTCAAACGTACCATCCCCTGTAGTTTCTTTCATCAGCATCCGTCTTTCTTGCTTTATCCGGAGCCCAAACTCCATGGTCTTTGGGTGGTCTTGAGTTGGAAACCCCACCAGTACGTTCTGTTCTCAAAATTCTGGTTTCATGACTGCTTATCACTTTAATAACTTGAATATGGTTTCTCACTCTGTAGACATGTCTTTCCACTAAACTCGAACACTTGGATTCTGATGCGGCTTCCCTTGCTTCATCCACTTCTCGCATTATATTATCCCTTAACCCTGAATTACATGAATTGGAGGCTACCAAGTATGTTATCATATCCTTTGTGATCAGAGACGATTGTTCCGACAGAGGAGAGTTAGTTTGGGTAGTGGAAGTTTTCTCTCGACGGACGTGCCCATAAGGGTCCAACTCGACGACCTTCGTTAGAGCTACTTTATTGATGATGATGTTGAATTTTCTCGCATAGGAGCTCTGTACCATGAAAAGATTTAAAAAGTGGACACCCTTCTTGTTGAAACTGAAGCAACTCATGTACAAATCAGACGACAATATGAATCTGCCACGTCCAGGAGGGAAGTTGCTAAGGAAAATCCTCAGAGAGGAGAAAAACGGGCTCATGAAGCTTCCAAAGAGGAGGCAAACCCTTTTTTTAATATTAGGATGCAGAAGGTGTGCCTCCAAGCTGTTCTTAGTAGGCTGCTGAATTTCCAACTTTGGACTTTTTTGAATGATGGCCTTTTTTGCGCCTTTATTGATATGGGTCGTCCGTTTTGTTTGGCGATTCCGTTTGTAACATGAACCATCCTCGAGATACGCAAGAATCATGATGATAGTAATTCTACTTTTAATCCCATATACCTCATATATCTTGTGATTAACTACCAACCAAATCTTTTGGTTATAAATACCAGCCATAATCAACCTTTTGCTTACAACTTTCTCCATCGATTGAGTCGTGAAAGTTTTACAAATGCCTCGAATTTCTAGGCCTATATGTAACGCCCTAAACTTTTAGTTAAATTTAAATTAGGAAATTAAATGTAAAAGGACTATTTTGTCCCTAGTTAGAGAAAAAAGTTGACTTTTAACCCGGAACACTATTTAGACTTGGACCAAAGCCTATAACATAGATTAAGACGTAACGAGCCCGTAGACAGGTGGCACGTCGAAATCGAACGTTCGACGGAAAAGTTATGGGTCACGGAAGAAAATTGGCACTATTCATGCATTATGATCAATTGTAAAATTTGGCATTTTGTCATTAGTCAAATATCCAAAGTGGACCAAAGGATGAGTGACAAGTGTCACTCATCCAATTGGCCTAACCCCCCACATTGTGGGTTCATTGTATCATCTTCATCTCATCTTCTTCATTCTTTGTTTTCATTATACCCGAAACCCACAAACAACCAAAACCCCATCGATACTTCATCCTCTATGTTTGCTTGAGAGAGTGAGAGTGAAAGGGAGACCGAGAGACGACGGAAAAGAGGCTGAGCGCGGCAGAGGAACCACTTTCTAGGTCAAACTCGAAATCCAATTTGGGTTCAAAAATTCAAAAATGAATTTTAGGGATTTTTTGATGGTTTTTAAAGATTGGAGTTGATTCCTAGAGGTTTTACGAGTCAACAGAGACCAAAACCATGAAGGACGGTGGCCAGAATTGCCCAAAAATCAAGTTGGAAAATAGGCTGAATTTCATCGAGCTTGGGAGGTAATTTCTAGTCATTGTTTGTCATTTTTGAGTCCATAGATCCCTTCCTGAGATCATTGCGATCATATAGGAAGAAAAATGGGGGAAATGGTTGAGGAATAAGTGAGACACGATCGAGTCGGATCGCAGGTTGAATTGACCCGTTACAAAGGACCGGGTCAACCCGATTGGACATGGTAGTCAATGTCATCATCTTTCAGAGGCTGTCAGTCCACGTGGAAAATAAGATGATGCCACATGGCAAGTTGTCAGACACAGTCAGCAACTGACATGTCATATTTTCATAACACGTGGACCAATAATGTCAGGACCCACCCCCTAATCCCCCGGGATTAACGGCTAAATCCTGATCCCGTCTAACGTACGCATGACACGAAGGCTAAACTGACGTCCAACCTTCATGTGACACGTAAGTCGGACAAGGGATTTTCGATCCGACCGTTCAAAAATTTCCGAACTTCCCCGAGTGCGCAAGGTCTACTGTGGATCGTGCGTGTGATGTCTCCGTCTCTCTCGACTAATAGCCCGCGCCGCAACAACCTGGAGGGTATCGAAAACACGAAAAGACTGTGAGTGGACAAAAATAAAGTTTAAGTTCAAAAACAGTTATCAGAAAACACATACATTTATACCCTCCGTTTCAAAACCAATGCATGCATATCAATTTCATGTCATAAAACCATGTACGAAAAACCAAACACATTTTTCCTTTTTCACAAATCCCGGGTCTCAGCCCAAAACCATCGAAAAACCATTTCATCCGGGCCACAGCCCAAAACATCATCAAGTCTCAGTGAAATCCAAACACATTTAAAGCCACATTCTCACCCATCGAACCTGCTGGATCTATCCGAGTCTTTAAACTCCCGAGTCTTTAAACTCAATAACCAGGCCTCAATAATCCGAGTCTTTAAACTCCGAGTCTTTAAACTCAACAGGCCTACGGAGGAAATATCAATATATCCGAGTCTTTAAACTCCCGAGTATTTAAACTCAATCCGGGTCTTTAAGCCCAATCTGGGCCCGTCCTCCGTCAATCACAATATCCGGGTCTTTAAACCCAATATCCAGATCCAGCAAATCCAATCAAAACCATTTGAAAACCATTTCTAACTCCATATCCAGAACTCATATCCATTTCCTTTCCAGATCCAAGTTCGCAACCATCATTCCGTAAGCTGGCATCCGGAATAACCATTCCGAACCCAAACCCGGAAATCCACTTCAAGTCCCGAATCGAATCTCGAATCGTCACCCGGAATTTCGATTCCAAAACCCGAAATCACATTTCCGAAAACCACTTTTGAACTAGGCTTCAAGCTCGAAAACACTTTCTAAAATCCTTTTGCTTTCTTTGAAATCAAATCATATTTCAAATCCCGAAATCAAATCATTAAAACCAGGTTCAAACCACAATATCTGTCAAATATAGTAAAACGTGAAATACCGTTATTTCCTCGAAAAACGTGCAAAACTGTAAACCATCACAATCATAAATAAAATAATAGAATCAAGTATAGAAAACATATAAAAACATATATGCATGCATCAAGAGTTAGAAAGCAAAGTCCACTCACAGACCATTTCGACGTCACCTCGATACGAGCGCACTTACGCCGTTTCCGGCCATTCCACTATCCTCGGCTTTCCCGAACCTGTCCAAAACCCATACAAAGGTCACTAACTAATTCACAATAGTCATACTAAAGTCTCATAATTTTCCCGTATTTTTAGCTATTTTTAACTGAGCCCTAAAACCTTCGGACAGCCCGAAACATATCGAGACGATGTCTGATTGACTCGAAACCAGCGCCAAAATGTTCGTTACATCGAATACTTTAAAAGTCATGTTGGCCGATTTCCCAAACCACCCCTCACGCGTCCCCACGCGCGTTTGGAATTTTTCTGCGCGTGAGACCCACGCGCGTGAACAGTGTCGTCGTCAACCTTGGGTGAACCCGGTTCACCTGGTTCGAACCGGTCCGATCCAGCCGTGAACCGGCATTCACAGTTTCCGTTCAATTTCAACCCATTTTTCATCCTAACTAGTCCATTAGTTTCGTCCTGCCCTTCCTAATCTACTAACATGATCAAATTTGTGACAAAACCACGAGTTTTTACCTTCCTGATCACACAAGAAACCGGCCATCTTCGACCCATGCTCCTGCACGATCCCGGTCTCCAAACTTCGTGCTTTCAAGCTCAAACAACACGTTAGGACCTCCAAAAGTTCATTCAATGATTCAATTTCATTAATAATCCCCAAAACATAATTCACCATTTTTGAATTCAAAAGCGGAATTTATGAAACTTCCACTTACCGTCCTTTCCAAGTCTCAACTCCCAACCTGTGAAGCTCCTTGCAAGTCCCCAACCACTTTCCAATCGAGAATCATGAGTTCCAGTCCACAGTTGGGGTAATTGAATCCTGGGTTCCTCAGGGCTGTTCTTCTACTCTGTTTTCTCTGGTATCGTGGCCACCGTCCACGGCGAACCGCCGTGACCGCACCACCATTTATGTCTCACCATTCCTAGTCTTTTTCCTTCACTCAGCAAAGGCAGAGGATGCCAATCGAAGGGAGTTGTGGAGTGAGTTCCTCACAATTTTTCTCTGTTCTGTTTTCCCCCTCCTTTTAATCGATCGATCAAACAAATTAAAGGTTGTGTGAGACGTGGCTAGAAGCCACTAGAGAGTGGACATGTGTCCTCATCTTAGTGGTTTCCTGCCAAAAATATCCAACCATCCAAGCCCAGGTGTCCTCACCCGATTGTTCACAAATCCCTAAGTGTCAAAAGACCAAAATGCCCATATAAGTCCAAATTACCATTTTGCCCTTCACCTTCTTAGACCCATAACTCACTCGTCCGACGTCCGTTGATAGCGTGCCGCCTGTCGTTGTACTCATGACGTCGAGATCTATCTAACGGTCTGTGGTCTACGTAAAAATGACAAGTCTAGCACAAAGTCAACTTTTGCCCCTTCTTTTCACCAAATTACGAAAATGCCCTCAACCTTCCGAACATCATAACTTCCTCCTCGGATGTCGGAATCGAATGTGCCACCTGTTTACGTACTCGTGACGTCGCGAACTACGTCACGGTCATCGATTAATGCCCAATTGACTGCCCGAACTAAAAGTCAACTATTTTCCCATTCTAGGGGCAAAATTGTCATTCTACACTATCAGGCCAAAAGTAACCAACTAAACACCGATTAGACTCAGTAATCCGTCACTAATTACTTCGCTAATCCCGACTCCCAGGACGGGTCATTACAATTGTAAGACCCAGTCTTGGAAGCAAGAACGGTGAGCAAGACCCGTGAGCTTGAGAAGTAAGATCGGTGAGCAAGACCCGTGAGCTTGGAAAGGTAAGATCGGTGAACGATCCCACATCGCTCGGGAAGGGAAAGGTGAAGTACCTTATATGTGTGGGCACGTATCTATCTAACACAAGGGCTTTTGGGAGCTCAGTGGCTTTGGGGGGGATTGGAACCCCAAAGTTAAGCGAGTTGAGGCTGGTGCAATCCCATGATGGGTGACCTACTGGGAAGTTGCACGTGAGCTCCCAAAAACAAAACTGTGAGGGCTGGGCCCAAAGCGGAAAATATTGTATTAGATGGGTCGGGTCGTGACAGAATGGTATCAGAGCCGGACCCTGACCGGAAATGTACCAGCGAGGACGTTGGGCCACAAGGGGGTGGATTGTAAGACCCGGTCTTGGAAGCAAGAACGGTGAGCAAGACCCGTGAGCTTGAGAAGCAAGATCGGTGAGCAAGACCCGTGAGCTTGGAAAGGTAAGATCGGTGAACGATCCCACATCGCTCGGGAAGGGAAATGTGAAGTACCTTATATGTGTGGGCACATATCTATCTAACGCAAGGCCTTTTGGGAGCTCAGTGGCTTTGGGGGGGGGGGGGGGGATTGGAACCCCAAAGTTAAGCGAGTTGAGGCTGGTGCAATCCCATGATGGGTGACCTACTGGGAAGTTGCACGTGAGCTCCCAAAAACAAAACCGTGAGGGCTGGGCCCAAAGCGGACAATATTGTATTAGATGGGTCGGGTCGTGACAAATAAGGTGGTGCCACAGGGTAGTGTGTTAGAGGTGTCAGGGGACATGTGGTAGGACATATGGACCAATCAGAGAATGACACATGGCAGGTGTCAGACCTGACAGGTGTCAGACCTTATAGGTGTCAAACTTGTTAGGCTTACGTTAGCATGACGTTAGTTGTTAACTGTTGACCGTTGACCGATGACGTCAGCACTGACTGGAAGTTTGACTGGCATGTGGGGGTGTATGGACATGAATTTAGAGGTCAAATCGGTCTTGTTTGTAAGGTTTAAACGTTCTGAATCCAATAGTGGTGGTTTCAGGTCGATCAAAGACCGTTTGAGTGGTCATTTAGAGGCTTTTAGCCTCGGAAATCGTGTTTCAGACGCGTTTTTGGGATCGGGCTGTGTGAGGGTTTCGTGTATGAAATTTTATAGGATATTAGTGACCCTTAGACATGATTTGGATAGGCCCAGAGACTTTGGACTAGCTCAGTGATAGAAATAACACTGAGGTTTAGTACGCAGCGTGGACCGAGTGTGAGTGGACTGTTTGTTAGAACTGAATGCATGCACAACTATTTTGAATACTTTATTGCATGATTTATGTTGAAATGTTGTGATATTGTTACTGAATGATGATGTGGAATGTAATCATCGGTTTATGAAATGTTTTACTAATTTTCGTGAAAATGAGGTTTTGGACGTGAGACCTAATGGAATGATGATTTGACTCAAATTTAGAGTCAACGGAAATTGGGAAGGAAAAAAGCATTTCAACTTGACTTGGATAATGATAAATCGGGATTTATAAACAATTTCTGGATACGATTTTTTGGTGGTTTTTGTGGAACAGATTTGTGAGAATTATGTCTCGGGCATAGGCCCAATTGAACAATATGTAATCCGGCTTCAGTAACAAATTATTTTAATATGATTTTTCATCGGATTTGGTTACGGTTCCACATATACCATCCTGGGTGAGTTGGTTAGTCTCCTCCTGACGTTGAGAATCCTAGAGTAGTCACGGTGCACTACCTGAGATGAGTGACTCCGAGGAAAGGCTCAGGATCAGGAGTGCGAGATTATGATATCGACCCGGACGCGATAGATCCGGGCAGGCACTTCATGTTGATATCACCCCGGACGTCTTTGAGTTAGGTCCTGGGGAAGTACTCAGAGATGAGACCCCGAGTTGCACGTGTAGCATTGGAAATCGTGACTGGTTTTGATTATAAACATCACAGATGTCGAGACATAACAGATGTCTGAGGATGGGGTATATTGTGTTTCACTGATGTGTGTATCCAGATGTACGTATATGTATGTTTGATTTGAGTATTTTATATGATTTATCTTAAATGCATGCATGTTTGTAAAACGGAGGATTAAACTGTATATTTTTTCAAAATGAGTTTATAACTTATTTATTTTATGTCAACTCACATTTTGACTGTTTTATTGACCCTCTAGGCCGTGATACAGATATAGGGGCGGATACCGAGGCTGAGGCTTAGACCGTACTGTTGCGTACCTAACACCCTACTAGGTAGGTTTTATTACTTGTATTGTACTGACATATATATATATATATACTCAATCATGTATAATAGATACGTATCTATTGTCTGACAATGTGGTAGTGCACTTGGTTGGAGATAGACCAGTAAACTAGACTTGTTTTTGGTCTGTCATGCCTTAATTATACAAAAAATGAGAACATAATAATATCATTAAAAAAGCGTCTGAAGATATGTTTTTCAGTAACAATTTCCAGAGCCCAAAGCACTTGGTTTGCAGTGTATCTTTTTGAAAAAGTGAATATATCTACTACGTATTTTTTTGCAAGTCGCGTATTACTAGGTGTTCACATTTTCAAAGACATCTGAACATTTGCTAAAGTCAATTCTCAAATAACAAAAATGTGAACTTTAAGAAAGTCAATTCTTATAAAGTTTGTGATGCTGAGAGCTGTTCATTTTTAGACGAGCGGACACAATGGATCCCTCCGCCACTTTCTATTTCATGATGCTTTTAATGGGCCTATTTCATTCAAGGCCATGGCATCCTTATAGTTTAAAAACGTGGATTTTGACGGATATGCTTTTGTAGACGAGTTAGCAACTAGACAAAAATGGGCCTGGAAAAGATGGTGCTCTTGAGACCCTTATGACCCAAGTTAGGCATCCACAACTCAAAGAACCAAGAAATAAGGAAAAAGCCTCCATAGAAAAACTTGTTGAGCAAGGTTCCAATTTTTTCCTTTGCTAACTCTTTTTCATTTCATGCTACATTTTTTTAAGTACATCATTTTGTTTAAGTAGATTTATTACTAACAAAGAGCATTGCAAAAGATCTTTTCATTGCTTGAAGTAGAAGATAATGATGTGCGGATTCATGCTGTTAAAGTTGTAGCAAATCTTGCCGCTGAAGGTAGTTGCACATTTTTTTGGTCCTTACAATTCTGATTTCTATAAATGGTGATATGGTAAGATGGGATGAGATTGGGAACGTTTTACATTTTCAATTTTGGGTTCATATTTTTTTTTAATTCAAAATGTTCGTCCCTCTTACATTATGTTTGATGTTGGTTATGGTATAGTTCCACGCTGAACAAAGTGCATTGTTTATGTATTGATTTCTCACTCCTCTATGTTAGGTTACTTTACATGATGCATAACGAGATTGACAAAAAAAAAAAAGGAGTCCTATGATACAGGTGCAATAAAATCGACGAATCCATAGAGGATGGTGTAAAGAAGGTCGTCTTGAAGGGAAGGTATTGTTTCGTGCCATTACAAAACTTGCTGTAAAATCAAATTTCTTGAGCATATCAATCATTTGATCTGTTAGGTATTGTGACCCTCAGAAGCAATTAGATGCTAATATAAAATTGGTCTTTCCTTCATTCTCAAAGGCGTCAGAACTGCTCCCTATTTTGCACTCTTTGTATTTCTTTTGTAAGCTTCTTGAAGTAAATTTTTCGTTGTTATTTTATGATGCCACCAAGTTTTGCTCAATCCGTTAGCTACATTTTGTCCTCTCTAGGATAGCAACTTTTGGATCTCCTTCCACACTAAAGTCCATTTCCACAGCTTCCAATCAAAATCTTATGGTTTCAGATTCTCACAAGGCTACCGGCTATGTCCTTGATGCGCTTCAAGGTGATTTCCTAAACATGTACGTGAGTGGACAGATTGATGAAGTGCATGGTGAGTATGTGGGCAGATTTTTTAGAAACTATGTAGCATAAGTTTAGGTAGCATTTAAATGATTGTACAATTGATTTGCATGACCTAAATATGTACTTAGTTATATAGCTAACTCTTATACTTTTGGGATTGCAATGTACGATTATCTTTTTCACTTTCATTTGATTTAATATAAGAATCATGTTTAATGTATTTGTTATTATTGATTGAAAAATATTTATATGTGAATCGACGACAAATGCCCGAAGATTTGGCACCCGAATGTCATTTTTTAATAAGATTAAAAAGTTTCATACAACGGTGAATTACTGTTGTCTTAATTATAAAAGACCGTCAGCTAAAAGTATGTTACACAACATCTCACTAAAAAAACTATTGTCTATGTTATCATATACGACACTTTTGCTGAAAAAGTGTTGTTTGATAGTGCATCAGACGACACTTTTACACAAAAAGTGTCGTCTGACGAACCATCAGACAACACTTTTTTGCATATAAGGTGTCGTCTCTATTAAGCTCATGCACATCTGAGTTACGTCCAGGGACTGCACTCACATCGTCCGGACACGTACCAATAACCACAATCACAAACACAATCCATACCACAAACACATGTTTAATTTCAATAGGGTCTCAAGCCCAAAATATCATTTCCAATAGGGTCCTTGAAAAATGTGCAAAACGTATTCCAAACAAAAAGTCAACTTTGGCCACATAAATCAAGGCTAAAATCGTCATTTCTCTTTCAAATTCTCGAATTTACCTTTTCCTAATTTCTAGGTTGTCACACCTAGGTTCCTTCAAGTTAGAATCAAAGTATTTGGGTGAATGCTCAAATATGGTATCCTGACTTGGCAAGTCGTGAACCATGCTTGGATGGCATATCCTGAGTACCAATTACTAAAGAAAATCTAGTTTGTATTGAAATGAAAATGGAAGTACAAATATTGGAATTTATAATTACTGGAATTGAACTAAGCAACAACTAAAATTACAAGTACAAAAAAATAAATTATTTCTTTCGCATTCAACCCCATATCAAGTAAGAAATTTCAAAAATCATCAACTAAAATGAATATCAGTCGAAAATCATGCCATGAGATGGTAGAGTACTCAAATACGATGGTAAGAGGTCAAAAGGGAGGTTTGAGCACTTCAATGACCAGCCATGAACTAGTAGTTTGGATGACTTTCTGTGAATCAGTAGGCGGGATGACCTTCTGTGAGCTGATAGTTGGGATGACTTTTTGCGAGCTGGTAGTCGAAATAATTAACCCTTATGACAATAATTCTTTAGAAAGTAAGTTAATCTTCTCGAGTCTCAACGACCGTCCATAAACTGACATTCGGGATGAGATTAACCTTTATAAAAATGTTTATCCAGAAAGAAGGTTGTGCAGGAAATGAAGCTAATCATCATGACATTACTAATGGAGCAGTTAGAAAGATGGTTAGGCGTTTGCATAAATGCATAGATGCATGAGGTGAGAAGAGAAGTTGCATCTTGATTTCCTAGATCAAAAGATACAGTTTTTTCCACAAGGGCCAGCCTTTCTTAAACCATGAAATCTTGATCAGGTGTTCCTAGGTTTAGAAATTGATAGAAATCAAATTGGTGAGTTTGATAGGCTAATTGTCGGTCCTTTGAGAAGTTGGGTTCTTCTTCACTTATAGGTAGTGAGGAAGTTGATTAAATTGCCAAGTTGAGCATCTGATGGGTCCCATGTTGCCGTTGTTTTCCATTGGAAACCTCACATTTGCCTACATTTCCTTCATTTTCTTCGCATGTCAGAATCGCCCATGCTTTCTTCCTCTTCATGGTCTAAGTAGTAGCTTGGGTTGGGTCTCTATCTATTTTGGGCTTTTAATTCCTTCAAGCCATTGGTTTTGGCCCAATGAGATTTTTTCAGGTGTAAACATATGGAAATTTTTGCTAGTTATCCAATTTGTTATGTTTTAAAAGTCAAGTAAGGATGTGTTGTAAGGTATAAACTATATAGCATTAAAGTGCAATCTGTCCAATTTATAATGAGTAGGATATTATATGTCTCTGGAATTTGAAAATTAAGAAGACAAAGATCTTATTTAGTTACAGTCTTATGTTACTAAACTCAACATAATGTAATACTTATTTATATTATAATACGTAAATTATGATACATTATACTGTTATAATAGCATATTATTTTTAATTTCTAATTGGACAAGTTCACGATAGTGATATTTTCAAATTTGTTGCACTTTTGATCCGTAAAAGAAAATTTGACTCTTAAAACTAGCATGCATATCCTTTACTAGTTGATATATTTTGGTACCTTTTTATCTCGTTCTTATCTTATAATGTTGTTTGATAATTGAAATCATTTCCTTTTATATTACTCTTTAAAAATATTCTTTTAAAAAATCAAATTGAAGATCTTTTAGTTATATTTATTGTTCAAATAAATAAATAAACTAATTTTTTTTATGTATGTTAAATTATCTCACTTTTGGCATAAAAATTATTTTCTTTTTTGAACAAAATTTATATCATTGTTTTGTAATGAATGGTACAAACATACCATCAAAATCAAATTATGACAACATGACTCACAATTCAATACGGCAGACTAAAATTGACAAAAAATGCACAGACAACTAAATAATCTACATCACTAAAATATCATGAAAATTACAAACAACATCCATAAATCCCAAAACAATCAAAATCCTAACCACATCTAATGCTAAACAAACTATCTCCACTAAAATATAGTCATTCATGTTAAACTCATCATATCTAGTATTGAAAAAATGTAAAACAAAGGCAAATCTGAAGAAGGCTTGATCCAACGATCTAATAATGCATAAATGAGAATAAATGGCCAAAAGTCTTGTGGAACTATAAATTACCAGAATATTCTGGAGCTGCCACGTGGCCAACAATCACTTATTAAATATTTTCTCATTCAACCAATCAGACGCTTCGATGATTTTCAAGACTTCACTATAAATAGAAGACCTCATCTAACTTCTAAAGGTAATAAAAAAACTTCTGCAAACACTCTGTCAGATTATTCTCTCTCAGAAAACTAACTTAAGTATTAGAGCGTTTACGGTTGAACCACCCCCCACCCCCCCCCCCCTCGGGGGGATTCAATCTTAACCCTGTTTGATTTTCGTTCTTGTGTGTAGGGATCGAGAAGGAATTTCACAGAACTAGACGATTTCTGCATCAACAACGGGTGCTTTCATTGAGAGCCGATTTGAGAAATACTCAAAGCTTGCTATTTAGTTTTTCCTTGAAAAACTCCATCATCACACTTTCGACATTTACCGTTCTTCACATGGCTAGAACACGCCGATCCACACGAGCCTCTGAGGCTGCCACATCCGATGCTGCGATATCTGCTGTGAGTAAACCCCTCCCAGCAACTCCAGAAGAATCACTTTCCCGTCTCTTGCCCGGCCCGTGCAACACATCAATTCATTCGCTGTTCAGAAGGACGGATTGGACACCTATGTTCAGTTTTGGAACATTCCCCATGGCTGCTGCTACTGTGAACCCCCCACCTACAATAGGGATAGGCGCATCGTTTTTTCAACAAATGGACGGGCTGCTAGCAGGAGAAGCATCTCTAAGAGTCCCAAATCAGCTCCCTGCCGACTTGGACCTAAGGAGGCACTTGGACGCCTTACGCAATCTGACAGGACCCACCCCGATTATCACCCCGATAACCGAGGTGAACCCTGCTCCTGTCTGACAACTGAACCCGAAAGACCAAAACGACCTCACGAAAACCCCAATTTACATTGTCAGACGAAGGAGAATTGTAAAACATCCACAAGTCACCCGTTATACAGAGCATAGTACCAAACATAGTAAAATAAAACCACACACAGAGTACACGCACAACGGAACACTGAAAACACTCCGGGAAAACTCTCGAATACGCTATGCCTCCAACACTGCCTCTACGTCAACCCCCGCGCTAGCTCCACGACCTGGAGGGCAATTAAAAATCAGAAAGTGTGAGTGGACCAAAAAGAATAAAAGTTTCAAAAACCATTTCATAAACAAACCAAGTTTGGCCCTCCGTTTTGAAAACATGCATGCATAACCCAATTTCTGAAAACATTTATAAATCAAATTATGTTCATCATGGAAACCGCAGCAACATACACAATAGAATAAACGTTATAAAACATTAGCAGTAAAGCATAAGATACCAATATAATCATCCGATCAAACCTGCTGGATCTATCCAAGTCTTTAAACTCCCGAGTCTTTAAACTCAATCCAGGCCTCAATATAATCCGAGTCTTTAAACTCCCGAGTCTTTAAACTCAATAGGCCTACGGGGGAAATATCAATATATCCGAGTCTTTAAACTCTCGAGTCTTTAAACTCAATCCGGATCTTTAAACCCAATCCGGGCCCGTCCCCCGTCAATCATAATCCGGCTCTTTAAACTCAATAACCAGATCCAGTAAATCCAATCCAAAACCATTTAAAAACCATTTCGAAACCATATCCAAACCCGAATCTGAAATCACTAGTCTGAAGCCCTTCCGGCGTTCAGAACCATCATTCCGAACCCAAATCCGAAAATCCACTTTTCAACTTTAAAACCAAATTTCGCTTTCCGAAATCCGATTTCAAAATCGAAAACCTTGTTCACCCAATGAAGTCTCAAAGTCCATTAATAATCATTGAAAACCATTTATCGATTAAAATCCCAAAAGCATAGCATCAAAATCATACTCTCGGCATTTCTCGAAAAACGTGCTGAAATACGTAATTTCCTCGAAAAATGTGCCATTTCATAAAATAGGTATAAAACATTCAATAATCATGAAATCATAATAAAAACTATAAAATAAGTAATTAAAAGAAGTTATGCATGCTCAGTTATAAGGAAGAAGTCCACTCACAGTTACCGGGCACGTCACTCGCGTCCCGTACGTCCCGTACGTTCCTCGTCCGCCTCGGGGATTCCCGATCCTGTTAAAAGTCACCAAAACTCGTCACTAACACATCAACGAAGGTTCTCCTAATTTTCCCCAAATTCCCCGAACTTCAAATGTAACTAACCAGGACCTTAAACCTTCGACCTCGTAGAACTAACCCGAAACAACGTCCGATTGTCCTGAAACCTATCCCAAAAGACTCGTTACAACGATTAGACCAAAAATCTAGTTGACCACTTCCCCGTAAACCGCCGCACGACCCCCCAAGCGCCGCCCAAAGTGGTTGCGCGTGGGCCTCATGCGCCAACACACAGTCACTGTTCATCGTCTTCCTCGAGTAGCCACTGTGTTGGACCGGCGTGGCCGGTTCTCCGCCGTCCGTCAACCATTTTTGTCCCTCTTTCCACCAGTAGCATCGTCCTCATCCTAGAAGTCCATTCCCCTACTCCAAACACAACATTCCTGCTTCTAACCCGTCGTCCCAAGCTCGAACCCGTCACCCACAAAACCCCTGTTTCTCAATCCGGCCACCCGTGCAACCCCCCATCACGGCTTCTCCACCAACAGGTTCCTAGGGACCCACTGAATCGACTAGCACTCACCAACTACCTCGACTCGACCTCAGACTCCACGACTTATCGTTTGAAACAAAATAGAAAAACCGAGCAAACAGAGGAAGAAGAGAAATTACCTACTGGCCGTCCGCCACCGTGCTCGCCGCCGCGTTCTGCAGGGTTCACAGAGCCGTCGTAACCTTCCCTCGATCCTAATTGGATCAACTTGATCGCTGATGCTTGCATCACAACCTCGACACTTCTCTGTTTTCCCGCGAACTCATACCTCGCACACACAACCGTTCTGCCCACGAGTTCCACTCAAAACTCACTCACCAAGTCTTAAACTCTCTCTACTCTCACCCCCCTCACTCACCAGAACACACACTCCTGGCCATCGATCGATTTCTCACCCTCAGCTCAGTCTCTGTTTCTCTCTTGTGCACGACTACACAAACACACACCCGTTTAAAATCACACCGTGCAAACTTGTAGAAACCTCTAGTCCACTGCCACCTGTCACAATCCCATGGCCCCTAACTCAAAATATCCAAACACACTGCACACTTTTCCTTATCAAATCGCACAATTCCCAATGTGCAAAAAGACCAAAATACCCTTGTGAGTCAAAATTACCATTTTGCCCTTCGCCGTTCTAGACCCCTATCTCGCCCGTCCAATGTCCGATGAAGGCATGCCGCCTGTCGTTGAACTCAGGACGATGAGATCTACCTAACGGTCCTAGGTCTACGTGTAAAAACCCTGTCGTGCTAAAAGTCAACTTTTCCCCCCTATTTTAACTAATTACGAAAGTGCCCTCAACCTTCCGAACATCATAACTTCCTCCTCGAATGTCGGAATCGAGCGTGCCACCTGTCTACGGACTCATGACGTCCCGAACTACGTCAAGGTCATCGGTCAATGCTCAATTGACCACCCGAACTAAAAGTTAACGTTTTGCCCAAATTAGGGGCAAAATCGTCATTCTGCGCCCAAAGTCCAACAGTAACCAACTAACCCCGATTAAACTCACTAATCCACCACTAACCACTTCCCTAATCACAACTCCCGGGACGGGTCGTTACACAATCCGCAGGCCAACACCCAAGAACCAAGGGGACTTGGTTTGTCGCATCTATATGAAGGCGCGCGACGTGCGCCCCGACATGCTGCTCGTCACGAGCAAGCATCTAGGGGGTCACCTACGCAACTTGGACTATCGCAGCAGGTCGAGCAGCTGAGCAACCAAGTTCGGGCCCAATCAGAGCTCCTGCAACAACTTTTGGGGGGAAATCGGAACATCCAGAACCTCCGAAAAAGGCAATGAACCTCGTAAGACATAATGGGACGTCCCGAAACGCGCTGGTAAAGAGCATGTCCGTTGCTGGACAATGTTCTTAGACACGTCGCTGAACGACTCAAGGGAAGAAAGCTGCACCCCCAGAGAAAGAGGACAAGATCAACAGAGGCCATCGGCCCAAGAACGACTCGGAGGACGCCCCTGAGCACTTTCACGCATTGAGTTCCCACGCGATAGCCGACGGCAGCAAGCAACCTCCCGTGCGTCACGCACCCACTCAGATGATCACAACGAGGAAGACAAGACTTATTTGCCAGCACGCTCGAGAGCCAAGGCCTCAGCAACTCGAGGGATTCGACGCAATTTGACCCAGCACGGAAACCCTCATCTCGAAGAACCTTCGCACGCTAAAGACGTCCGAAGGATGCTAGATCAACGCCTCCAGGGAGTTCAACGCGATAGAGACTTAGAGGATGACCTTTGGCGACAGATTCAGACGTCATCATCTTCACCATTCGTGAGGGACATTGAGGAGGAGCCATTCCCGCAGCGATTTTCAACTCCCAACTTCAATCAGTACAAGGGAACCTCCGATCCAGTAAAGCACATCAATTACTATCAGGGGGTCATGGTACCTCACAGGCAAAACGACGTGCTTATGTGCAAAGTTTTCCAAGCCTCGCTGCAAGGTCAGGCGACGACATGGTTTAACCATCTCCCCCGAAGATCAATCGCTTCTTTTGAGGAATTGGCACTTGCCTTCTTGAGGGAGTACTCATAGCTCCGCACCGTCGAAGTCAAGGATAACCATCTCTTCACCGTCCGAAAGAGGTCTAAAGAAACCTTGTGGTAATACATCAGGAGGTATTGCGAAGAAAAATCCTGCATCACGGGATGCAGCGATCTCGTCGCACCCATGGCGTTCAAACAAGGCCTACGATGGGAGTGCCAGCTCTACGGAGACATCATCATGAGCAACGCCCGAAGTCTCACTAAGATGTTGTCCCTAGCAGAACGACATGCATGCTGGGAGGACGAGAAAAACACCACGCATGCCACCAACCATGTCAAGGAAGGAGGGCATCCCACAAAGGTGTTTGCGTAGCCAAAGGACGGCGCCCAACACGGGAACTCAGTCGGGAAGACCAACAAGCGCAAGGGGAACCCGTCATCCAATACGTTTGCCGGCACAAGGCCGAACACTCAATTTTCAATACCCATCCTCCAAATATATAATCAGATAAAGGAGAAGTCGTGGTTCAAAAGACCAGCTCTCGTCAAAGGCGACCAGGAAAGGGCCGACAAGTCAAAGTGGTGTGCCTATCACAATTGCTATAGACACGACATAAGATCCTGCCAGACCTTCGAAAGGTACCTCTGGTACCTCTTGAAGGAAGGACACTGCACCGAGTACGTCAAGAAAAAGGAAACAGAACGTCTCGGAGACAAAGGCCCCCAGAAGCCTGCGCAAAAGATGATTCGCGTGGACACCATCATTGCAGAGTCCGAGTTGCAGGGAAAACCTAGGAAGCAAAGGAAGAGGAAAATCCGCGAGGCTCTCGCTGTGACCCAAGTCTCGCATGTCGATGCAGCTCAAGGAATCGATGACCCGATCATTGGTTTCTCCGCTCAGGATAAGGTCGGGCTCGATTGGTCGCATGACGACGCCCTCGTCATCTCAATCCAGATCGCCCATGCACAAGTCAACCAAATACACATGGATGAGGGAAGTTCCACAAACATCCTCAGCATTGAAGCAGTCCCGATGATGGGACTTGAATCTTTCACGACGGGGAAAAAGGTCCAGTTACGAGGTTGCAACGGGTCAACGAGCATGTCCGTCGGCACGATCCAGCTCGATGTCCACTCCCCCCCTCCCTCCCCGTTGTCTCAAAACAGAGTTTCTACATCCTTGACGAGTACTCACCTTACAATGGCATACTGGGGAGGCCGTGGATGCACAAGATACTAGCCAACACCTCGAGTTTGTACCAAAAAATCCGATTCCCCATTCCTGGAGGAGGAGTTGGAGAAATAAAAGGAGATCAAGCCATGGCGCACAAATGCCTCACCGAGGGGTTAAAAGAAATCAAGGTAGCGGAATTCGTCCCCCAGACAGTCTAAGCCACTGGGGGCAAACCCACACCTTTAGCTTCCGCATAGCAGCCAACAGTGGGTCAAGATCCCGGCATCCGTGAAGAGCCTTCTTTGCCTGAAGGATAGCAGCCAGAAGACGATGTTACCCTCATACGACTTGACCTGCAGTTTCCTGAGAGGTATGCACACATTGGAGCGCGCCTAAACCCAGAAGAAAAGGAAGAACTCGCCTTGTTCGTACGCGAGCACAAAGATGTATTTGCATGGACACCGTTGAACATGCCCGGGATAGACCCCATATTCGCACATGTTGGACGTCAATGAAAGCTTCAAGCCAATCAAGCAGAGAAAACGAAACTTCTCCCCGGAGAAAGTCGCAATCATTCAGGCTGAGATTGACAAGCTACTCATAGCTGGCTCCATTAAGGAAGTCCCGTACTCAGAATGGCTAGCCAATGTCGTACTCGTGAAAAAGAAAGAGGAAGGGCGCTGGAGAGTTTGTGTTGACTACACAGATCTCATTCTGTCATGCCCGAAAGACAACTATCCCCTGCCAAGGATCGACCTCCTAGTAGACTCCACAGCGGGCAACGAACTTCTTAGCTTCCTTGACGCATACTCCGGCTACAAACAGATATTCATGCATGAAAGCGATAAGGACAGGACGACTTTCGTCTTCGAAAGAGGAGTTTACTGCTACAAGGTCATGCCTTTCGGCCTTAAGAACGCAGGCGCTACCTATCAGCGACTTGTCAATTACATCTTCAAGGATCTTATGTAACGACTCGTCCCAAATTTCAGGATTAGATTAGAGACTAATCAAAGATTAGTGACTAATCAAGGATTAGTGAGGTTAATCGGTGATTAGTCAAGCGAAATCGACCGAGCGGTGTAAAATGATCATTTTGCCCCTAGTCGTGGGCAAAATGTTGACTTTTGACTCGGGAGGTCCGATGACCATGGGCCAAGGACCGTTACATAGATCTGGCCGATATGAATCGGTAGACAGGTGACAAGTCGAAATCGAACGTCGGACGGGAATGTTATGGTCACGGGAACTTCGATTTCACTATGCACACATTTCAAGACAAGGATTAGGTGGCAAAATCTGATTGGTCGACTTTTAAGTGGGACCCATGGATGAGTGACAAGTGTCACTCATCCCATTGGTCATTAACCCTAAATTGTTGATCTAAAAGGTGATTGGTGGGTTTAATATTATAATGATGGTTTTGAGATTATTTTATAATATCCTTAACCACTCTCTCTCAATCCCAGCCATCCATTCCATCACACCCCTCATCCTCACCGTCCACTCACCTGATCATCACACCTAAACTCACCTTCTTCTTCTTCATCGATTACACTTCACCATTGCTACAAACCGTGAAACCCATTCCTCAGACACCCTCAACTCCTCTAACCCATCACCCTTTGTGTTTGAACGAAAGTTGGCGAGTGAGGGCAGAGAAACAAAATGGTGGTAACAATGATGACCGTCATGGACGGCGGCGGTGGCTAGGAACTGAAACCCGAGCCCTATTTCGGGGTTCAAACTGGTGGGACAGTTTTTAAGGAGAGGCAAACGTGGTGAGTGATGGGAGGAAGGTTTAGATGTCGAGTTGACCGTGACGGTGGCCACGGCGAGGCCACAACGTCGAGGGAGGTAAGAATTGCGTAGTGCCCTGTTTTTGTTCGAAAATGGCATGTTTGGTTCTAGCTTGTGTTGGACGTTTCTAACTAAAGGAAATGGTTTCTGAGGGTTAAAGGAGTCGACTTGGGACCTGAGCTAAGGCTGGGGGTGGCTGGAGACACGAGAACACGGCGGTGGAAAATGGAGGAGTTTGCTTCGATCAGGAAGGTACTCTTAACGTCCCTTTTTTTGTGTTTTTAGTAGTTGAATCAATTGCAAATGTTGGGACATAGATTTAAGAATTAAAAGGATTGAAATCAGACTGAGAATGGATGGAAAACCAGCCTCGCCGGTTCGGGCTGGACCGGGCGGAACTGGACCGATCTATACCGGGTTTCCCGAGGTTGAAGACGATGAACAGTGCATGCGCGTGCACTTCACGCGCAGCCCCTTTGGGCGGCGTATGAGGGCGCGTGGGGGGTAGTTTGGTAAAGTGTTCAACATTACTTTTAATCTATTCGATGTAACGAACATTTTGGGACTGGTTTCGTGTCGATCGAACACCATCTCGATATTGTTAGGAACGTCCGAAGGTTTAGGATCGAGTTTAAAAATAGTTAAAAATTAGGAAAAATTACGGGGCTTCAATGAGAGGTTAATAAGATAATTAGTAACCCTCTAGATTGATTTGGGCAGGTTTGGGAGTCCTGGTGATTGGGATTAGCTCGGGGAGGCTTACGACACGTAAATCGAGGCGGTAGCTTATGACGGTATGTGAGTGGACCTTTATTTCTAAACTGTGATGCATGCATAAATGTTTTATATGGTTTATAGATGTGATTCTATGATGATTATTTGGATGTTAGTGATTTACATGATTTCACGCATTTCGAGGCGATTTACATGTTTGCACGTAAAGCGAGGTTTAAGACTTTGCACTGATTAAACGTGCTTATGGTTTTGGAAATGATTTAATGAAATGGTTTTGGATTTGAAAAGGTAAACTTGGGTTCGAGACCCATTTTCTTTGGAAACCCTCGGACTCGAAGTCCATTTAGTTATGTTTTCGGGCCAGAGGCCCAAGTGGTTCGTGAATCGATTTCAGATTTGAAAATATGGAATCGGGCACGAGACCCATTTGATTTACGAACTCTCGGACTTGATGTCCATTTGATTTAACAAGGCATCAGGCCGGAGGCCCAGTTGGTTTACGTACCGGGCTCGAGGCCCAATTGGTTTGTGTATCGGACTCGAGGCCCAGTTGACTTACGTATTAGGCACGAGGCCCATTTGGTTTACGAAATCGAGCACAAGGCCTATTTATTTTACAAAATTGGGCATGAGGCCCAGTTGGTTTATGAATTCGGGCTTAGGGCCCAGGTATGGTTTACTATGGTGATTTCGGGTCAGGGACCCATAAATGAATTTCTGGTTCATGACGGTTTTTGGGGACAGGGCATGAACCTTTGAAAGGTTTTAAGAATGATTTCAAATGGTTTTTCATATACCATCCTTATATATGTGGATTGTCTCATCTGGGGAGGGTTGTTGGCTTGGGTGGACCCCGGAGTACTCACGGAGCACTAACTGAGTGGAGTCGCCCATGTTGGGTACCCTACTCTCAGGAAGGCTATGGATTATAACCCCTAGGGAGGGTCATTTATCTACGGACATTGACCTGGGTGGATCTTGGGGAGACTTGGGATTTGAGACCCCGGGTAGCACGCGCGTAGCTCTAGATACCGTGATAGGATTGGTTATATGATTTATGATAAACATGATTTCTTGGTTTTGCGAAATTGTGTTTTATGGATAATAAATGGATTTGGGTTGAGTTCCCACATATTTTTACAATGTTATGGATTTCTGTAAATGGTTTTGGGCAGGGGCCTGTGTGACTTGAATTTACGAAACTTGGGGATGAGTCCCTAAATATGGTTGTTAAACATACGTGGTTTGATAAATGGTTTTACTATGCATGCATGATTTTTAGTGAGGGGCATAAAGTTCTTTTATGAAATGTGTTTTATCAAACTATTACTTTTCTTCCACTCACAGTCTTTTTTGTTTTCACTGTCCTTCAGGTTGATTACTGGTGCGTACTGTAGTAGAGACCGAGACATAACACTCCTCCATCGGATCCTGGTGTACTCTGGAAGCTGGTCGAGCTAACGGTTTTAATTTTCCCTGGTCTGACACTCCGTGTTAGACGGGATCAGGAGCGTCCCTCGTTAATTCCAGGGGGATTGGGACGGGTCCTGAAATCTTATCGGGAAGACGATGGAGGTCTATGTTGACGACATTATGATCAAGGGGGAGAAACGTGGTGACCATATCGCAAACTTGAAACAAACTTTCAGATTGCTGAGGAAATACAAGATGAAGCTTAACCCTCTAAAGTGTACCTTCGGGGTGGCTTCCAGAAAATTCCTGGGGTACCTTGTAACCCAGTGAGAAATCGAGGCAAACCCGAAGCAGATCAAAACAATTCAGGACATGAAGTCACCATCAAGTCAGAAGGAGATAAAGAGTCCCACAGGTCGCGCAACTGCTCTAAATCGATTTTTGTCCAAGGCCACAGATCGATGTCGACCTTTTTTCCAGGCAATGAAGAGAGCATCCAAGGATAAATGGGATGAGAAGTGTGAGAAGGGCTTCTAAGATCTCAAAAGCTACTTAGCATCTCCGCCATTGCTGTCAAAGCCAAAGGACAACAGAGACCTGTTCCTCTACTTGGGAGTTTCTGATGTGGCCGTAAGTTCTACGCTAATCAGGGAAGAAAACAGAGTCCAACTCCTAGTATTCTACACATCAAAGGCTCTCCTTGACGCTGAAACATGGTATCCAAAGCTCGAGAAACTAATTCTGGCACTACTGGTTACCACCAAGAAGCTGAGGCCCTATTTTCCAGCCCACCGGGTGAACGTCATGACGGAGTATCCCCTACGGTCACTCCTACATGCACCTGACGCCTCAACAAGAGTCATGAAGTGGGCAATAGAGCTGAGTCAACATGACATGATTTATCGCCCAAGGACTGCGATAAAAGGCCAAGCCCTAGTAGACTTCATTATGGAGTTCACGCCAATATCACCAGAAGAAAGTCGAGGCATGGAACTAGAGAATGTCTCCCTCACGGCGAAGCTTCCTTCACAACAGGAAAAAGTGCCTGAAAAATCCTCATTGTGCCCCTCCACGACCGACCCACTTTTGAAGCTCTTCGTGGATGACTCTTCAAATCAACGAGGCGCAGGAGCATGCATCATCATTATAACCCCAGATGGTTCGATGATGGAGCAAGCAGTCCAATTCGGATTCAAGGCTTCCAACAACGAAGCAGAATACGATGCATTGATTTGTGGCCTAGGCCTTGCCAAAGAACTAGGAATTAAGAAGATTGTCGTACACTCTGACTCTCAGTTGATCACCAACCAATCCATCAGTGAATACGCTGCAAGGGATGCAAGGATGCTCCAATACAACAACAAGGTACAAAATTTGCTCGCTTTCTTCACCATCTTCACCTTTCACCAGCTCCCTAGAGCCGAAAATTCACAAGCTGACGCGCTTGCAAATTTAGCAGCGGCACTTGACTATCGCTTCAGACACTCGATCCCGATTGAGTATCTAGAGCAGAGCAACATTGACATGAAAGAAGTTGAAGTGAGAAAAGTTGAACTCTCTCCAAGTTGGCAAGACCCTCTCGTCAACTACTTAGTGAATGGCACCGTACCAGACGACTGACTAGAAGCTCGCAAAGTTCCAATGAAGGCTGCACGATACTACATCGACAATGGCCAACTTTTTCGTTGGAGCTTCACAGAGGCAAACTTACAATGCTTAAGGCACCTTGAAACATTGAAGTTCTTGGCCGAGATTCACGAGGGACAATTTGGAAACCACTCCGGAGGAAGATCGCTCGCACAAAAGACGCTTAGCGCGGGATTCTATTGGCCGACTTTGAATCAAAAGGCACTCAAATATGCCCGAGCATGCGATAAGTGCCAAAGGTTCAAACCCAACCACCTGGCACCCCCTGAAGAGTTGCACTCTCTGGTTAGCCCGTGGCCATTCATGCAGTGGGGCATTGACATTGTCGGGTCATTTCCGACTACGCCGACACACAATAAGAAGTACCTGATTGTCTCCACTGATTACTTTACCAAGTGGGTGGAAGCCAAAACGTTAGCAGCCATCACTCAATTGGATGTGCAAAAATTAGTCTGGAGTCAAATCATCTGTCGGTTTGGAATACTGAAAGTCATATTAACCGACAATGGAACTCAATTCACTGGTGCATCAATCAAGGAGTTCTTAGAATCGTGGAAAATAAAGCATTTCACCTCCACTGTTTATTACCCTCAGGGAAACGGCCAAGCCGAAGCTTCAAATAAGACCATCCTTGATTGCATCAAGAAGAGACTTTACGACAAGAAAGGCCTATGGGAGGAAGAGCTAGACGGTGCACTTTGGGCCTACCGGATGACCCCACAAAGAGCGACAAGCGAGTCCCCATTTACACTTGCATTCGGAACCAACGTTGTCATCCCGCCACACGTCGTCGTTCCAACACCTTTCACGGATCTCAACGATCCTACCATCAACTCTGTGGCCTTAAGAACATCGCTTGACGTAATCGAGGAGTTGAGGGAACAAGTTGTTAAACGCATCTGCAATTACCAGCAGCAAGTTAGAAGTTTCTACAACAAGAAGGCAAAGATTCGACAATTTATTCGTGGCTATCTGGTCCTCAAAAAAAAATTTGTAAAACCAAACCCCTGGGAAGGTCCTTACCGCATCCAACAAATGGGTGGGAAAGGAAGCTACATCTTGGAGACCATGGACGGGAAACCTGTAAGCGGAGGACTGAATACCCATCACCTTCAGAAGTACTACGTCTAGAAAACTGAATCAGTGACCAAGTCATCATCAAAGGCACAAAATGTGTGGTTAAAATTCAGCTCAATGCTTACTTTTCTCACATAGTATCTTCCAATAAGATTCAAGATGTTTCGCTTCAACGTCTAATGAAATTTTCTTATCGCCTACACTTTTGTTTAAAAAACACCAAGCCTTTGCCACGCAAAGCACACCAAGCCTTTGCCATGTAAAGCACACCAAGCCTTTGCCACGCAAAGTACATCAAGCCTTTGCCACGCAAAGCACATCAAGCCTTCGCCATGCAAAGCACATCATGCCTTCGCAACACAAAGCACTCAAGCCTTTGCCATACAAAGCACACCAAGCCTTTGCCATGCAAAGCACATCAAGCCTTCGCCATGCGAAGCACTCAAGTCTTCACCATACGAAGCACGCCACGCCTTCGCCACGAGAAGCGCTCAAGGCCCACCCGGGCCAAGCACATGAAACCATCAAAAACCTAGACTTGTTAGAGTCGGAAAGCTACTAAAAAATGCTTCCAACTCCACCAAAAGGGGCAACCATCAGGCATGACAAACAATGGGCAAACGTTTTAACATGCGAAGTTCAATTCTGCATTTCAGTGCACGGGACCGAGATACATTTGATCATAGATCGCTCAATTTTGATCATACTGACATGAGCTTGATGGCCCTAATCCGATTCAACCTCTTCAGACCCATCAGACAACATTCTGATGCACCCACACCCGCTCCATCTACAGAAATCGAAAGCCATAGAGACAAAAATAATAAAAAGTCAAATGGGATTACTACCTCAACAGGTGGTAGCGCAGAACCCAAGCTGACAGGACCCGTCCCAACTGGACTTTGATAACCGTGCCCAGTCCTGCTCCCGTTTGACAAGTCAACTGAAGTCCAGAAACTATCCTTCAGCACCTACCAGACAAGGGATAACTGCACTGATTTTGGCTCATGCCTCCGCCTCTCGATCAGCCCCAAACGTCGTGCCATGGCCTGGAGGGTCATCAAAACAGAAAATGTGTGAGTAGACAAAAATAATATCTTTTAAAACGCATTTCAAAATACATCATTTACCCTCCAATTTATCAACCTGCACTATTGACAAGTGCACCAACAATCACATAATCACATCTGCATTACGAATATGCCAATATCCAGCCACACTCTCAGGATCAGACACCTCTGGGCTCAACCTTCAGGCTCAGTCACATCTGGGCGAACACATCCCCAGGCTCAGACACATCCGAGTGGTACATCCAGGCTCAGTCGCATCCGAGAAGCTGGCTTACCATAACAACTCACAATCATACCATCGTATCCCCCAAGCTCCGGTCGTCTAGGTAATCTCCTAGCTCCGACCGTCTGGGTATCCACAAACACAGACACAATCCATACCATAAACACATATCAATCATATCCATGACTTCAAACTAAGTCAAAAGCATTCCCGACAGGGTCTCAAGCCCAAATACCATTTACACGCAATTCTGTATATCTCATTTGAAAACATTAAAATAATCCCGAAATCCTCCTTGACTCACCAATTAAGTCAAAATATCCATTTTGAAATCATTTTGACTCCAGGCCTAGCCCAAAACATCATTTACACCTTTTCTCGAAAAACGTGCCTGAAAAACCGACTAAAATAATCATTAAATCACAATTAATCATACCACATCATCAGGACATCATTGCAATTCAAATCATGCAATCAATCATGTAAAACATTTAACTATGCATGCATAACGGTTTATAAAACAAACGTCCACTCACACACCGTCCAAACCGATCGCTTTCCGAGCTGCGCGTGTTTTCGTAATTTTCGAAAATCCCGAATCATATCAAACAACATCATTATGGGTCACTAATGAATCCAATAATAGCATATTAATTTCCCCCAATTTTTTCGGGAATTAAATATTAATTTAAAACATAACATAATCCTTCGGACCCTCGAAACATTATCGAGACGGTGTCCGATTGACTCGAAACCAACTCCAAAATGTTCGTTACATCGATTACATGAAAAAGTATGTTGAACACTTCCCCAGAAGGTCAACCACGCGCCCTCACGCGCCGATTACATTGGCTGTGTGTGGACTCACGCGCGATGGTACCCTTACTGTTCATCGTCCCCACCCTAAAGCCTGGTAAATGGGTATGTAACCCGCGGTGCAACCCGATCCGTTCTCAGTCAATTCGACCCCAATTTCTTAATTTCTTTCACTTAGATTCATACATTCAATCTTAATTAAGGATCTGTATGCTCATTTCACAATCAATTTCACTCCTTAACGTCTAAAAGAGCGAATTCGACATTAATGTTCTTGGGTATTGTTTTTCTGTTTCTCAGTGTGGTTTCAACTGGGTTTGCTCTGTATCCCTCTCGGTTTTCACTCACAAAGTTACTTATTTTCTCACTACTTTGCACTTGTTTCACAATGGGTTGCTGCGCGATCAATTTTGTTCTCAGTTTTCTGTTGTTTAATACAACTCAGCCATGAAAGTTTATCCCTTTATCACTTAATTATTTCCAAACGGCAACAATTGCCACCCATCACAATTATCAAGTGACAAATGTCACTGACTTACCCACCTGACTCACCCATATGGCTGATTCAGCCAATTTCACCATTTAATTAAAATTACCATTTACCCCTGCACCAATAATTACCAAAATACCCCTCATAATTCCAGACTCGTAACTTTTCCATTCGGACTCTGATTGACGCATGCCGCCTGTCTATGGATTTAGCATCCGAGATCTATCCAACGGTCCTTCCGGAAAGTCCAAATAAGGTCCCGATCAAAAAGTCAACTTTCAGCCCTTATAACCAGCGGCAAAATCGTCATTTCCTTCAAATTTTCCAATTTTTCCTTTTTCAAATTTCTGGGTCGTTACAACCTTCCCCCCTTAAAAAATTTCATCCTTGAAATTCGAACATACCTCTCCAACAAAATTCATGGAGACTCAATTCACATTCAATACCTCGAGTTCCCACATGAACCATTACTCATTAGGTGCAACCATAATCAATTTTTCCATCTTTCCCGGCTTATCCGGAGCCCTCATATCACCCCATCATTCATTTCGAGTCCTAAACCAACTCTTGACTCCTTCTGAGTCCAAATCTAATGTCTCGAATCCTCTCGAGTCCGAATTCATCATTTACTAACATCAATGCCACCACTGGCATATCCAGTCACCTAGCAAACACCCCTAGGAGAACCACATCCTATTCAGGATCTCTCAACACACACTAAACCATTTCCGGACTCCCTCTGAGTCCCATTCGATATCCAAAATCCAAAATTCACTCATCCAACCCCCTTATCCTTGGGTCAAGTTTATCCTGGGCCCAACATGTCCATCCACATATCATATCGTTATCGTAAACAACCATCCGGACTAACACGAGTCCGACACAACCAAAACACATGATACAATATTACAATACAAGTGTATAACACAGAATATTTACAAAGTATCACGAAATCATGTAACAATAGAATCACTTTAAACTACTTTCAAGTCGATAGGGGAAGTTCCTTCTCAAATGTCCAAGTTCCCTACAACAGTGACAGAGGGCAGTACTACGGCGATTTGCTCCACCACGCCGTTTACCCGTCGACTGGGTTGAAGACTCACTCGACTGAACCACTGTCGGGGGTCGCGATACAAGGGAGTGAAGACTAACTCTCTTTGGTGTTTCCCAACTTATCAATTCAGTATTCTGACGATCTCGGCGTCGTCCAGAGCTCAAATTTTGTTCTTGCACAGGTAAACTAGCCTCCACTCGAATAACAGCATCTGATAATTTTCTCAGGGTAGAATACGAGCCTACGGTCACAGCGCCTCGTATTGCATTCCTCAATCCCTGCTCAAATCTTCAACATTTATCCTCCTCATTGGCCACATACAGAGGAGCGAAACTAGATAAGTGCAAGAATTTCCGTTCATAGTCGACTACTGACAAATTTCCCTGCTGCAATTGGAGGAACTCAACCTCTTTGGCATTCCGAAATGAGCGGGGGTAAAACTGATCCAAGAATCGCTCTCGGAATGTTTCCCATGCCAACGTATGGGCATCCCATCCAGTCAACCGTAAACCATGCCACCACTTATATGCATAGCCATCCAAAAGAAAAGTGGCTAATAACACCATGTCCTCCAAGGGGCATCTCATGACTTCAAAAATCCTTTCCAAACGAGTAATCCAATCATCGGCACCATCCGGGCCTGAATCACCACGAAACACAGTGGCTCATAACCGTTGAGCTCTCTCAATATCTGGGCCTTCTCTAACCCTATCCTCATCCCTCTCATCTTCAGGCCGTGCACAGGGCGCACGGCTCGGAGGCATGGCGTAACAGCAGAAATCAGTAACCAAATGCTCTGATACCAATTTGACAGGACCCGTCCCAACTGGACTTTGATAACCGTGCCCAGTCTTGCTCCCGTCTAACAAGTCAACTGAAGTCCCGAAACTATCCTTCAACACCTGTCAGACAAGGGATAACTGCACTGATTTCCGCTCATGCCTCCGCCTCTCGATCAGCCCCGAACGTCGTGCCACGGCCTGGAGGGTCATCAAAACAGAAAATGTGTGAGTGGGCAAAAATAATATCGTTTAAAACTCATTTCAAAATACATCATTTATCCTCCAGTTTATCAAACCATGCATGCACAGGGTAAAACATATGAATGACAATCACCGGCTTTCCAGCCTAATCACATGAAACATATCAAATCCCGGCTCTCAAGCCAACACATATGAAAACATAATCACCTGGCCACACAGACTAGAAACCCATACTCAATACCAGTACATAATCACAATCAACATCAACAACACTACCCACAAGTGCACAATCAATTAATCAATCCATCAACCCGCACTATTCACAAGTGCACCCACAATCACATCCGCACTACGCGTAGGCCAATATCCAGCCACACTCTCGGGATCAGACACCTCTGGGCTCAACCCTCAGGCTCAGCCACATCTGGACGAACACATCCCCAGGCTCAGACACATCCGAGTAGTACATCCAGGCTTAGTCGCATCCGAGAAGCTGGCTTACCATAACAACTCACAATCATACCATCGTATCCCCCAAGCTCCGGTCGTCTAGGTAATTCCCTAGCTCCGACCGTCTGGGTATCCACAATCACAAACACAATCCATACCACAAACACATATCAATCATATCCATGACTTCAAACTAAGTCAAAAGCATTCCCAACAAGGTCTCAAGCCCAAATACCATTTACACGCAATTCCGTAAATCTCATTTGAAAACATTAAAATAATCCCGAAATCCTCCTTGACTCACCAATTAAGTCAAAATATCCATTTTGAAATCATTTTGACTTCGGGCCTAGCCCAAAACATCATTTGCACCTTTTCTCAAAAAGCGTGCCCGAAAGATCGATTAAAATAATCATTAAATCACAATTAATCATACCACATCATCAGGACATCATTGCAATTCAAATCATGCAATAAATCATGTAAAACATTTAACTATGCATGCATAACGGTTTATAAAACAAACGTCCACTCACACACCGTCCAAACCGCTCGTTTTCCGAGCTGCGCGTGTTTCCGTAATTTTCAAAAATTCTGAATCCTGTCAAACAACATCATTATGGGTCACTAATGAATCCAATAATAGCATATTAATTTCCCCCAATTTTTTCGGGAATTAAATATTAATTTAAAACATAACATAATCCTTCGGATCCTCGAAACATTATCGAAACGGTGTCCGATTGACTCGAAACCAACTCTAAAATGTTTGTTACATCGATTACATGAAAAAAAGTATGTTGAACACTTCCCCAGAAGGTCAACCACGCGCCCTCACGCGCCGATTACATGGGATGCGCGTGGACTCACGCGCCGATGAACAGTACCCTTACTATTCATCGTCCCTACCCGAAAGCCTGGTAAATGGGTCTGCAACCCGCGGTGTAACCCGATCCGTTCTCAGTCAATTCGACCCCAATTTCTTCATTTCTTTCACTTAGTTTCATCCATTCAATCTTAATTAAGGATTTGTATGCTCAATTCACAATCAATTTCACTCCTTAAAGTCTAAAAGATCGAATTCGACATTAATGTTCTTGGGTAGTGTTTTCGGGTTTCTCAGTGTGGTTTCAACTAGGTTTGCTTTGTATCGCTCTTGGTTTTCACTCACAAAGTTACTTATTTTCTGACTAATTTGCACTTGTTTCACAATGGGTTGCTGCACGATCAATTTTGTTCTCTGTTTTCTGTTGTTTAATACAACTCAGCCATGAAAGTTTATCCCTTTATCACTTAATTATTTTCAAACGGCAACAATTGCCACCCATCACAATTAACAAGTGACAAATGTCACTGGCTTACCCACCTGACTCACCCATATGGCTGATTCAGCCAATTTCATCGTTTAATTAACTTTGACTGCCCAAAATTACGATTTTACCCCTGCACCAATAATTACCAAAATACCCCTCATAATTCCAGACCCGTAACTTTTCCATTCGGACTCCGATTGATGCATGTCGTCTGTCTACGGATTTAGCGTCCCGAGACCTATCCAACGGTCCTTCCGGAAAGTCCAAATAAGGTCCCGATCTAAAAGTCAACTTTCATCCCTTATAACTAGGGGCAAAATCGTCATTTCCTTCAAATTTTCCAATTTTTCCTTTTTCAAATTTTCGGGTCGTTACACAAGTAGATTGAAGATATCAAATGAACTCCTTCAACCCTAACCCGCAATTGAGATTTAATTTTCTTTATGAAAGTAAGAGCCACGTACTCTCATTTAAATAAAGAAAATTAAGTAAACCCTAGTGGTTAATGAGATTTGTAAAGTCAACTCAAGGCAGAATTATAAGCCCAAAAAATTCCATTTGGGACAAGATCAAAGTCAATCTCCAGCTACATCCGGGAAAGAAGAGTCCTACTCCCACATAAAAATATTAAGACGTAGTTTACTGGAACCACAAGGAAATTACATCTCTTAGGATTCCTCGAATTCCTAAGCGATGTAGGAGCATTTGTGGAACCATAAATTACGGGAATATTCTGGAGCTGCCACGTGGCCAAAAATTCGCATAATGCCAATATTACCCTTGGTAAAATTGACATCGACATGTTACGATCTCCGCATTAATTCGATATATTTACCAACTAAATATATTAATTAATCAGATCAATGATGATAATAAATAACTTCCCAACGAATTATTTATTCATTAATAAATAATTAATTACACTTGGTACAATCACTTATTTAATATTTTCTCATTCAATCAATCAGACGCTTCGGTGACTTTCAAGACCTCACTATAAATAGAAGACTTCATCTCACTTTTAAAGATAATCAAAAATTTCTGCAAACACTCTGTCAGATTATTCTCTCTCAGAAAACTGAATTAAGTATCAAAGCGTTTATGATTAAACCCCCCCCCCCCCCCCCCCCCCCCCCGGGGGATTCAACCTTAACCCCGTTTGATTTTCGTTCTTGGCTGTAGGGATCGAGAAGGAATTTCATAGAACTGGACAATTTCTGCATCAACATGTCTCAATCGAACTACTATAACTAAAATAAATAAGAAATATTGTGACAATCTTCTTCGATAGCAATATAGAACATGATTTAAGGAAAAAAAAAAATTTAAAGGAAGATTTGGGTTAAGGTGATGGATGGAAAAAATAACAAGACAACAATGATGAGGAAATTAAGTTTGAACATGGTTCAGATCAAACAGTCACCACAGGAGACTTATTCTAACACAAAAGAAAAAGAGAAAAACGTTAGATTTCTCCTTCCTTTCCCTTAGTATGCTTTTCTCTATGGATACTGAGAAGAGAGAAAATTGAGGTTAGGATTTTGAAGCTTTTGTATGCGGTAGGAATAAATTGAAACCATTATATAAATAATATTTGAATATGAAAGGATTTGAATATCAAACAAAATTGTAGATAATAGGGGAAATATGGTGAAAGTATGAGGTAGGAATAAACGTTTCTGTCATTAAAATTGTGAGTTTTTATTTTTATTTTTTAATACAATAATATATGGAGAGAGATATTAGATTATACATTTTGGGTATCTACCTTTTACGAAAATCAAAACTGTAACATTTCAAATAATTTTTTTAAAAAAATATATAATTAACCAGTAGTGACAGTTTTTTTCTCATAACTTTACTAGTTCATTTTCACATTAAAATCAGGCTGGATCCAAAGCCCAAAAGGTTGTGTTTGGTGGAAGATGTGTGAGATTGTTAAGAATATATAAAATAATGGATTTTAAATTAACGAAAAATAATTTTCGTCAAAATTTTTGTTTGGATAGTATAAAAATAGAATGAAGTTTAAACATATAATTTAATTTTTGTACATAAATATAGTTATAAAGATGGACTTGGGAAAATGACACCATTTTATACAGAATTTAAAGTAAGAATTTGGGACATCCAAATTTCTTGTTTCTTATTTTTTGTAATTTCTAAATTTCATTTTTTATGAATCCATATAAGGGAATTGATGAATAGGAATTTGAAAATTCTTACTTTTTTTCAAATATGTTGTTATTTTCTATCATCCAAACTCACCTTAAAGATTTGGGCAGGAAGTACCACAAACTAGGTAGCTTGTGCAGTTTGAGTTCCTTCCATTTCATTACACAACAAAAGCTTCATTGTGGATGCCATGGAAAGTTACCTTCCCACTTTTGCTTTTTATATCTTTTTTCTTTTTAAGAAAGTATATTGGGAAGGGTATAGAGTGGATACAATGATGCATGGACAGTTCTTGAATTTCAAATTTCAGGTGGGCTAAACTTATATACTAAAATTGGAAAAAAAAAAATTGATGATATGAGTGAATTTCTTTAATAAACATAAAAGGTATACTTAGTTAGGGATGTAATGAGCCATATCTTTCAAATGCATTTCTATACATAAATTAAAGTTCGATAGAAAGAAAAAAGAAATTATAATAATAATCATGAATCAACAAGAAACGCTAATACAAATATCACTATCTTAGACCCAATTATATTAATTTTATTTTGGATATTAGGTTCAAATGGGTTGAATTTCTATAGACCAAATTCTACAAACAGTGATTTAATAAACATCTAAAAACAAAGTTTTAAGATAAAATAAAAATCTTGGAGGGGCTATAGCCCTCCCAGCCTATATCTTAGTCTGGTCCCTGCAGTGGTGGACCAGGATTGTTATAAGTGAGGGTTAACATGTAAGATATCAAAAATTTAAAGACATGCATGCAAAAATATCCTTTAAAACTGAAGATTAAAATTCATAATTTATAAAAGATTACAAACTACAATTGTTTACGAAGACTTTTTATATCATGAAAGAGTTGCATTATAGCTTCATTATCATTACAAGCAAAAATATCCCTGGGCCAAACTATCACTTAACCTAATCTCCCATTTTATTACGGAGTGCACCTTTGACAATAATTGTAGAGGAAGATGCTCTCTCCATTGAAACAGTTATAACAGATATAACTAAACCCAATGTAAGGAGCAAATATACATACTTATATATTCTAGGCTTCCCTCTCTTGACCATTTCCTTCAAAGGACTACTAATTCCTTTCAAATTAGAAAACTCATTACTAAAATGCATATCATGAATATATATCCCAAATTGATCCTCAAGTGTAAAGAGTTCTCGGGAACTAAATTTTTTAGGATAATATTAAGTAAAACAAAGTGGCTTGAGTTTGTCAAATGTCGAGAAGGAATTATTTGGATTGAAAGTCTGAAACATGTTATACAAATAAGTAACTCAGTACGTACCTCATTGAAGTGATTATTCAATTTCGAAAGTTGGTAATCAATGGCATGAACAAATAGATCCACATGATAATAATGAATGTTTGTTAGTCTTGAAGCTATATGCTTAAATTTTTCTTGAACATAGAATGGACAGCATATGATAAGAATATAAATATCTTGTCCATCACAAAAATGTACGTTAAACTTGATCAAGTAAAAGATCAAATTCATTATATCCCTCATGTATTGTAATTTTTTATTACTTACTTGAACTAGAACCATTGCATTCACAATATCTTGATCTTTCTTTTATAATGGCCGTGAAAAGTTATTTGCAACTCCCAAAATAGAATTCATAAAAAAAAAATTGAAACACAAATTGAAAAGTATATGCTTTGCCTAAATTCTCCATTGAACCATCATCGATAATCAATTGAAACACTTACACCCTCGATTTGATCATAGAAATAATGCTTACCAAAGTACCATGGTGTGAGTTCCAACATGTATCACATGTATGCTTGGAACTAGTTTGTTGATTTAAATGTCACCCCTTTCAAGACAATCATCTTCAAGAACTTCCATAAGATCGTTTTGTAATTGCTCTCTAAATAAATCACGGTGCTTACACAATGCTCATATTAACAAGACTATTAGCCTTTGTGAAATAAGTGGTAATGTTATTAGCATTCCCTTTCGCCACCACCACAAGAGCTAACTGCAGTTGATGTACAAAACAACGAACAAAAAATACATAAGGATTTTCTTTCAAAATTTTCGCTTTAAGGCCATTGAACTCACCTTTCATATTACTAGTTCCATCATAACCTTTTGCTCGTAGTATGGACATACTCATATTGGTTGCAGACAACAATTGGTCAACAACAACTTTTAATGTGCTTGAAGAGGTTTCCGCAACATGTTGAACTCCAATAAAGCATGCAATGACTTGTTGCGACGACCCGAAAATTCAGAAAAGGTAATTCCGAGAATTTGAAAAGAAAATGGACATTTTTGCCCCTATTTTATGTGGTCAAAAGTTGACTTTATGTTCGAGGGTACTTTTTGGACCTTCTGTGAAGACCGTTGTGTAGGTCTTGGAGTCATCAGTTCATAAACAGGTGGCATGCCAAAATCAGAGTTCAGATGAAATTATTATAGGTCGGAGTTGTATAGGGGAATTTTTGTAGTTTTGGACCTTTAGGGAATTTTGGTCTTTTTGCAGTTTTGATGGGTCATTAGTTAACTAGTGTCAAGATGGGATGGTGACAAGTGTCACCATCCTGATGGGGATTAGTGGCCTTACTGGCCATATGTACGCATGTATGTGTTCACTTTAAAATTGTGTATGTTGGGTATGTTTATATATACTAGGTATTCAAAATCCAACACCACCAAACACCCTTGTGCTTGAAAATTGAAAGATAGAAATGGATTATGAGGTTAACAAATGAATAAAAGGAAGAGTAATGAAGCACTGACCTAAGAAACCTAGAAAAATACCCAAACCCAAAATGGACTCATATGACCCGTGAAGCCTAAATCCATTTTTAGGTATGGATGTCGGAAATTGGACTTCATAACTCCCTTATGAGGGTTTTACGATCTAAATGGACTGATACTTGAAGGTTTTGGAAGAGGGAGGTGCTCGAGATGGAAGCTCAAGGATTGGCCGAAAATGGTGAGATTGAATCCTGGAATTGAGGTGAGGATTTGATATTCTAAAACCATAGAACTGTTTTTAGACATCAAATGATTCGATTAGATGAAAGAATTATTAATATTTGTTGAGTTTGGAAAGGTTTTAAACTGGGTCAAGATCGTCGGGTAGGGCGACCCATTTGTAGGAAATGAGTGAGGAAGATGAAGTAGTGTAGTAGTATTGTAGCAGGCGTGTTGACACCACGCATAACCACTTCAGATGGCACGTGGGGGCACATGTGAGGTATTCTCGAGGTACAGTTAACACGACTTTTAATGTAATTGATGTTACAAATATTTTGGTGCAGGTTTCGAGTCGAGCAGACACCAGTTCAGTATAGTTTTTGTGTGTCGAAGCAATATGTGTATGTTTCTAATACGTATTTGAATCTCGTAAATTGGGGGATTATATTGTGAGGTTATTTGGGGAAGATAATGACCCTTTGACAAGACCCCTTCTGGTAAAACTAGACAGCCCTAAGAAATCCTGCTCCTATCTGCCAGTTACTACTCAAAAAGATGAAAATACCCTTGAAAGAATTTATAACAATCGCAAAACAGTCAACTGTTAGACCAAGGATACACGTAAATCTCGCTAGTTCATGCCTCCTCCTCTCGAGCCTCGAGTTCCGTATAGCAGCTCTAGAAGGTTACAAAACCAAGAAAACATGCGAGTGGACAAAAAAAAAACAATTTAAAAACATAATTTCAAAACATCTAGCATTTACCCTCCGTTTTCCAAAACTATGCATACATATAAAACTGCTTAAATCCCAAATAAAATAGAATATAATCCACAACCTCGATAAATGTGTACAACATCCGTAAAACAACAAACATCAACAATCACCTTAATCATCACACAAATTCACACATAGTCATCTGTAACCAATACCAATCGTCATAACCACAGCCCTATTGGTAGGCACACAACTTAGGAAAGGAGTATAACTCGACGTCTAAGTCGTGTCAGTCCTAGGAAAGGAGTTCGGCTCGACGTCTGAGACTAACCCACTAATAGGCATAACCACACCACACATCATACATCACGAATCATCATATCCATAACACACAATCAAGCCATATCCAACCCATCTTGGATACTCAATATCAACACAACAACTGCACTACCGGTAGGCACACCATATACACACTCGGGAACCGAAGTCCAGCTCGACGTATGAGTCATCACAATACTAGTCTCAGGAACCGGAACCCCGCTTGATGTCTGAGACTACCAAACCAGTCAACACGCATCACGAGGAGGGTTACTCATATTCGTCACAATCATCACATCTCAATACACCATTACCAAGGAATCACATATTTATCACACACATCAATTTCATATCCAAAACCTTGTGCCTGAAATCCGGGCCTAAGTCCAAAACTAAGTCACGTACCGTACCTTGTAAAACGTTTATAGAAAGAAATTTCCATGAAATTAATTTGGAAATCATAAGGAAATCATAAATGCACCAAAAGCACCTTGTTTCATAATTCAACCATTGCTCAGTCCAAATCTATAATTGAAACAAAATTTGAAAACATATAGTCAAGAAAATCTCGTAAAATGTACCATCAAAGGGCATCTTTAAAGTCACATGACATACTAAATCCCAAAACCACATTCGAATCAGAATCCAAAAACGGAATTTACAGAAAACCTCAAAAAACACGCAATAAACGATAATTAATTATAAAATCACCAAAGATCCATATAAAATCCCAGTCAATCAATATCATCAAAATCACATAGGAATACACTTAAATCACGTAAGTATGCATGCATAAGAGTGTAAGGAAAAAGTTAGTCCACTCACACACAGTCCACATACTTGAATGCCACTTTGCACACATTTCTGTAATTTTTGAGAATCTTAGAACCTTCCAAAATCACATTTAATGGTTAAAACCATCTCCATAAGCTCATGTTTTATTCCCACAATTGTTTGGAATTTTTAAACGAATTTAAAATAATCTCTAATCCTTCTGATAGGCAAAACTACCATGAAACAATGCCTGATCGACTCGAAACCTACGTCAAGATGTTTGTAACATCAAAATAATTAAAAGACATGTTGGCCATACCTCGAGAATCCCTTCCACACAACCCCTCGTGCCGCCAAGAGTGGCTGCACGTGAAGCCCACGCGCCGCCATAAGTGGCTGCGCGTGAAGCTCACGTGCCTGCTACAGTGACATCACCGTTTATCTTCTCTACCTGTTTTCTGTAAAACGGGTCGTCCGACCAAGTTTCACGACCCGATTTGAATTCCATCAATTTCAATCCATTTTTCAAAATTCCAGTCTTCAATCTACTTGGAATTAACTCAAGAACATGTTTTCAAGTTCAATTTGAGGGCTCCTCACCTTGAGATTCATGAATTTCGAACCATCCTCACGGGTCTATAATCAAACCTTACTCTGGGCTCACCTCTATGTGATTGCCATCAATCCTTCAGTGACTCAGCTCGTCTAAGTCCCAAAAAGAGGTCTAAATCCACAATTTGAACATCCCACATCCAATTCATCAAACCTGAAAATTCAAAATTCAAGAAACTCATGGGTTTTCACTCACGGGTTTTCACTCACGAGTTTGATTCCTTATTTCCCTTTATTTCTCCCTTTTTAGTCACTTTTCTCCCTTTGTTTCACTCTCATATTCCCTGTTTTCCTTCTTCAATTCTTCACGGTTATACCACACACATCACCCTTGATCAACCAAAGCTACACATATATAATTGTCTATGCACAGTGTCAATAAACAGTAACCGAGAAGATAAGAGAGGAAACAAAATTATGGGCACTTGTCATTTTTCATACAATATCTCACAAGAAAAAGACCAAAATATTATTGTCTTCATAATGACCAAAATGCCCTTGATAGTTTTGACTTGTAACCAATTCGTCCAAACTCTGATTTTGGCATGCCAAGTGTGTATGAACTTAGGATATCAAGACCTTCACAATAGTCTTCTCGAATTATCTAAACGAGGTCCCGGTAAAAAAAAAGTCAACCTTTTGACTTTCATGGTCAATTATATTTGACTTTTCGATTTTACCCTCGTTGAAAGTCTGGGTAGTTACACCCTAGATAGTGATTGTTGATAGGAAAGGTGATTCCACGGAATCAAACTGCGTGGACGGTCTCTGAGTGGACGTTTGTTTTATAAGTTGTTATGCATGCATAGTTAAATGTTTTATATGATTTATTTCATGGTTTGATTGCAATGATTTGAGTAATGATTTGGAATGATTACTTGATTATTTTATGGATTTATTTGTCGGTTTCTGGACACAATTTTACGGATTTTTGTGAAAACGGTATTTTGGACTTAGTCCTTGTTGAAAATGGTTTTGACTTTGATTTGGAGTCAAACATGTGTTTTAAATGATGTTGTGGTATGGATTGGTTTGTTGATTATGGATATTGGTACGTGTCCAGATGATGCGAGTGCAGTCCCTAAACATGACTCAGATGTTGTGTGGGTGCAGTTTCCGACTATGTGGTACATCTAGATGTTGTGTGTGCAGTTCCCGAACATGGCTCGGATGTTGCGTGAGTGCAGTTCCTGAGCTGGCCTACACGTAATACAGATGTGATAGTGTGATTGATTTATGTATGTGCACTGATGAGTGGTGTCGATGTGATAGTGTGATTGATTATGAATGATGTTGATATTGTGATATTGTGATTGATGTATGTGCACTAGTGAGAAGTACTGATGTGATTGTTTAATCATTGTGATTGATGATGAGTATTGATGATTGATTATCATTGATGTTGATGGTTGTGTCCAGATGTTTTCATGGGGTTTGTCTTGAAACCTGGTTGTTCATGTGTTTCTCTATGCATGCATATTTTAAGCTGGGAGGGTAAAGAGTTCATTTTTGAAATGTATTTTCAAATGATGTTTACTTTTTTTCCACTCATACCTTTAATATTTTTGATGACCCTCCAGGTCGTGGCATGAAGATTGGGGTTGATTGAGAGGCAGAAGCATGAGTGCTGGCTAGTGCGGTTATCCCTTGTCTGACAAGTGTTAAGGGATTTTTTCGAATTTTAGTTGACTTGTCCGACCGGAGCATGACCACTCGTGGTTATCAAAGTAGTTTTGGGACGGGTCCTCTCACATGTCCCTTTTTTTCTACATAAACAAAACACCATCACCATTTTCCCTTTTGTTGAAACATCATGTGATTTGTCAAACATTATTGAAAAGAATTCTCCATTGGTAATATCATCAATATATGGTTTCCACATGATATGCATTAATAAGATCCTTTTGAATTTTAGGAGCTATTAACTTGATATTCTCCTAAAAATAACATGGTTTTAACCTTCTCATCACGATTTGCAAGAACTTCTATGACCTCTATATAATTTCCCTTGTCACTTGAACTTTCCATTTTATCATAACCACGAAAAGAAAGACCTTGTACAAACAAAAATCTTTCTTTTGCAATCAATTGCCTGCATTCATGCATAGCGTTAATTACACGAATTTGGTTTGATTGCTTAAGCACAATTGTTTTGATATGTTGATTTTGGTTCATAAGATCTTCACAAGCTTCTCTAGCTTGATTATGAACACTAGCAACCCCTCCAACATCTCCCTAAGCTTCTCTTTCTTCTCCCAATTCCTAAAGCCTACATCCGTAAAGCCATCATTGCATGCTTTCTCAACGTTTAATAAACTCTTCAAATCAATCAAGATTAAAGAGTCAATTATACCATGGAAAATTTTCTACATTCATTTTTAGTTGACAAGGACCCTTTAATAGATAGGCTCTTCGAATTTCATCCCAAATGTTATAATTATAATATGTAACGACCCGTCCCAAATTCCATGATTAGATTAGTGACTAATCACGATTAGTGAGGTTAATCCATGTTTAGTAGAGCGAAATCGGACGAACGATGCGAAATGACCGTTTTGCCCTTGATCGTTGCAAAACGTTGACTTTTCAGTCGAGCGGTCAAATGGACTTTGACCGATGACAGTGATGTAGTTTGTGACGTCACGAGTTCATAGACAGGTGGCACGTTCAATTCCGACGTTCGAGGAAGAAGTTATGACGTGCGGAAGTTTAGGGGCATTTTGGTAATTTCGGTAAAAAGGGCCAAATAGTTGACTTTTTGACCAGGATGTCCGATGGCCGAGGGCCGATGACTATTACGTAGATAAGGACGATACGAATCCATAGGCAGGCGGCACACTGAAATCGGACTTCAAACGGGAGAGTTATGGGTCACGGAAGTTCGATTTCACTATGCACGAACTTCGAGACGGGGACGATTTGGCGAAATCTGATTTGGGCAGATATATTGGTGGGTCCCAAGGATGAGTGACATGTAACGACCCGTCCCGAATATCGGGATTTAATAATATTTAATTGTGATTCACTAATCTGGGATTAGTTGGGCGATTTCGGACGAATTGTGCAAAATGACCGTTTTGCCCCTGGGCGTGGGCAAAACGTTGACTTTTAATTCGGATGGTCAAATGGACTTTGACCGATGACCGTGACGTAGTTCAGGACGTCACGAGTTCATAGACAGGTGGCACGTTCGATTCCGACATTCGCAGAGAAAGTTATGAGGTTCGGAAGTTGAGGGGTATTTTGGTAATTTGGCTTATTAGGGGCCAAATGTTGACTTTTTGATCGGGATGTCCGATGGCCGAGGGCCAAGGACCGTTACGTAGGTTGCGTCGATACGAATCCAACGACAGGCGGCATGCTGAAATCGGAGATTCGACGACGAAGTTATGGTCAAGGAAACGAATTTACGAACCGAGGCTCCGATTAAAATAATAGTATAATAATGAACAGTACCCGGTGACTGAACACACTTGGATGAGTGACAAGTGTCACTCATCCCTTAATTTGGGGCTTAAGACCAGGATCCATGTTTTGAGGGAACATTATGATTATGTTTTATTAATTAATTATGTTTAATTATTATTTAATTTCCATTAAACCTCTTCTAATTTCCTAACCGTGTACAACCCAAAACCACAATTCATTCCACCCTTAATCTCCTCTCCATCAGCTGATCTTGAGTGTGCAAATTGGAGACATTTCAGAGACGGATTTGGTGAGGGAAACACGAGGGATTGAGGGGGACCGTAGAACTGGAATTCGGAAATTTGATTTTTGGGAGGGAAATTCGAATTGGGAGAATTAGGCCGTGAGGATCGCAATTGAGCTCACATTCAGCTTCCTGGGATCACAACGATCATAATTGTCGAAGAAACGAGATGAATTGGTGCCGTTTTGGCTCTGATCGAGCTTGGTGACAGAGGAAGGAAATCGAGGTTGAGTCGTGATCGTGGAGTGTTTAGACGACGGAATTGAGGTGGGGAAACTACTTCTCATGATCCCACGATGCCTCTGGGTTCGTCAATTGAAAGAAAACGGCTGTGGTTGACAGAACTCCATGGTTGAATAGTGACGGTGTTCGTGCTTGAGTCGTGACGATTGAGCGCGGGATTGAAGCAATTGAGTTGGGGGAAATTCTTAACGGAGTCCATGGAAGCTTCTGGTTGAATCAATTTAAGGAAATCAATTGGAATTGAAGGAATTCCATGAACGAACAGTAACCAGAGTGTTCTTGGTGTTCATCATCGAATCGTGGAATTGTAGGGTTGAATTGATGGACATTGAACCGGGTCGTCTCGCGGGCGGTTTGGACCCGTTTACCAGACATACGGGTTAGGCTGGTGACACTGTAGCAGGCGCGTGGCTTTCACGCGCAGCCACTTACGGCGGGGCGTGACGGCGCGTGGGCACGAATCTCGAGGTGAGGTCAACATGACTTCTGTCCTATTTAATGTAACGAACATTTTGGAATTGGTTTCGTGTCGATCGGACACCGTTTCGTTATTGTTCGGGATGTCCGAAGGTTTTAAATCCAGTTTAAAAATACTTAAAAATTCGGGAAAATTACGGGACTTGAATAAGATGTTAATGGTGAGGTTAGTAATCCTCTAATGTGATTTGGACAGGATTGGGAGTCCCGGTGATAGTGGTGTAGCCCGGGAAGGCCTATGGCACGCGTATCGAGGCGCTCGGTTAAACGTTCTGTGAGTGGACATTGGTTTCATAAATTTGATGTATGCATAACTGTTTTATGATTGTTATAATTATGATTAAATGATTTACTTTGGATATCGGTGAATTTAAATGGTTTCACGCATTTCGAGGTGATTTACGTATTTTCACGTAAACCGAGGTTTTCTGGATTTGCACCGATTTCCATAAATGTGGTTGGATATGATTTCATGAAACGGTTACGAACTTGAATAAAGTAAAATCGGGCCAGGGGCCCAGTTGAACTATGAAATCGGGCTAGGGGCCCAGTTAACATGTGGATCGGGCCAAGGGCCCAGTTAACTTGTGAAATCGGGCCAGGGGCCCAGTTGATTTCTACATGTGATTGCGGGTCGGGGACCCTAAAATGGAATTGAATAAATGTTTTCTGGTTTACATTTTATATATGTTCACATGCTGGAATCAATAAATGGTTTTGATGATATTTCGATTATGGCACGTTTCACGGTATTTGGGCATGAGACCCGTTTGATGAAACGTAACGATCGGTTCGGATTTTACCTATGTATACCTATATGTTTTGCATGTGGATATCAATAAAATGTATTTAGTACTGCACTGTATAAATCCTTCCATATTATATTGTCTCCTCCGGATGAGGTACCCCGGAGAGGTCACGGACGTCTAGTACGTCCAGCGTCTATGACGCTAAGCATCGGGGATGCTGTACCCGAACGGGGTTCGGGGATTGAACTCGGAAATTGAGACCCGAGTGGCACGCGTAGCCTTGTGATTGTGACCTTATTGACGTCAGGGACGTCAGACATCAGGGATGTCGGATTGGAGTGTATAGTGCAGTGGCTAAAATAATGGTTATGGTTTATATTATATGCCTTGTGGTTCATATTACTGGATTTATGAAATAACTCTTGGATTTACTTTTGGAAATTGAAACTATGCTTTGGTTTCCGGGCTAAGGCCCTAATGGTTATTTCTAAATAAATATGGGATTATTGGTTTTGATGCATGCATATGATTTTACTGAGGGGCATAAATGTCTTATAAATGTTTTAAGCAGACTTGTTTATTTTCGTCCACTCACAGCTTTTGTTTTTAATGCCCTTCAGGTTGATTCCGGATACGACTGCAGCAGAGACTTGAGCATCGCACACCTCCTCCATCGATCCTTACGCACTCTGGAAGCCCGTCTGGGCAATGTCAATCGGTTATCCCTTGTCTGACGCCTCTTGTCAGACGGGAGCATGATACATCCCATGGTAATCCCGGGGGGATTGGGATGGGTCGTGTCAAGTGGTATCAGAGCAGGTTTTGCTCTTTTGTGCGCGAAGGACGAGGGTGTGATGTCTCTTTGGGCTGCTGTTCCGTTGTCAACCTGATAGATAGTTTTGGTAGATTGGGTGTGTTTGGCCCGATACGCCGTGCATTGTTGCGATTCAACCCAAGTGGGGTTGTATACGATTAACTGGTAATGTGGGACCGTCGGGTCGGTCATGTGATGATGGATTGTTGTGCCACTGGGCACAGCTAGGTTCAGGGAACCTCATTTGATTGGAAATGTGAAACTCAGTTGAGTATTGGTCTAAGTTTTGGACCCTAGTAGTGTTGGCTAGTGTACGGGATGTTGGTCCATCGGAGTTAGCCGATGACCTTCGCGATGGAACCCACGTTGAATTGACGATTGGATTGGATTGGACGTCTATATGATGTCAGGACCGCGGGATCGGTCAGGTTGTGGATTTTACTGCAAAAGGCAGTTGGGTTCGGTGGAACCCTAGAGTGTGATTTTGGAACCCTAATTTATAATTGATGGACCGGAAGGTGAACTTCAAATGAGAACTTGTGCTGCGACGAGCGGCTGAGGTCATGGATGACCATGTGGATGACTCTAGTGAGTCTTATGGGTTTCGATCTATGGATACGGTTGTGAGATGAAATATGGAATCCCGTGTTGGATCGAATATTAGTGTGAGGTGTGGTTACGGATCTTGACAACGATGACTGTTGGTCGACAGTTGTGTCGAGATAACTGACTATCGAGGATATTTAGTGTGGTTTCGACACTTGGGGATCAGGGGATGTTCAAGGAACGTCCATTATCCTGATGTGCCAGTGGTCAAATTGGAGGTACCCATAGTCGTGGGGTACGAGTGGTGTTACGGGATCGTCGTTCGGAATGAACGGAGATCTAGGGTAACAACTTTGCACACTGTGTGCTAGCATGGATGTTCGTGTGCTAGCATGGGTGTCCGTGTGCTATGTTTGGATATTGGTATGGTGATACCCTTATGCCAATACTAGTATGGATGCTTGTGTGCTGATACTAGTGTTGATGATGGTGCGTTGGTGCTGGTACTAGCGCTGGTGCTGGTGTCAGTAATTGTGTCGACAATGAGCCACCATTTGGGGTGTGACTCTGTCATGATGGACATATGATTGGTATCTGCGACTCAGTGGTGGTTGAGTCTTGGACTGGATGGGATCCAGTGGAGGTTGTGTCGTGTTGGGATAAGTCCCAACAGATTTATGATGACAAGTGATGAATGGATAAAAAGGTATGATTGAAAATTTGGGAAAATTTGGGATGCTGTTCCCTACGTTATGAGAATCAGTGGATTTGGGGAGTTGTTGTCAACTCCGAGATTGGTAAGATTGTTTACCTCTAATATCCTCAGAGGGTACAAGGAAATTATTGAGATTGGAAAAGTCGGGGAAACCATTCGTGGTATTGATGTGGGATTTTGTGATTGCGAATCACTTGGAACCTGAGGATTTAACCTGTTTAGGTTGTGATGTGAGACGAAGGCAGTATGGTATGCACATCCAGGCAGAGTTGAGGAAATTTCCGTTCGGAATCGGGGTGTGTGCGTACGTGAGTATTGGCGGACGTGAGGTCCGAGTAATGAATTGATTTTGGACACGTGGTGGTCCAAGTGAGGTATGGACACGGGCAGTCCAGTGGTTGGACTTGACATCTCATTGGGAGCATGTCTGTTTCCAACATGGTTGGAACTCCCGTTTCGGGGAGAGTTGTGATTGGGAGACGAGAGGAGTGCTCGTTTCCACATCGGTGATTGGTATTCCGAAGTCTTTGGGGTTGACTTCTTATTTCCTGCCGTGGCAGATGATGATTGCTGCTACCAGTACGTTGAGCGTGTATTGGTAGGTGGACCCAAGTTGGGCTTGGGGTCATTGAACACAAGAAGTTGTGTATAATTCTGGATTTGGTGGTGAAATGCGAGGTCGTCATTCCACCAAGGGGAATTTGACGAATGATTCAATGAGGGTGTAAGACCCTACGATCAGCTTTCAGATGGATTGCTTGCTATGTGAGCATGTGTGGATCCTAGGTGGATCTGATTTGTGATGTTGTCGACTTTGGACGATGTGACGATCTAGGATCGTGATGTTACTTGTCGGGTGACGTAGCGATGGATCTGGGTTGTGATCGTGATGATCCAGATTGGATGAGAGTTTATCACTCTTACCTTGGTATGTGAGTCGTAGATGACGGGACTGAACTTCTTTTCGGAGTGAAGTCCATATGGTTGTTACTCGGTTGAGTAGATTTCCGAAGTGGTCGGATTTTGTCAACCTTTGACGTGTGGATATTGGGATTGGCTTCCCTATGAAGTCAATCGAGTGTGTTGGACAGGCAACCGATAGGTTCGGTTTTGTTACGTCTTGGTGGACGTAAACGAGATTTTGGGTTTTGGAACCGAATTTCTGGGTGACGATTCAGGATTCGATTGCGAAGCTCGAAAATGGATTACCGGATTTGGGTGCGGAATGATTATTCCAATGCTAGCTTACGGAATAATGATTTCGGATTCGGATTTGGACATGGATTAAAAATATGATGTTTGGGTTTGGATTCGGAATTTCTTACGAAATTGCGAATTCGGATTCGGAACTAGAACTGGATGACGGGTGGAGTTCGCTTTGTCTCATGTTGGTTTGGGAAAAGGTACTTCATTATTGGAACGTGTTTGGCTACGACCTAGGTGGTTGTAGGCGGATTGATGGATTGATGTACGTACAGGGTACGTTGTGCGAGGATTGATACTGTTTAGGCTGAGTGGTGCCTAATGGCGGTACATGGGATGTACCAGTGGTGTGTAATTAAACGGGTTGGTAATCAGCTTGGTTCTATTATCATTTGTTTGGTTGTGATTGTGGGCTAGACATTGGATACTGTGCGCTGTGCAGAGTGATTTTGTCGGGTTCAGTGACTGTATGAGCGGGTGCTCTTAGCCATGGTTGGCTTGTGGAACCCTAGTATCGAGATGTGTGGTCACTGCTGGGCTGGTATTCAATGTGTTCCAGTTACACCACTTGATTGTGTAAGTTGACGGTGTACGTACACTCAGGATGAGTGAATTGGTGGTCTGAGTAACCACGAGTAGCCTTGTGTGACTTGATCACACCGTGATTTCCCAGCATCTTGGTTCGCTGTGGGAGTTGGCGGTTATGGACATTGAGATTAATTGGTGTCGCAGGATTGGGCTTGCCCTGCGAATTGAGATCGTGTGGTCGATCTTACGCTACCTTGAGGGTGATGTCGTACGTGGTGTTGTCACTGACTGGCAGATGGTTGGGGCTTTACCAGGGCGGTAAAGCTTAGTGATGACAGTTGGACTGATGGCGTCAGCATGGACTGACAAATGAGATTGGTGACTCCCAATGGGAGCGAATGTAAGGATATTTTGACAATGGAAAGGAACCATCTAGCTGAAGGAGTCAGCATAATGGTTAAACGATTTTATCGCGGATCAGGTGATCAATTCCACTCGAGGTGGTCGAGTGTTGTTGTTATGACGTATGATTGGGATGGGATGTCTGGGTGCAGACGAGACTGGTGTTGTTCCAGTATGTGGGTGTACAGGTGTACACATGGTATGAGGTCGAAATGTTTTCCACGAGGTGGTTGTGGAATAAGATTGTTGGTAATTTCGAGGACGAAATTATTTAAGGAGAGAAGGTTGTAACGACCCGTCCCGAATATCGGGATTTAATAATATTTAATTGTGATTCACTAATCTGGGATTAGTTGGGCGATTTCGGACGAATTGTGCAAAATGACCGTTTTGCCCCTAGGCGTGGGCAAAACGTTGACTTTTAATTCGGATGGTCAAATGGACTTTGACCGATGACCGTGACGTAGTTCAGGACGTCACGAGTTCATAGACAGGTGGCACGTTCGATTCCGACATTCGCAGAGAAAGTTATGAGGTTCGGAAGTTGAGGGGTATTTTGGTAATTTGGCTTATTAGGGGCCAAATGTTGACTTTTTGACCGAGATGTCCGATGGCCGAGGGCCAAGGACCGTTACGTAGGTTTCGTCGATACGAATCCAACGACAGGCGGCATGCCGAAATCGGAGATTCGACGACGAAGTTATGGTCAAGGAAACGAATTTACGAACCGAGGCTCCGATTAAAATAATAGTATAATAATGAACAGTACCCGGTGACTGAACACACTTGGATGAGTGACAAGTGTCACTCATCCCTTAATTTGGGGCTTAAGACCAGGATCCATGTTTTGAGGGAACATTATGATTATGTTTTATTAATTAATTATGTTTAATTATTGTTTAATTTCCATTAAACCTCTTCTAATTTCCTAACCGTGTACAACCCAAAACCACAATTCATTCCACCCTTAATCTCCTCTCCATCAGCTGATCTTGAGTGTGCAAATTGGAGACATTTCAGAGACGGATTTGGTGAGGGAAACACGAGGGATTGAGGGGGACCGTAGAACTGGAATTCGGAAATTTGATTTTTGGGAGGGAAATTCGAATTGGGAGAATTAGGCCGTGAGGATCGCAATTGAGCTCACATTCAGCTTCCTGGGATCACAACAATCATAATTGTCGAAGAAACGAGATGAATTGGTGCCGTTTTGGCTCTGATCGAGCTTGGTGACAGAGGAAGGAAATCGAGGTTGAGTCGTGATCGTGGAGTGTTTAGACGACGGAATTGAGGTGGGGAAACTACTTCTCATGATCCCACGATGCTTCTGGGTTCGTCAATTGAAAGAAAACGGCTGTGGTTGACAGAACTCCATGGTTGAACAGTGACGGTGTTCGTGCTTGAGTCGTGACGATTGAGCGCGGGATTGAAGCAATTGAGTTGGGGGAAATTCTTAACGGAGTCCATGGAAGCTTCTGGTTGAATCAATTTAAGGAAATCAATTGGAATTGAAGGAATTCCATGAACGAACAGTAACCGGAGTGTTCTTGGTGTTCATCATCGAATCGTGGAATTGTAGGGTTGAATTGATGGACATTGAACCGGGTCGTCTCGCGGGCTGTTTGGACCCGTTTACCAGACATACGGGTTAGGCTGGTGACACTGTAGCAGGCGCGTGGCTTTCACGCGCAGCCACTCACGGCGGCGCGTGACGGCACGAGGGCACGAATCTCGAGGTGAGGTCAACATGACTTCTGTCCTATTTAATGTAACGAACATTTTGGAATTGGTTTCGTGTCGATCGGACACCGTTTCGTTATTGTTCGGGATGTCCGAAGGTTTTAAATCCAGTTTAAAAATACTTAAAAATTCGAGAAAATTACGGGACTTGAATAGGATGTTAATGGTGAGGTTAGTAATCCTCTAATGTGATTTGGACAAGATTGGGAGTCTCGGTGATAGTGGTGTGGCCCGGGAAGGCCTATGGCACGCGTATCGAGGCGCTCGGTTAAACGGTCTGTGAGTGGACATTGGTTTCATAAATTCGATGCATGCATAACTGTTTTATGATTGTTATAATTATGATTAAATGATTTACTTTGGATATCGGTGAATTTAAATGGTTTCACGCATTTCGAGGTGATTTACGTATTTTCACGTAAACCGAGGTTTTCTGGATTTGCACCGATTTCCATAAATGTGGTTGGATATGATTTCATGAAACGGTTACGAACTTGAATAAAGTAAAATCGGGCCAGGGGCCCAGTTGAACTATGAAATCGGGCTAGGGGCCCAGTTAACATGTGGATCGGGCCAGGGCCCAGTTAACTTGTGAAATCGGGCCAGGGGCCCAGTTGATTTCTACATGTGATTGCGGGTCGGGGACCCTAAAATGGAATTGAATAAATGTTTTCTGGTTTACATTTTATATATGTTCACATGCTGGAATCAATAAATGGTTTCGATGATATTTCGGTTATGGCACGTTTCACGGTATTTGGGCATGAGACCCGTTTGATGAAACGTAACGATCGGTTCGGATTTTACCTATGTATACCTATATGTTTTGCATGTGGATATCAATAAAATGTATTTAGTACTGCACTGTATAAATCCTTCCATATTATATTGTCTCCTCCGGATGAGGTACCCCGGAGAGGTCACGGACGTCTAGTACGTCCAGCGTCTATGACGCTAAGCATCGGGGATGCTGTACCCGAACGGGGTTCGGGGATTGAACTCGGAAATTGAGACCCGAGTGGCACGCGTAGCCTTGTGATTGTGACCTTATTGACGTCAGGGACGTCAGACATCAGGGATGTCGGATTGGAGTGTATAGTGCAGTGGCTAAAATAATGGTTATGGTTTATATTATATGCCTTATGGTTCATATTACTGGATTTATGAAATAACTCTTGGATTTACTTTTGGAAATTGAAACTATGCTTTGGTTTCCGGGCTAAGGCCCTAATGGTTATTTCTAAATAAATATGGGATTATTGGTTTTGATGCATGCATATGATTTTACTGAGGGGCATAAATGTCTTATAAATGTTTTAAGCAGACTTGTTTATTTTCGTCCACTCACAGCTTTTGTTTTTAATGCCCTTCAGGTTGATTCCGGATACGACTACAGCAGAGACTTGAGCATCGCACACCTCCTCCATCGATCCTTACGCACTCTGGAAGCCCGTCTGGGCAATGGCAATCGGTTATCCCTTGTCTGACGCCTCTTGTCAGACGGGAGCATGATACATCCCATGGTAATCCCGGGGGGATTGGGATGGGTCGTGTCATGACAAGTGTCACTCATCCTATTGGCTAACTCCCCCAAAATGTGGATCTATATAATAAAATAATATTATTTAGTTAATTTTTTAATCAAATCCACCCACCATTCAATCTTAGCCATCTATTTCAATTCATCCTTAAATCCACACCCTCCATCCCATCTCCCTCACATCCGATCAGCCTTCATCCTTCATCATCCTCATCTTTGTTCATCCTCACAACCCGAAACCCTATAACCCCATTTTCTTCATTTTCTTTCAAAAACCGAAACACACACACCCCATCACCATTCATTGCTTGGGTGTGACCGTGAGTGAGTGGAGGGAAGGACAGAGAGGCTGGGACGGCGAGTCACGGCGCCGGACGACGGAGGACACGGCGGAGGAGCTCGACCCATGAGGTGAAAATATTTAAAAATCCAAGTTTTGTTTTTGTTAGGTTTTAATTGAAACTAATGATTGGGTTGTGCTTCTGGGGAACCTAGGAGAGAAATGGGATTGTTTTTGAAGGTTAGAACGGCCTGGAACAGCCGTGAACAGCGGGAGAAGTCACGGCCGCCATGGCCGAATTGAAGGTACGAGTTTTTGATGTTTTTCTTCCATTTTAATGTCATAGAACCCTAGGTTAGGATTAGAGGAGGAAAATAGGACAAACGGGAGGAGTTTTGGTGGTCGGACGGCGGAGAACCGGCCGGGTCAAGCCGCGGGTCACGGCGACCCGGTTACTGGTATTCAAGTCAACCCGCGGGAGGACAGAGATGACAGGTGACGTCATCATGCTGACGTCATCATGTCAAGGATGACGTCAGCATTGTCAGATCTGACAATGTCAGCTGACATGTCAGAAAATGGGCCAATAGGAGTATGACACGTGTCGCATGTCAGTGCACAGTCAGTACTGACATGTCCGTGACGTGGCCCAATCAGGGGCTGACACGTGGCACAGACGTGGACCAGTGCCGTGATGACACGTGGCACATGTCAGACTGCAACGTGGCAGTGACAGCACAGTGACGTGGACCAATAAGAGCTTGACATGTGGCACCTGTCAGAGTTTGACATGTCAGACCTGACAGCTGTCAGATGACGTCAGCAGGTACTGTAGCAGCGTTGACCAGGTGCGTGGGGGCGCGTGTGAACAGTGTTTTGAGTGGGCCCAGTGTCATTTTAAAGGTTTCGACGATCCGGATCCAATGGCGGTGGTTTTGGGTCGATCGAAGATCGTTAAGTTGGTCAAATTGAGGTTTTTCACCTCGGGAAAAGTGTACGGGGCACGTTGACTTTTCTGGGAAAGTTTAGGGTTCTTAATATGGACTTTTATAGGTTAGTAGTAACTTTTGGTTATGATTTGGACAGGTCAGGATGACCCAGAGATGTCGGATTGGCTCGGGAGAGCCGTATGGCACGTAAATCGAGGCGGCAACTCGGACGGTCTGTGAGTGTACCTTGTTTTCTAAATTGGTGCATGCATAAATGTTTATTATATGTTTTATTACTTGTTTGATGATGCCATGGGTGCATTTGTATGTGGTTACGTATAAGCACGTATTTCAAGGTTTCGGCCTTATACGGTGCTTATACGGGTCTGTATTTCTTTATTGGTTTTAATGAAATGGTTTTGGATTTCTAAAAGGATAAACTCGGGTATGAGACCCATTTGGTTTTGTCTCGGGCATATGACCTCAGATATCGGGCACGGTGCCCAGCTGATGTCCTATGTTCGGGTACGAGACCCAGGTTACTTTACGGTTTTGATTTTAGGTCAGGGAACCTTAAATGGATTTCCTGGTTCATGACAGTTTATGGGAACCGGCATGAACCCTTATTGGTTATTACGGTACATGAAGGTTTATGGGAACCGGCATGAACCCTTGTTGGTTATTACGGTACATGAAGGGTTATGGGAACCGGCATGTTACCTTGGTTATGGATATTATGGATCATGACGGTTCAGGGGAACCGGGCATGGATATTATGTTATGTATATATATGTTCATCTACCTTCCTTTACTTCTATTATCTCCTCCGGGGAGGGTCGTTGGCCTGGGTGGACCCCGGAGTAGTCACGGAGCACCGACTGAGTGGAGTCACCCCCCAGTTGGGTTCCTTACTCTCAGGAAGGCTATGGTTACTATTACCTCGGGTAGGATCAGTGGTCTGCAGACATTGACCTTTACTTTGAGAAGACTCGGATTGAGACCCGGGTAGCACGCGCGTAGCTTTGGATACCGTGACAGGATTGGTTATGTGACTTATATGTATATATATGATATATGATATATGATATGTGGTGTGCACAGGATTTGAGCAGTGGCTCGTGTACTTGGTTTCTTTATGGTTTGGGGCCGAGTCCCTTATGGATTTGGGCAGTGGCCCGTATGGTCGTTTTCATTGTGGTCCTTTCGACCTTGGTTTATATCTGATTTGGGCTTAGTTCCCATGTATGGTTTCTTTGGTTAAATGGTTTTCCAATGCATGCATGCTTTTTAGTGAAGGGTACAAATGTCTTCTTATTAAATATTTTTATAAACTCTTGTTTTGTCCACTCACAGTTTTTAATGTTTTGACTGCCCTTCAGGTTGACGGCGGGTGTGGACTGTAGCAGAGATCGAGATATCACATGCCTCCTCCGGATCCTGGCGTACTCTGATAGCCCGGGAGGGAAAAGGTCGGAAATATCCCTTGTCTGACACTTCGTGTCAGACGGGAGCAGGGTCATCCCGCGTGAATCCCAGAGGGATTGGGATGGGTCCTGTCATAATCCAACATTCGAGGATGAAGTCCATGTTCTCTAGAAAAACTTGTTAAAATTGCATCCAGCTCATTTTCTTTTGATGTTGAACTACTTGGATCATTAGTAGTAGGACTCTAACATTATCTCTTATCATATTTCTATAAGTATAAATAAAACAAAATTTTTTTTTTTTTTTCTAAAGATGACAAAATGTGTTCTAATTAACCCTGGACATGGTTCAGTATGGTTCGGTATGGAGGTAATACCGGAGCCATACCAAATAATTTTAACTGGTTCAGTACGATATGATATTTCTAAATATAAAATTGATACCGTACTGTACCGTACCAATTATGTTCGGTACGGTATCGATTCGGTTTTGGTTTTGAAGCCAAATTCATAATTTCATTTATTTATTACTTGATTCAATGTCCAAAAGCAACATTTTGATAAAATTGAGAAATTAGGACTCTTGTTGATAACAAATATTGCTCAAAATGTATAGAAAAATTCATAGCCCAATCAATCTCAATACATCAACTAAAATTAACAACATTAACTAAAAAACCCTAACAAACAATTAAATTCATCAACCAAAAAACTCTTAAAATACAATTAAATCTATCAACTAAATTAATATACAATTAAATCTATCAACTAAATTAATATAGTTAAATCCATCATTAGCTATTAGATTATTAGGGGTTTTCTATTGTTGAATTTAATTTAATTTTTAATTAATTAAAAAATTAAAATCGGTTCGGTTTCGGTATAGGACGGTATTCCGTAATATCGAAACCGATCTCGTACCGATTTAAACCGGTATGGTATCGGTACGGTACCGATCATCCTTTCGGTTTTACTATTCAGTTTTTTTCTGGTTTGGTATGATACGGGACGAGATGGTTTCAGTATTTCGGGATAATATGTTCACCCTTAGTTCTAATAGACTAAAATAAATTTAACAAACCACTAAAAATCTTCAATAACAAGTATGACCGACCAAATCAAATCATATATCTATTTTTATTAAGAAGTGGATATTCAGTTATCTAATGACGTTAGTAGCCTAAGTCTTTTTAATAAGTGATTAGTAATTAACATAATAATTTTCATTCAAAGAGATCAAATGGGAATGTGTCACTATGGCTGGGTTGGCAATATGTTAAATCAAATCTGTTTCGGGCCAATGTGTTAAAACATCTAGACTAGGCCAATTGATTAAAACAAATATGGCAAGGCTATTAGGCGGACACATCTATACAAGCACAACACACTCTTTCTTTTGGGTCAATCCATAATTTTTTTTTTTAATGAAATGAAATATGCTAGAAGCGATAAAGGCCGAGAGGCACAACCACAAGCAAACACCCAGCCCCTGACAAGGCCAATTGCCAAAGCCGAAGAAAAGCCCCAGGCCAATTATTCAATAGTATTTATTATCAAATTTTAATAAAAATAATAATTTATACAAAATGACCTTTATCATCTAATCCAAAGTCCAAATAAAGTGTTGATCGGCGTAATTTTCTTGATATTGTTTAGTAGTAATCGGAGACGACCGATCTGGAACTCTGGGTTGTTCTGCAGTCGCCGTCTTCTCTACTTTCGTGGTCGCAGGGTAGCACCACCTCCATCACTCATGCACCTTTTGACGATCCATCTCCAGCAAATTTCTCTGGTTTGTAAGCTTCCCTTTCCCGTTTTCTTGGTTGGGTCGTTGTGTGTCGACGAACCCTTTAGCTCTCTGTTTCCTTCTCCACCAGCCTTGATCTCCGATTCTTTTCTCTTCTACCGCTCACCTCCCATTTCCACTACCATGGTATCACTCTTTTAATCAGGCCCTTTCCGTCTCTTGTTATGGTGCCTCCTGGTTTGGGGCTGAGACCCATCGGCGCACCTCCGCCCTCCAGTCCTCTTCACCGTGTGGTGGCTTCCCCTTCCATTCAGCCTTCTCAATCCCTTTCCCAACCCCAATCCATCTCTATGAAGCCTCTTGGCCAACCTTGGCCCTTGCTTCCCCATAACCCATCATCTGACTTTTCCAATTCGTCTTCCTCTGCCTTAGCTCTCAAATACTCCTCCCTTGCTCTCCACAGCTTGTGTTATGGGTCTCGGTGGATGGTAAGTCAGTTAATGCTATATGCCTCCAGGACTGTGGTGTGGCATATGTCTGCCCTTCGTTTGGCCTGGTTGCTGGGCTGTCCATGTCAACGGGGTGTGGGACTATTGGCGGCGTCCCTGGCGGTGCTTCAGCGTTGGAAATGACGAAGGTGGTTCACAATGTGGTTTGTGAGGTTGGTGGTGATTCCCAAAGTGTCCCCGAGATGGGGTTTGGTTAACTGGGGTTGGGGTTGCCCCCTGATGTTTGTGAGAGGCGCTCTATGGATGCTAGTCGTGTGACACCAGTTGTTACTGGTGGTTCTTTGAGGGTTGCTCCCCTGCCTGCTACAATGGTGACTTCCAAGGTGAGCTATTGCAATGCAGTTACAGGTATTACTTCATGGGTTAGGCCCACCCAAAATCTCTCCTTTCGCAAACCTAAGGTGGTGGGTGGCAGAAGGCTTGTGTGCCCCCTTATAGAGGCAGCTGCTATTGATGTTGAAGAGTGGAAATTTTGTTTGGTTGGGTACTTTGTTGACAAACAACTTCTTTTTTCTGCTGCTAATATCCTGGCCAGAAAAGTGTGGGCCAATTGGGGTTTTTTTGGAGGTTCTTGTTAACGACAAAGGCTTTTATTATTTTAAATTCAAGGATTAGGCTTCTTGTATTTATGTTCTTGATGCTGGGCCTTGGCATTTCTCGGGGCGCCCTATTTATCTTACTCGTTGGAAGACCGGGCTTGTTCTCTCCAAAACCTCTCACACTAAGGTGCCTATTTGAGTTAGGTTCTATAATGTGCCTCTTGAACATTGGAATCTAGAGGGTTTTGGGCACATGGTAGTGCTGTGGGTAGGCCACTTTTTGCTGATTCTTTCAAAGAGTGTAAAAAAAAAAATTGCTTTCATGTGAGTGTGTCGACGTGGATGTTACTGAGGAGCCAATTGATTCATTTGACATTCAGCTCTGCCCCGAGGAAGAGGGGGAAATTCCCCATATGGTGGAGGTTCATGTTGAATATGAGTGCTTGCCACGGGTTTGTGTAAAATGTAAGGGCTTTGGCCATTTGGCGCCCTTTTTTCCTCTCAACTCTCGCTCCAGGGGGATCAAAGCTGCAAGATCAAATGACCGGGTTAATGTGGGATCTAAGTCTTTGGGTCCTAAGGATAAGGTTCACGCCTTATCGCTGGACACTCCTCTAGAGCTTATTAGGCCAGACTACTTGGGTTTGGAAGAATCCAATTTTCATATCCGCGATTTAGTACCTGGGGTCCTTGGTGGCACTGCGGTGATTGCTAAGGAGGGCGGAGGTGGGGCCTTAACTTTTCCTTTTTTGCGTTGCCCTGATACTTGTGTGGGCGAGGGGAAACAGGCTGTCGGGGCTTCGGCTCCCACTAAGGAGGGAGATGGGTCGTTGCCTAGTTTGGTGACTCCTCGTTCTAATGATTTTTCTAGCCCTAATTCCTTTGGGGCTTTGGGTGATGTGGTTGAAGATTTGGATCTAGTTGAGGATGGGCTCATTTCGTCGGATGAGATTTAGGTGAATCACGATGGTTTTTGAATGCCACTACCAATTTGAGCCTCACCAGGAAGAAGAAGATTAAGGGAAAGAAAAAAGGCAAAGTTGAATTGGTTGGGAAATTATCACCAGTTCTCACTATCCCCTATTCCCATGATTAGTGCAGGTTTCTGGAATGTTCGTGGGCTGAATGTAGCTTCTCGACAGCTTGAGGCTAGAAAATTTATTCTTGATAATAATTTGTGTGTTGTTGGTTTGTTGGAAACTAGAGTTAAGGAACGGAGTTTTGTTGGTTTCTCCTCGTCTATTCTTTGTAATTGGAACTTCTGCAATAATTACTCTCATCATTACAATGGGAGGATTTGGTTAGGTTGGGACCCTAATATGGTGATGGTGTCTGTTCTGAATATGTCTGATCAGGTGGTGAATTCTGGTGCTTTGGTTTTTTTGTCTATGGTTTATGGGTCGAATGATGATTCTAATCGTGGAGGGTTATGGGATGGTATGTGTTCCTTTGGTGGTAGCTTGGGTGAGGTTCCTTGGGTAGTTATGGGGGACTTTAATAACACCAAGTTCCTTAATGATAATATTGGTGGTATTGACAAGTGTATTGGGGCTATCTCTGATTTCAGTGAGTGTTTGAGTGTTGCGGGTCTTGATGATTTGGGTTTTACTGGTAATCACCTAACTTGGTGAAATCTTCACTTTGGATGGTTACTTATTTTCAGGAAGCTAGACCGGGTCTTGGCCAATGAAGCTTGGCTATCTAAGTTCCCTAATTGCTCTGTGAAGTTCCTTAACCGTGGATCCTCCGACCACTGCCCTAGTTGATTAGACTTTGGCCTTCCTCGGTCTAACCGTAGAGCCCCTTTTTAAATTCTTTGATTTCTATGTTGATAGGCCTGATTTTCTTGATATTGTTCATCACTCTTTTGATTCTACTTGTTATGGTACCCATCAATATCGCCTGGTAAAGAAGCTAAAGATTTTGAAGGCTATTCTGAAGCTTATAAATAGAGGGCCTAATTCCGATGTTTCTATGGAGGTCTTGAAAGCTAAGGTGGATCTTGATGATTGTTAGTCCCGGTTGAGTGTTACCCCTCTTAATAGGGACTTGCTGGGTTGGGAAAAAAACTTGTATTTGGGTCTACTCTGGGTGTTTATTACGAGAAGAAAGCTTCTTTCGGCAGAAGTCTCGGCTCCAGTGGATGGCTAAAGGCGATCATAATACTGCTTATTCCCACAGTTTGGTTAAGAAAAGATCCAATTGCAATCAGATTTCTTCCATTGGGCTTCGAGATGGTAGTGTGACTTCTAATGAGTCTGAGATTAAGATTGAGGTTGTTTCTTTCTTTCGAAACATGTGTTTTCAGCTCAAACCTAATAAGGCTCCGAGCCCTGACGGATTCAGTGGATTGTTCTTCCAGAAATCCTGGAGTGTGGTGGGTAGTCATACTGTTGCTGCGGTAAGTGAATTCTTCTCCTCAGGTTGCTTACTTGGTGAGATTAATGCCACTATTATCACCTTAGTTCCAAAAGTCTCTAATCGCCCCACCATGGCTGACTTTCGTCTAATCTCTTGTTGTAATACCCTTTACAAAATTATTTCCAAGTTAATTGCTAATTGTATTGTTGGGTTCTACCTTCTATCATTAGTAATAATCAGTCGGCTTTTGTGCATGGGCGTCAGATTGGGGATAATATTTTACTAGTTCAAGAGCTAATGCGTGGTTATCATCTAAATAAGGGTGTGCCTGTATGGCCAAAATTGACATATTAAAAGTTTATGATTCTCTGAACTTGGGTTTCTCTTACAAGCGATGAGGGCTTTTAATTTCCACCCCAAGCTGATTGGTTGGGTGGAAACATGCATTTCTACTCCTCGTTTATCGATTGCTGTTAATGGGGAGCTGGTGAGCTTTTTTGAAGGAAAGCGGGGCTTACGGCAAGGGGATCCTCTTCTATTTACAATTTCTATGGAAATCCTTTCTCGGATGTTGAGGGCTAGAATTACTTTATCTCCTCAGTTCAGGTATCAGTGAAGGTGTGGTAAAGTAGGTATTTTGCATTTGGCTTTTGCTGATGATCTTCTGGTTTTTTGTCATGGTGATAGGTATTCTACTAAGGTTATTAATGATACCTTAGTAGTGTTTTCCAGGGCCTCAGGGTTGGTTCCTAATCTGGCCAAGAGTAATGTCTTTGTGGCTGGTGGGTCCAATCGTTTCTTGGGTCAGATGATGAGTATTTTTGGGTTTGGAGAGGGTTTTCTTGCTGTTCGGTATTTGGGTGTCCCTTTGATTTCTTCCAAACTTGGGTTCTATGATTGCCAGCCTCTTCTTGAGCGTATGGAAGCCCGTATTAGTAGTTGGGAACACCGCAAGCTTTCCTTTGTTGGTAAGCTCCAGTTAATTAAGTCGGTGTTGTGTAGCTTGCATGTCTTTTGGTCTTCTCATCTCTTCCTCCCGAAGAAAATTTTTCGTGACTTAGAGCTCAAGTGTCGTAGGTTTTTGTGGTCTGGCAATGTGTCAGGGGGGTACTTTGTTAAAGTGGCATGGAAGGAAATCTGTAAAAGGAAAGAGGAAGGGGGATTAGGGTGCGTCAACTTCACTTGTGGAATGTGGCTCTAATGGCTGGTCATATATGGTACCTCTTTGGTTCTGAGAAGCTTAGCCTTTGGGTTAAGTGGGTAAAGACTTATTTTATTCGTGGCTAGTGTTTTTAATGCCTTACCCTGCCTTCTCAATGTTTTTGGAATTGGAGGAAGCTTCTTAAGGTGAGACCTCTCGTTAGGCCTTACATTAAAGAAGTGATCGAGAATGGAGATGATGTGTTTATATGGTGTGATAATTGGCTTGATGTTAGTCCTTTAGGGGCTTTGGTGGGTGGCGGGGGCTTGGGCGATTTTGGTTTAACTGCTCACGCCAAGGTCAGTTCAGTTGTCAATGGCTGGTTCTGGTGTTGGCCTTCTCCGCTTTCTATGGTGATTAGATTGGTTAGTGTTGTTGCTGAAAGGTTTAGCCCAAATTCTACAGTCCTCAATTCTTATCGTTGGGTTACTGAACCTTCTGGGAGGTTTTCTTCGTCTTCTATGTGGAATTGCTTGTCTCCTGCTGCTCCCATTGTTCCTTGGCATCGTTTGGTGTGGTTCTCTGGTCATATTCCTAGGGCGAGCATTATTTTGTGGCTTGTTATCCAGTGCAGGTTGTCTACGTTGGATAGAATGCGGAGCTTCAATGCTCATGGTAATGGGTTGTGTTTTCTTTGCAATCTTGATGATGAGTCCCATTCTCACCTTTTTTTTTTATTGTTCGTTCTCTTCCTATGTGTGGGAGTGAGTGTTGCTTCGATGTGGGATTTCATGGCAGCTCCCTCAGTGGCAATCTCTTATTCCTCTGCTCTTCAAATGGTGGGGCGATAAGTCTTTTAGAACTACTACTTGCAAGCTTGCTCTTGCTGCCTCTGTCTATGAGATTTGGTTGGAACGTAATCAAAGAGTGTTTGGGCATCCCCCCAAATCTCCAGATGTTGTTTTCCTTTCAATTTGTAATATGACTAGATCTCGTTTAAGTACTTTGATTATCAGGTCCTCCAATATTAATGTGTTGGAAGTTTTAAGATAGAACATTAGCCTTTAAGTAGGGTTATTATTGTGGTCCTTTGTGTCCATTGTCTAGTTGGTGGTTTGTTCCTCTTTGAGTCTTGTTGTATTTCCTTTCCCCTTTTGGGTCCTGCTCTGCAAGTTTTATTGAATTTTTTTATTCAACAACAAAAAAAAATTCACATAATTTTTGTCTCAAAAAATTACTCGAAGTTGTATTTTGCCAAAAATTTTAAACGAGGATATAACTTTCATATGGGACATTTATGTAAAGAATCTTGAATTTGCACACCTTATAGTACTCCACCACGTGGCTAACTAATTTCCACACTAGCACTTACTATTATTTATTAAAATGTGTGTTTTAATTAAACTAGATGGGAACATTTCAAATACCCTCATCAATTTGATGCCATCTCACATCTTCTTCAACGGTTTACCCTCACTACAGTTTACCCTTACTGCAGGAACACATACCAAGAAAATTTGGTTTTCCTTCTCACGTTTCTCATTTCTTACCATCTTTTTCAACCTATTGATGCAAAAATTGTACCAACTGTAAAAACACGCAAGCACACCAAGACACAAGAAGTACGTGGTTCACCCAAATTGGGCTATGTCCATGGTGTTTCTATTCCCTCATTAATAATATGATGATATGGTTTGTACAAGTATAGGAAGTTTAGAACCTTTAGAGAGAGAAAGTAGAGAGAAGGGAGGGAGATATCCTTTTTAATGGGAGAATGGCTCCCTATTTACAGAATTTTTCTAGAGTTTAGGTTAGGGGAATAGTGATGGGTTTTGAGGCATGGGCCTTGTGTGATCTTTGAGGTCTTCTGATGGGCCTACTCCGTGGTCCAGTGTAGTATTTTGACAAGCCCGTTACTTGATCAGATGTCACGTCAACAAGTCCCTCAGTTCTTAACAAAGGCGGACTGCCTCGGTTGAGGACTTTCACGTAAAGTGCATTGACTAAGTAACTCCTCACTTTGCACTGCTCCGCTCGGTGTATCATTAGTCCACCAAGTCCTTGGTCGAGGTAGGATGCTGAAGAGAAGAGGCCCGATACTGTGTTGTATGTCTGAGTGGATTGACGTTGAAGTGATTGCGCTCTGGTAGTCCCCCAGTAAGTATGACTTCAGGTATGAATCTGACTGGTTGTGAGGGAGTCTTTGATTTACATGTGTGTCAGTCGGTATGTGAGCTAGGTGTAGCGTTGAAAGTAGGCTCGACAGATGAGCGGCTCGGTATGCGTAAGCTGATGTGGGTGCTCAGTAATATGTCGAGCAGCTCGGTAATGTGTCGAGAATATGGGGGTGCTCGGTAGTGTGTCGAGCGGCTCGGTATGTATTGAGCGTATGTATGAGGTCATGTATGCTTGACATGGAGGAGTGTTTATGTACGTTAGCATGCACAAGGGCGTGTATGTGTGACATGTATGTCAGTATGCACGAGGGCATGTATGTGTGGTATGTATGTATGTCATGTATGAGTGACATGTATGTCGGTATGAGCGAGGGCATGTATGTGTGCCATGTATGTATGTCATGTATGAGTGGCATGTATGTGTGAATGCGCGAGGGCATGTATGTGTGAATGCGCGAGGGCATGTATGTGTGACATGTATATATGTCATGTATGAGTGACATGTATGTCCGTATGCACGAGGGCATGTATGTGTGACAAGTATGTATGGCATGTATGTCTGAATACGTGACATGTATGTCGGTATGTGCGACGGCATGTATGTGTGACATGTATGTCGGTATGTGCGAGGGCATGTATGCGTGACATGTATGTATAGCAGTAATGATGGTTAGAAGGGGTTTCTAAGTGGGAAGTGTTACCCGGTTGTATTCAGGTGTATGAAGATACATAACTTGGTGCGAGCAAATAAATGTGGGAGGTAGACCCATACACAAGTGGATGCTGAGAAGATCCACCGGTCGGGCCTCGAGCAGGTTGAAGAAGAAATCGACACAGGGGGCATGCTTGACCGACCGGGTGTAGTGGTTATGTTGATTAATAACGGAGTCATTCGACAATTCCTGAGAATATGAGTTAATTTTCTTATCCGTAAATTTGTAGGATGTAAAATATATTTGGGTTGCACAAATAAAATAGAAATAATTGTGTAAATAGTGGCAGAGTGAGCATGCTTAAAATGTGTGAGTAATATATGTAGCATATGAATTTAAGCATGCATAATTTCCTAATAAGATGTTATTAGGGCCTAAAAGTAATTTATAATGAAGAGTGGCAAAATTAAGTGCTTGGACTTGTATGCATGGTCACTGTAGTGTGAGGTCAGCTCACGTTGGAAGATATATGCGTAAGTTTGATACCTTAAAAATGTGAGCCCAAGAAAGTACTAAAAGGATAACTAAAATTAACATTTAGCCAACCCTAAGTAGTGAAGCCCAATTTGTGTTTTCAGCCCATATACATTTGGGGTTTTGTTTGACAAAACAAAAATTGAAAGTTGCTGAGCCCAAATGTGAAAAAGGTTGGAGCCCAAATGTGAAAAAGCTTAGAGCCCAAATGTGATTGCTTTTTTAGGTAGTCCGAATGTTTGCTTGGGTGTCAGCCAAAAAACAAAATGGTGTGAAGTTGTTGAGTCCAAATATTCTCAAACCCAAAATACTTTAAACCAACCAATCATTAATGGCAAAACCAAAATATAAAGGATAAAACACTTATCTTCATTTTCATGGATGTCATGATCGACAAAGAAGTGGAGGGAAGAGCAGCAGGTGTTGCGGGTTGGTGATGCATAGATGGATTAGTCAGGGGGACTGGAGGATCGGCCTGGTCGACCAAGCCTGGGGGCCCACCACCGTGGCTGGATCCCTGCGGGTCTGCGGCGACAGTGTCACCGAGCAAAAGCGGGTCGGGCGGCCTGCGATCTCGGGCATGGTGGGCGTGGACCACAGGTGATCATGAGGACTCGTCGACCACTGTGGTAGCAGCCTGCGGGCCTCATCGCCGCTATCCGCAGGTGACCGACCGAAAGTCGATGCGAGTCGGTTGACTTGGTGGTCGTGGGGATTAGACCGAGTGGTTGGTGAAGTTGTCGAAACCGGTCGGTGAAGTCGCATGGGGGGTCGACAGTTCATTTGGCTCGAACAACCTGGGCCTTCATCGTCTTTGTCCCGGTTGTTGGAGAGAAAGAGACGAGGGGGAGATCGAGTGCTGAAGGGAGGAACTGGGTGGCTAGGACAACCCCACCAGGCCGAGTGGTGGAACAAACTCTCCAAGTTGAGCAGTTTGGCGGAGTGCATGCAGGGACAAACTCACCATGGACAAGCGGGTCGCTCCTGGCGGGTCGGCGTGCAGTAGCAACGCCGAGCAGTGGCTCATCAGTTGGTCATCGTGGACTTAGCCATTGGTCAGTGCGACGAGTGCGGGTTGCCATCGTGAGTAGGCCATGAGGTCGCACGAGATGGACTGCGGTCTTGTGACGGTGAGCAGCGGGTTGGTCCATGAGGACAGAGTTGTCGCATGCAGGTCGGTCAGGTTAGATAGATTTGGGACGTGAGCCAGTGCGCCAGGGACCGCTCGGTTAATATGGCCTGCTCGGTATAAACAGAGGTGAGTTCTGGGGACTTCTATAAATGGAGGTGAGATTTTTGTGGGGTCAAGTGGCAGGGGGCAGGTTACCAAGTGGGGGCAGAGCCTACAAAAGGCTAAGTATAGGAAGCTAGGTAAGATATTTTTTGTGTGGAGTTTTTGTGGTGTGTAGAGTTTGCAGGATTTAGGCCACAAATATTTTGTGGTGGGCATAATTTTGTAGGAGCCAACATCAAAGTGAGTTTTGGTGCTGTACCAATAAAGAGATTGTGCGGGAGATGCATGAATGATTTTGACCGACCAAGCGGGGGAATTTTCTGGGTTATTTTGGCCGAGAGCCAATTTGAATTTTCTTGGTGCTTGCGTGGCTATGGTGTTTTAGCAAGTGAGAAAAAATTGAAAAGAACCGACAAAACCTTTTGTATCGATTCCCACAGACGGCGCCAAACTGTTGATGCAAAAATTGTACCAACGAGACTGTAAAGATACGCACGCACACCAAGACACAAGAAGTACGTGGTTCACCCAAATCGGGTTACGTCCACGGTGTTACTCTTCCCTCATTAATAATATGATGATGTGGTCTGTACAAGTATAGGAAGTTTAGAACCTTTAGAGAAAAAAAAGTAGAGAGAAGGGAGATAGAGATCCCTTTTAATGGGAGAGTGGTTCCTTATTTATAGAATTTGTCTAGAATTTAGATTAGGGGAATCGTGATGGGCTTTGAGGCATGGGCCTTGTGTGATCTTTAAGGTCTTCTGATGGCCCTACTTCGTGGTTCAATGTAATATTTTAACAGGTCCGTTATTTGGTCAGATGTCACGTCAACACTACCCTTATTGTAAGTACACACCTTGGTCCTGAGAAGTCATGGACCTGCCATATGCAAAGAAAAATAAGCAACCATAAATATCAGTCAAGGATTTGTAACCAAAAACCCAGCAAAGAAGAAAAAAAAAGAAGGCATTCTCGAGCCATGTTAGTTATCTGCAATCACCAGTTGTTTAGAGAAAGAAGGCTAAGGATAATTACAAAGAAATACATAACCAATGTTTAGTAAAGCATTGAAAAAGATGATTAGTCAGACTAAAGACCAGGCTAAGAAAACTCATATGTCCTTTTTATTTTTCCTGAAAATTAATTAGAGATATGAGCCTCTTAGTTACTTGCAGACTTTGCCTCCAGTAGAAGTGGTGGAAATTTCAAGCTCCAGCCAAGTAAAGCAATCCCATCAACTAATTCACTTTCAGAACCTTTCACCATCTCCCACGTGTTGCACCCAGTGGAAGCCGAAAAAGCAATATTCTTTTTGCTATCGTTAGCATTGACAGAAGCTGGAAGATCACCGAGCTTAGGAAATGCCCAAACCCCTCCGTCGCCGTACCCAAAATTACCCACTTCATCAAACTCATGTGTGGGTCCTGACCCGTATCCATATCGTGTAAGCACCAAGAACTGATGTGGCGGAGCACCTGCTAGGGCTTGACAATTCAATAGTGAAGTAAAACCCTCAATTCCCTCGACGTTCTCGATCGGGTCCATGATTTGGTCGTGATAGGAGGCTGTCTCCGATGTCGTTGCAGCCAATAGTTAGATGGGATTTGTGGGTATAACTGGATTGACAGGTATGGTGCCAGAGATTACCTCCTGGGTCACCGAAGAAGAAGAAGGGGAGCCGTTACCGTTATCCAACCGTTCTACCTCGGTGATGCACTATCCCTGGACTCCAGTGACTCGATCTCATCATCTTCTACCATTGATGCAATTGCATCGTGCATCGATATCGCTAATCTCGAGATTAGGGGTGTTTTTAGTGTGGGAGAGGCGAGAGAGCTCGGAAGGGATGAATCATTTTTTCTTGGTTTGTGCTCTTGCAATGAGGGTAGATCGTAAAAGAAGATGAGAGGTGGCGTCAAATTGGAAGAGTATTTGAGACATTCCCATCAAGTTTATTAAAACACTGATTATAATAAATATTAATAGGTGCTAGTGTGGAAATTGATTTGTCACATGGTGAAATTTTATAGGGTATGTAAGTATTTGAGAAAGTTATAATGCCGTTTTGAAAACTTTTTATGGAATAACGTTTTTGACAGAATACAAGTTTGAGAGATCTTTTGAAACGTAAATTAATTCGAAGGGGTTACTAAGATTTATTAACAAATTCAAAGGGTAATTGAAGTAAAAAACTTAAATTATATACTAATTAATTAAAGAGAATTAGATTCAACTATTTAGGATTTATGAATTTAGTAGTTAGGAGTAAAATTAGGTTGATTTAGTGGAAGAAACAATCGATGCTCCACATCCTCCACAACTCCCTGTGTTGATTCTGGCAAATTAGTGCAACGATTAATGACGCTGGTGGCAATTGGAGGGAGACCACAAAACTAACTCTAATTACTTATGTGGTTCCCTCTAATTGGTCCCCCAAATTTGAAGAAGTAGTGGGGTCAAATGGATTTTCTCTATTTTGTCTTTGTTTATTGTTAATTTACTCAAAATGGCCACGTTTTATCTATATTAAAAAATTGAAAGAGGAACTCACGCCTATTCTCTAGTACTGCTCTCCCATTATAACTATGGTGAGGATAGTCTCCAACCAATATGGAGTTTCCTCATGCCAATCATCAACAACTCACCCAACAACCAAGATTAACAGAAAAAAGACTAAGAATTTTGGAAAAGTACGAGATCAAAATATTAAGAACAGGAAGGGTAACTTCTAAAGTAAAAATTCTTAAACAAAATGCAACCGCAAATGGGGCTACAAAGCCAACTCATAAAGCTTCATGACTATTTAGGGAAAATTCAACTAACTAAAACAAACTTAAAATAAAAATTGTCCAATCCCAAATCTACCCTACTTAATCACATACAACACCGCACCTGAATATTTGAGCTTCAGCCTAGATGAAGTGCTTCACACAATACATCAAGTAATTTGAACAAACCTATCCCCATACACATCATCACCTTGAATAGAATATCTTCTTGCCATCGTCAAGTATGCTTGCTTTGAAATCTTCAACTAAGTTTTTAGAACAAGGGTAAGGATACATATACTAGGTTAAGCGTTTAGATATGCGTGGTAAAGAAAGAAAAGGCTAAACATGGGCTCAAATGGGGCTAATTAGGGTTGTCACAACTCGTGCACATAAAAAAGGGACATGTAAGACCTGTGTCCTAGAGGAAACGGTGAATGATCTCACATTCCTGCGAGGGGAATGGTGATGTGCCTTATATGTGTGGGCTCCTATCTATCTAACGCAAAGCCTTTTGGGAGCTCACTGGCTTTGGATTCCTTGGGAACTCCAAAGTTAAGCGAGTTGAAGTTGGTGCAATCTTAGGATGGGTGACCTACTAGGAAGTTGCACGTGAGCTCCTGAAAACAAAACCGTGAGGGTTTGGCCCAAAGCCGACAATATTGTGCTAGATGGGTCGGGTCGTGACAGAATGGTATCAGAGCTGGACCACGACTGGAAGTGTACCAGCGAGGACGCTGGGCCCCAAGGGGGTGGATTGTAATACCCGTTCTTGAAAGCAAGAACAGTGAGCAAGACCTGTGAGCTTGAAAAATTAAGATCGGTGAACAATCTCACATCGCTCAAGGAGGGAAAGGTGAAGTACTTGTATTTGTGGGCACATATCTATCTAGCACAAGTCCTTTTGGGAGCTCACTGGTTTTGGATTCCTTGGGAACTCCAAAGTTAAGCGAGTTGAGGTTTGTGCAATCCCAAGATGGGTGACCTACTCGGAAGTTGCACGTGAACTCCTAAAAACAAAACCGTGAGGGCTGGACCCAGAGCGAACAATATTGTGCTAGATGGGCCAGGTAGTGACAGGACACATGGTTATTTGGAAAAGTGGTGGAAAACCTAGTTGCCTTTAATCACTTCCACAATCAAAATATGTATTGACTATAAGTTTTGCAAATTGACATGAGTAAGTTCTAGCAATCTGTAGTTCATTAAAGCTATTGGAAGTAATCATATGAGGCATGCATAAGCTAAAAACGATTTTCACTCAAGAAAGAAGAACATATGGCTTAAAAACTCACAAGCGTTAATATGATTCAAGACTCAATTCTAACATGCGAATTTTGTACCAAATTTTACAAACCATATCTACTACACGAAAATATCACAATTAGCATAAGAATTCCAACAAATTGATATACAAATGTCATAATATTCTTATTTTTTCCAATTCATCATTGACTAGTTAAGGGCATCCTAAGAATTTAAAACAAATACTTAAAACACACGATTTTTTTTAAAAGAAGTAACTAAAAAACGATTCTTTTTTAAAAATGAAATTCTTTTTACTTTATTTTGAAAACAAATTTTTAAAAACAAATTAAAAAAAACGTAACAATTTTAAAAAAACCGTTTGAAAACCATTTTGGAAAAACAACGAATCTTTTAAAACCAACAATTCTTTTTTTCTTTGTTTATTTTTTGAAAACAATTTAAAATGATTTTTTTAAATAGTTTTATGAAAAAAATGTTAAAACTAAAATATTGTTCGAATGTTTTTTTCTTCTAAAATAAGACTCACAAAATTGTAAACCCCTCCCCCACAGTTAAATCCGACATTATCCTCAATGTATCAAAGTAAAAGTATAGAATCAAGTATGAGATAAAGTTTTAAGAAAATAAAACGAATATAAAAAGAAACGAAAATAAAAGTTAAGGGAAGAGAATGCAAATCTGTTGTAGACTCTTCTATTAAGATGTCTTCCAACAAGCGCTTGAGTTTAACATCTTCAGCTTAGACAAAGTGCTTCAATCAACTCATACGATGCGAGGTTTGTGCACTCTTTTGGACTTCACATAGTGCCCTCCATTGGTCTCTAGGTAAGGGTCAATCCATCTTGAATCTGAGGGTCAAGATCATTTGCAAACTCTTTGATAAGGGCATCCCCAAGTCTAGTTTATGGACCTTAGATTAAGTGAATTGTCATATTGAGTGTTCAATTTTAATCTACTCACATATGCACAACAAATACACATTCCAGAATCGCACAACTTTGAGCATAGCAGCTTGTCAGAATTTCCCAGCATTATTGCCTAGTCCGATTTCAACGATATTTTACAAGCACATATTAGGCACACCTGCCAACCACTCTGTAAAAATTCAAAATTGTCGAAGACCTCTACCAATGTCAAATAAATTGCATAAAACAAGACAGTGTAGATTTTTGGAAATCAGAAACATAAAAATATATTTAATATTTACAATTACAATTAATGCACAAGGATGAAAGTTATGCACAAGTATGATATTTACATTATAAACATAATTTACACAAACGAAAATCACAGAAGAGCTTTATCAATCCTTGGCAATGGCGCCAAAAATTGATACGCAAAAACTAAGCATTAAATTAACACTTATTGAAAACACATGCAATTTAAAAACCCTTTTGTGTAGAAGTAGCATTCACAAGCAGGGATCGTTCTTAATTGGGATTGGGGGTACCTAAGCATAATTATCATTTGATTGATTAACTATGGGTAATTAATTGTTTCTATTATCCTACGTGATTAACTATCCTAATCTAATCTAATCTATTATTTACAGGGTCAACTCATCTTTAAACCTTACTCATTCATAAATTATACCAATTCCAAAACCAACGAATTTCCATAAACTTAAGTTAAATAAAACACATGTATGTTATATTTTGTACATTCTCAGGAATTTCCCCATACACTTTCATTGATTTAGACTCAGGAATTCCCTTATATCTAATGAAAGCATTAAGCATAAATATAACATGGAAGATTATTGAAATCAATACAAAGTATAAAACCAGAATCATATTAAAAATCAATCCAATAAACACAATATTCAAGTGCAAGAGAGAACTAGTGGGTAAAGAGGTTGAGTTACACTTTTTCTCTTCGAGAATTGCCCTATGGATGCTAAGTGGTCCTACACTTCTTGGTGAGATACTCGGGAATTGCCTTACATGTTGTGAAGGATGGTGAATTATGGAGGTTGGTGCAGTATTTTATTGCAAGAGAAATTTCGGGTTTAACGAGAGGGAAATTTGGTTTGACGGAAATTTGGTGCAAAGAATGACAGACCCCTAACTAATAAACAAAACTAGGTATTTATAGGCATAGGATAAGTCCCTATCTCAATTCCTAATTGAATAAGTAATACAAATACTAAAGAAAAATGTGAAACAAATCCTAATTAAAAAGGAGGAATTTTTCTCCTTGTTTTGTTTGGAAATTGAAGGGCTGCTGGAATTGTAGAGAAGAGGAAATCTGGGCCAGGTGTGTAGTGGACATTTCGGGCAGAAAATATTGGTCAATGAAGTGTTTTGGTGTGGGCTTTGGGTTTTACGGGCCCCGAGAATGGACAATCAGATCTTGGAAGATGGGCCTGCAAAGATGGAAAATGCAAATGGAAATCTGGGCCGCACGAGAAATGTAAAATGCTGGACTCGCTGAAATCTAATGGAATTAGAAAAATGGGCTTTCGAGACAAAGTAAAATGGGCCTACAATTTAATTAATTCTTAACTTAGTATTAAATCATGTAATTAGTAGTAAATTATCAATTCTTGTAATTAGTATATGCAAAACATAAAAGAAGTTAGAATGAACATAATTAAAGTTCCAACAAAGTAAAACATAAAGGAAATTGATATAAAAAGATGATCAATTAAGTACTTATCAACCACTAGACCCATAACTACAAGAGAAGACGACAACCTAAAAGCAACCACTAGGAAAAAGAAGCTCCATCCATAACGACAGAAGAGAGAGAGCCAGACCAACAAAGGACCGACTATTACAGAGTTGCAGGAGTAGAAGTACCCCTAAGCTTAACATCGCAAACCGATGAACCAACGACTGAGGAACAGTAATCAGGCAAGCAAAGCACGATCCACGTTAACACCAGAGCAAAAAGGACCAACAAAGAGGAAGGGGCACAAGAAAGCAAGAGGCAAAGCATGAGGTAAGGGACAAATAGGGCAGAGGTTTAGCTTGGATCTACCACCAAGAGGTGGAGATCAAAGAGAAAACCTCCACCCAAGTTCTAAGGCTGGTTGGGGGAGGCAAGACTTTAGAGAGAAGTGAGAGGAATTGTTTTAGAGAGATTGATTGAAATAGATTGAAAAATAACATTTTATTTTGGCTTGAAATTCTATAAGTTGTGTGGGAAGATAGTATAAGTCAGTTGTCCGTTATTAATAAGATTTGATATGTTTACTTATTTAAATGTGAAAATTTGATTTCATACAAAATATGACCAAAAAGGACAAATAGATCATCAATAATAATTCACTCACGAAAAAACGGTTAAATAAAAGTACGTGCGAAAAAATTGGAAGGAGAAACAAATTCTATTCTATCCACACTATTAGTAGCGCCAACCTAATATCACTGTTAACGTATAGTGGAATTACGTTTTTGTCCTTCTTCTTTGTCTTTCTCATCCTTTGTGAACAGTTAAAAGACTGTCTTTCCCTCATTCGCAATTAACCCTCCTTTCTGCTTCTTCGTTCGTGTGTTCCTCTCGCCGCATAGTCGTATCTATTTCACCATGTAGCAGCTCCATCCAATCGGTGTTTCTGTAGTTGCATCCAGTTCATGTTGATTTCCTCCTCTAGTGGCATACCTCACTGGTCTTGCCACAAAGTCACCACCCTTTTTGCCTTGCCAGCTTGATCCAATTGCCTTGGCAGAATTCCATCCTTTAATCGGCATTTCCGCGACGTAGCTCGCCGCCTTTGCATCCAATGGTGACTCAACATGCATCGCTATTGCCTCTACTACATCCAATCCTCATGTTTCTCTCTTTCTTCCACAAATATGTTATTTCTTATCCAATCCTCACGATTTCTCTCTAGAGTCGATGTAAGACCCGGTCTTGGAAGCAAGAACGGTGAGCAAGACCCGTGAGCTTGGAAAGGGAAGATCGGTGAGTAAGACCCGTGATCTTGGAAAGGTAAGATCGGTGAACGATCCCACATCGCTCGGGGAGGGAAAGGTGAAGTACCTTATATGTGTGGGCACGTATCTATCTAACACAAGGCCTTTTGGGAGATCAGTGGGTTTGGGGGGGATTGGAACCCCAAAGTTAAGCGAGTTGAGGTTGGTGCAATCCCATGATGGGTGACCTACTGGGAAGTTGCACGTGAGCTCCCGAAAACAAAACCGTGAGGGCTGGGCCCAAAGAGGACAATATTGTGTTAGATAGGCCGGGTCGTGACAGAATGGTATCAGAGCTGGACCCCCGACCAGAAGTGTGCCAGCGAGGACGCTGGGCCCCAATGGGGGTGGATTGTAAGACCCGGTCTTGGAAGCAAGACTCATGAGCTTGGAAAGGCAAGATCAGTGAGTAAGACCCATGAGCTTGGAAAGGTAAGATCGGTGAACGATCCCACATCGCTCGGGGAGGGAATGGTGAAGTACCTTATATGTGTGGCATGTATCTATCTAACACAAGGCCTTTTGGGAGCTCAGTGGCTTTGGGGGGGATTGGAACCCCAAAGTTAAGCGAGTTGAGGCTGGTGCAATCCCATGATGGGTGACCTACTGGGAAGTTGCACGTGAGCTCTCGAAAACAAAACTGTGAGGGCTGGGCCCAAAGCGGACAATATTGTGTTAGATGGGCTGGGTCGTGACAGTCGGTCCAAATATTTAGAGATCTAGGGCAAAAATAAAAAATGGGCACTCAATTTGCATATTTAATTATTGAAAATGTAAATTTTATAAATTGATTATATTATATTTATATTAAGAGGAAGCGTTAAAACCTTTGTTAGGGGAAAATCCATTGGGACAAAACCCAAAACAAAGGAAAAAGAGTATCTCACGCTCAAAACATTACATTTAATTTTTTTTCTGTTAAACAAATTTTATACTTCTTTGGTGAAACCAGCAAGTAATCTACAACTCTATACAAACTTTCATATTCAATACAAGAATAATTAAAGATTGTTAAACTAAGAACCTTTGTAACAATGACCTTATCAGTTTAAGTGAGCTCCTTGAAGTCCTTCTGGCAAGCGAAAAAGATATAATTAAGGATTTAAAGGCACACAAAAAAACTAAAGAGTCACAATTTCTAATTTCTAACAAAGAGGAAGAACTAACCTACAATATGTAATGTTGAAATATAGAAAATTTGTGTTGATGACTCCTTCACATCTCGGGAACACATTGGATTGTCTCCCAACAAGCACTTGAAGTATAACGTCCATCAAATCTAGACCAAGAGGCAAGTTAGTTAGTTAGAGATGCACGTTTGTGAATGATGCAAATTTTTGTTAAGGATTCCAATTTTGTTAATGATGCAAGTTTAGTTAAGGATGCAAGTGAAAACTAAAAATGCAAATAAAAGATTCTATGACAAGTAATGTAAGAGAATGAATAAGAGATAAACTGTTAGAACCTACACAAGACATAAGAGTTACGTGACTATGCATGAAAAAAGTGACATGCACCTTCGATCTCACTTCCATAGATTAACTTAGTCTAGGGGGCTTGGTGATGAAATCTGATCATCATGAAACCTTAGGGAGGTTATGTAATTTACAAATGCAATAGATAGAGACAATATTTACACATGGGGGAAGTCAAGGATATATATGGTTCACATAGCTTCAAAGTTTAGATGGAGACTTCTACGTTCGTGCGGCCCAAGTAAATATATTAGAAGTCTTCTGTTTTTTTAACAATAAAAAATATCATTGCAGTTTTTTTTTGCGTAATAGTTTTTATTTTGGTGCCTCTGCCTTTTGAGAGTTCCCCTTTTGATTAAAAGTGGTTGAAAATAATGTATTTATGTCTCCTATTTGTATAGTTAGTGAATTTAAGTTGAACTTGCACATATGCTGAGTTGCAGGTATAATAATGGGGTCATTTGTGTAACAACCCATCCCGAATCTACAGATTAATTAAGGACTAATTGAGGATTATCGAGACTAATCGGGAATTAGTCGAGGATTTTCGGACGGTCGGCATAACATGACGATTTTGCCCTGGAATGGGCAAAATGTTGACTTTTGGCTCGGGAGGTCAAATGGACTTTAACCGAGAACTGTTACGTAGATCGAGATGATATGAGTCCATAGACAGGCAGCACATTGAAATCGGACGTCAGACAAAAGTTATGGTTCACGAAATCAATCAAGGAACTATTCCCGTTTTACGAGGAAAGTGTACAAATGGTAGATTTGGATTGGGTAAAAATTTGGGTGGACCAATTGATGAGTGATAAGTGTCACCCATCTAATTGGTCCATATACCCATGTTTTGGGATCCAATATTTCATTCATCTTCTTCTTTGTTTCCTTTGTAACGCGAAACCCACAAAAACCCACCCCAAAACTCACTCACACAATCTCCAATCCTCATCCTTTGCAACTGGAGTGAATAGGAAAGTGATAGAGTGGACTGAGATGAGTTGAACGGTGGCAACGATGTGGACAATCGTGGACGGTGATCGAAAACCCGTGAAGGTAAGGTTTTAAGGTTCAAATTTCGAAAGTTGAGATTTAGGGATTGTTGAACATTTCTAATGATCAAACCTGGTTCCTAGGGACTATACGATCTCACAGAGACCAAAAGGAAGGTATGAGATGACGGGAATCGATGGGGAAGCACGGTTGCAGGTGGCAGTCATTGTTCAAGCCTGGGAGGTAATTTCTGGGCCTCGTTTCGTGTTTTTGAGGTCATATAACTCTTCTAGGGATCAAGACGAGTCGTTAGGGACACGAATTGTCGAAAATGGTTGAGTTTTGGCCAAGTTACAATCGGGTCGGGTCGCTGGTCTAGGTGACCCGTTCTAGTAAATCAAGTCGACCTAGCTGAACGTAGACGATGATGACGTCATCGGGTGATGTCATCATCTGTTAGAGGTGTCAGGCCATGTGGCCAATCAAGGGCTGCCACGTGGTATTTTTTAATTCCGGTCAACATTGACATGTTAGACCATGTGGACCAATCAGGTGGTGCCACGTGGCAAGTTGTCAAAAGTGTTAGTGGACACTTGGCAGGACACGTGGACTAATCAGGGGATGACACATGGCACTGTCAGACCTGACGAGTGATAGACCTGTCAGGCATGACGTCAGGCGTTGACTGTGACATCAACGTTGACTTTGCTGACGTCAGTGTTGACTTTTAACTAGAGTTGATCGAGAACTTTGACTTGCGCGTGGGGCCCGTGGGCACGAATTTTGAGATGAGATCAATCCCAATCTAAAGGTTTCGACATTCTGAATCCAATGGTGGTGGTTTCAAGTCAATCAGAGATCATTTGGTTGGTCAAATTGAGGTTTTTAGCGAAGGGAAACATGTTTGGGACACATTGGCTTTTTCGGGAGTTTTGAGGGTTTTTTATTATGACTTGTCTAAGTTGTTAGTGACCTTAAAGTGTGTTTTGGACAGGTCTGGATGATCTGGAGAGTTAAGTATAGCTCGGAGTGGCTTACAACGCAGCTTGCAGGCACGCAGCTTGGACAGTCTGTGAGTGGACACTTGATTTCTAAATATGATGCATGCATAACTATTTTATATGTTTTATGAACATGATTTGAGATGCCTTGTGTGCATATGATTGTGGTGTTTTGGCATTTTCATACGAATGTGGTATTGCATGTGATTGATCCGGATGTGGACTTAACGTGATGAGACCCGCTGAGGGATCTGGGACCAGCCACGTGGTGTTTCGTACCCGCTGAGGGTGTTGCCATTCATTGGACATCTGCTAGGCAGACAACCTGCAAGGCAATACTTGACATCGATGTGTTGCCAGCCGAAGGGGCTCCGATGCTTAAGTCAGTCAATTAGTATTTGTGTGCAGAGTGGCATAAGCATGTAAATAACAGTTTTCTAGAGAGAGCTTCAGAATCCTACCTTTGTGAAAGCTTTGGGGTATTTATAGTAGCCATGAATGTGGTGGTTAAGCCAATTTTTGGGAGTAGGTCCTGTTTTGTGGCTGGGAGTCACCTGGTGGTTCCTGAAGATCAGGGACAGGTGCCAGCTGGTGCCTAGCCTGCTAACGTTAGGGAGTTGTTATGCTAGAGTTGGTGTGGCTAGCTGGTGTGAATAGTGAATGGATGCCGAGTGGCGGGCTTGTTCTCTAAGCCGACTAGCTAGCCACGACTGTGTTGAGGGACATTCGGGATGGATGCCAATCGGCAGACACTTCTCTTGCCTGGCGGTCCTTGTGTATGGAGGGTGGTTGGTCGACATGGTATCAACATAAGTCCCCTACATCTTTGACTAAGGTAGATTTCCTCGGTCGAGGACTTGTAATTCCGACCGATACCTATTGACCGACCACGGGAATGTGCGCTGGGAGCCCCCCAAGTCATGGATCAAGGAAGTGTACAACATGGCCGAGGACAAGTCAGTCCCCTTGTCATCAAGTCTCCGTGGCTCCGTATGCCATGACGGCCGTATGGCCGATCCTAGTGGGATGAGGTGGGATGTCGGGGACCCAATCGGTCGCATTATGCCTGCTTGCCGATTGGCATGAGTTTTTTGTGCCAGGTGCCGCCAAGGGGCAAGCATGGCATTGGCTAGGTCTCGCAGTGGTGCCCAATCGGTCGTAATGTGCCTGCTTGCCGATCGGTCGTGATGAGCATGTCGTTTCTGGTGTGGTCGAGTGGTCAAGCATGGGTGGAAAAAGTCCTGGAGTTTGATGAGGTAGAACAACGTCTACCGATCGGCTGTTGATAGTTGGTGATACCGATTAGGTTAGACTTTGGCGATGCAGTGGGTAGAAATGAAAGGTGGTTAGGAGTAGGGAAAAAATTTATTTATTATTTATATATATATACATATACGTATAAGGTACAAAGGGTGTATCTATATGAAGGTGTTGTATGAGGGAATAGTGCCATATGGTCGTGGTGACCGTTAATATTGAAAGCTCGTATCTCGAGGTGGGCCAGGTGCCTATAAAAAGAGGTTGAAGGGCCTCACTTTCCTACTTTTCATCCATAGCATTTCGAGAGTTCAAAACGTGTGCCGACTGAACCTTGTTACTGCCGAGCAGAAATGACCAGAAGTCATATACCAACCCAACCGTACCTACTTATTCGTCAGAACAAGTAAAGGACCCTGCTGTTTGGCCTTCCCTTTGTTGCTTTAGTTCATTTTTTTTGTACTAGCATAGGTGCTTAGTTGTAGCTTTTTGTTTCTATAATTTGTAGATGTCCGAGTTAGAGTCAACGAGTGAATATGGGGTTAGGTGCCCTCATAATTTGTATGGTGTGTATGGAGTGTGTCTACCGATCGAGTGTGCCTGCCGATTGAGTGTGACTTTATTTTGGACAGATGTGAGTGACTTTTGAACATGGGTAGATTCGTAAGTGTCCAGGGTAGTTTGTGAATGGCGATCGGTCACAGGTGGCCGACTGAGTTTGGTTAATCGTTGTGGTGTATCCAACATTAGTGCAGGACTTGAAAAAACTAAAACTCCTAAGACCCCTCCAAACATTTGTAAGCCATTTGAGCAGGGTACTACCGAGAGACCCAACGTTAACTAAAAATGAATGTCGCTCCATCCAAGTTCTTCCCATTCGGTAGTGACTGAGTTGGGTGTCGTTAGGCCTAATTGTGTCAGTTTCCGAACAGCAGGGTATCGAGGGGTGAACATGGTAATTGAAATGATAATACGAAATTTTGGGAAATTATAATGTAAGAAAGAGAGCAGCAAAAGTGGTAACAAAGAAACCTTTTCTAAATGATAATGTCGACTAGAGATAGCCAAATCAATTACAATAATGTTCATATAAACAAATTAAACGAAAGATGACTCATTTGTAAAAGAACTTGAGATGATCGGCTTGCCATGGGTGTGTCAGGAGATGGCCGTCCGTAGTTTTCAATTCGTAGGTCCCTAGGCGGCAGATTATGGTGACTAGGTAAGGACCTTCTCATGTGGGCCCGAGCGAACCATCTGCTCGATCCTTAGTGGCAAGACTGATTTTTCAGAGAACCCAGTCTCCGACTTGGAAGCTGCGGGCTTGCACCCGGGAATTGAAGTAGTGAGCGATGCGTTGCTTGTGGGCTATGTTGTTGAGGCGGGCTTGATCACGGCTTTCCTCGAGGATGTTAAGGTTGAGTGTAAGTAGTTCCACATTTTGTTTGGGGTCGTAGTATAACACCCTGTAGGATATCTCCCTGATCTCAATTGAGACCATGGATTCAGTCCTAAAAGCCAGGGCAAAGGGTGTTTCCTTAGTTGAAGTTCGGTAGGAGGTCATGTAGGACCATAGGAAATCAGAAAAAAGATCTGACCATTGGTCCTTTAGGGTATCATTGGGCCGAGTTTTGAGGTTGTGCTTGATGAGTTTGTTTACGGCCTTGACCTGTCTGTTTGCCTGAGGATGTACAACGGATGCGAAGCAAGGTTTGATACCGTAGACATCACAGAAGCGTCGGAAACGAGCACAGTTGAACTGTTTACCGTTATCTGTCACGATTGTGTGTGGGATGCCAAAGCGGCAGATGATGTTTTGGTAAACAAAAATCTCAATCTGGGCATCTGTGATTGTCTTGAGAGGTTTAACCTCTGCCCATTAGGTGAAGTAATCGACTGCGACAACTGCGTGTTCGACCCCGCCTTTTCCCCTTGGCATAGAGCCGATCAGGTTGAGCCCCCACCGAGAGAAAGGCCAAGGACAGAGCATGGGAGTTAGTTGTTCAGCTGGAGAGTGGGGGATGGGAGCACACTTCTAGCACTGAGGGCACCATTGGGTTAGTGCAAGGGACTTGGGCCCATAGTGGTTTCTGTAGATTCCCTGGTGGATTTCCTTGAGGACACCGATTCTGCGGTCGGTTCGCAGGCATTTCAAGAGTGGACGTTGAATCCCCATTTGTACAAATGGGCGTATGCCATAGTATATGGGGCGAATTAACGTTGGCTGCGTCGAGCCTCATTGCGGTCCATTGGTAGTTCTACGGTGGTGAAGTACTGGATGATTGGATCCATCCACGAGGGATCATCAGTGACAACCATGACAGAGCGATCCCCAGTACTCGGGGATGCAAGTAGTTCAACCGGGACCTGGCAGTTGACCTTGTCGTCAATGGTGGAAGCCAGGCGGGCCAAGGCGTCGGCGTGACTGTTTTCGGAGCGCAGGATCTGGCGGATCTCATAGGCTTGAAAATTACGCAGTAGTGGCTGTGCCTCTGTGAGGTAGCGGGCCATGGAGGTATCCTTGGCATCGTAGAGGTTGTTCACTTGGCAAACAATGAGCTGTAAGTCGCTGAAAAGTTGTAGTTGTTAGGCTTACAAGTCCGTAGCCAAGTGGAGACCAGCGAGAATGGCTTCATACTCTTCCTTATTATTGGAGGCCTTGAAGCCGAAGCAAAATTCATATTCTAGCTTCCCCTGGGTTGGTGTGCTAACCACAAGGCCAGCGCTGGACCAGCTGTGACAAGTCCCGTCCCAAATCTCCCTAGATTATCATGGAACGTGCCTGCTCCCGTCTAACACCGAGTATAAAACTAGTGATAAACTCGTCACCCGCTTGGGGTCCATCGGAGTACACCAGGATCGGTGGTGGCATGTGATGTCTCGATCTCTGCTACAACCCGCATCCACTATCAACCTGAAGGGTATTAAAACCAAAAAAACTGTGAGTGGATAAAAGAACAGTTTATAAAACTCATTTACGTCGAAAATACATTTATACCATTCACGTAAAAGCATGCATGCATCATAAAACAGTTATTTCAAATCCTTTCTCGGAAGCAAGACGTATTGCTTCCCAATTCAAAACACAATGAAAAATGCCTCTCAATCGAAGCCATCATCTCAATAGGGTCTCTGCCCAAAACAGAAAACACAAACAGAACCTCGGCCCAAATCATCAAACTCGTGGGGAACACATCCCGTGGGAACTCATCCCAATATCAGTCACGTTTCTCATCCTAGTACATATCCATACAGCTCAAGACCGCTCATAATCCTAGCATGTCACTGTGAACACATCACTCAATCGAAGCCATCATCTCAATAGGGTCTCTGCCCAAAACAGAAAACACAAACAGAACCTCGGCCCAAATCATCAAACTCGTGGGGAACACATCCCGTGGGAACTCATCCCAATATCAGTCACGTTTCTCATCCTAGTACATATCCATACAGCTCAAGACCGCTCATAATCCTAGCATGTCACTGTGAACACATCACTCATCGTGACTGTCTCTAATCATCGCGAACACATCGCCACTCGTCTCGTAAAGCGTGTAATAGTACCTCGGGACTTCCGTGACCCGTAACATTCTCGTCGAATGTCCAATTTTGATGTGTCGCCTGTCTACGGACGCGTATTGACTCGGCCTACGTAACGGTACTCAGTCTATGGGCAATGGACCTATCGGGTCAAAAGTTAACTTTTTACCCTCGTCAAGGGGCAAAATCGTAATTTCACCCTGAACGTCCGATAATCCTTGCCTAATCCCTAATTAGCCTCGCTAATCCATAATTAATTCTTAATTAATCCCAAGAATTTTGGATGGGTCGTTACACGCTGTGACAGGCGGACTCGTCCACATAAAGGGTCCACTTGGGCATAGATGGGTCTAGGGTGACAGGGATGGCGGCTTGTGGAGGGGTGTGAAGGAAGGCACAGTGTTGGGGTCACGAGTTTCTGGCATGTGCTGAGTCGAATCGTACATGAATTCAGAGAGGAAGTCGACGACGGCCTAGCCCTTCTCTATTGGCCGAGGGGCGAACTTGATGTCGAATTCACTGAGCTCGATTGCCCACTTGATGGGTTGTTCAGAAGTATCATGTTTTTGGAGGACTTCCCAGAGGGGTTTTTTGGTGAGTACCAGCATGAGGTGTGCTTGGAAGTATAGGAGGAGCCACCGGGCCGTAATGATTTGGGCGAAGGCCAACTTCTCTAGATCGCCATACCTGGTTTTCGCATTTAGAAATGCCTTGTTCACATAGTATACCGGGAATTCGGCGCCGTCCCTGTTCGTTATGAGGACCGAGCTGATGGCAGAGATGGAGACAAAGAGGTAGACCGTGAGCTGTTCCTCCATTTCTGGTCGAATGAGCAGGGGTGTCGTGCTCATGTATGTTTTTAGCGTTTCGAATATTGTGTCGCAATCGGTGTCCCAATTGGCTTTGTGTCTTCATGACCTTAAAGAACGGGAGACATTTGTCAATTTCCCGTGAGATGAACCGAGTGAGGGCGATGATCCTGCCAGTAAGAGTTTCAACCTCCTTGAGCGTTCGTGAGGGCTTCATGTTGAGGATGGCTTTAATCTTCACGGGGTTAGCCTCAATCCAGCGGTGGCTAATCATGTAGCCCAAGAATTTGCCTGATCGAACACCGAAAATGCATTTGGCAGGGTTGAGTTGCATCTTATATTGCTTCAGCACCTGGAACATCTTCTAGAGATTTGGTACGTGGTTGTTGGCATTTTTACTCTTGACCACCATATCATCCACATAAACTTCCATGGTCTTCCCAATCTCATCAACGAATATAAAGTTGACCATGTGTTGGTAAGAGGCGGCTGTATTCTTTAACCCGAAGGGCATGACATTGTTACAGTAGACGCCCAAGTTAGTGCAGAAACTGGTGTGGATTTGGTCATCAGGGTGCATTCTGATCTGGTTATAGCCGGAGTATGCGTCCATGAAGCTTAGGAGGTTGTGACTAGTGGTGGCATCGACTAGGAGGTCGATCTTGGGCAATGGGAAGCTATCATTTGGGCAGGCCTTTTTGAGGTCTGTGAAGTCAATGAATATTCTCTAGGACCCAAAGGGTTTCTTGACTAGGAAGACGTTTGCAACCCATGCGGCGTTTATGGCTTTGTGCACAAAGTGGATTGTGCTGAGCTTGATGATTTCCTCCTTCATGGCAAGCTGTCACTCTACATCATAAGTCCGCTGCTCGAGGTGTCATGTGGAGAGAGTGATCAACTCAGTGTCCTTTATGGGCTGTGGTTGTGACATGGTCAAGAGGTCCCTTGGGCCCTCGGGGGGACTTGAGCGGATATGATCAGTGAGCCTGGGGTCGACAGGGTCAACCCCATAAGCAGCTTCTACGACGGTCATGGTTTTCCATTTCTCAGATGGGTTGACCTTAATCAGGGCGGTCTGGTAGCATGTGCAGGCAGATTGCTGGTTTCCGTGGACTTGGCCGGTGCCCATGATGGTAAGGAACTTCATGAGTAAGGACCAGGTGGAGATGACAACATTAAGTTGATTGAGGAGCCCCCTGCCCAGAATGACATTGTAGGCCATAGGGCAGTCGACCACGAGGACGGTGGTGACGGCTGTTGCGACTCTAGGCTTGCTACCTAGAGAGACTGGTAAGGAGATGGTGCCGAGGGGCATGACAGAGTAGCCCAAAAAACTGAGCAGTGGAGAACTGGTTTGGATGAGGTCCCTGGAGTCTATTCCCAACTGGTTGAAGTTTTCCATGAATAGCACATTCACGGAACTGCCAGTGTCCACCAAGATTCGTTCGACGTCGAAGTTGGCGATTTACGAGCGGATAATTAGCTGGTCACCATTCTTTCTTCTTCCTCGGTGAATTTGATGGGCGACCATCCCGCCAGCGCAACCTTGGTGGCCCGTCCATCTTCGATGTTGATGATCTGTTGATTAGACGTTAATGCTCGCAAAAATCTTTTGTTTGCCCGGTTGGAGGTGTAAGAGGAAGAGATGGTTGGGCCACCACTGATTGTTTTTATTTGCTGCATGTTTGGCACTGGGCGCGCGTGCTGGAGGAATTGTTTGATCTTCCCTGCCCTTACGAGGGTCTCCACAATATCGCAGAAGGCCACACACTCATCGATGGTGTGACCATTGAATTTGTGATATTGGCAGTACAGGTTGGATTGAATGCTAGGGCAGGGGCTCGGTGGTCGCGCACTTGGCCTAGGTATGGTTCCATCGATGTTCATGATGACCTTCTCTAGGGAGGTGTTGAGGATGGAGTACATCTCGAATTTTGACGTTGGCCCCGTATATGGTTTATCCTACTGGTAGTGGTTGTTCGGCATGTGCCCCTTGTTTTGGTACTTGTCCTTCCCCTTGTAATCATTGTTCTACATGCCCTTTATTTTACTGGAGTGTGAGTCGGATCGGTGGTCCGTGTGTGGGCCATTAGTCGTGGGAGGTGGTGGTTCCTGCCGACTATTCGAGGGTGTGAAGTGCGCATGGACTACGGGTGGCCTAGGTGCCACCTGCGGGGAGTTGAAGTGCTCTTCCTTGGCATGGATCACTGCCTGCCTCATAAGCTCATTGTAGTCGTCCCATCCTTAGGTGAAGGCATGGTATTTAAAGGTGGACTCCCGCAGACCGTTATAGAAGGCCCGGTACGCCGCCTTATCATCTGTTTCATGGCACTTTGAATACTCCAGGCTGAATCGGGTGACGTACTAGCGCAGAGTCACGCTCTCCCCCTACCGGAGGGCCCCAGGTCCTCGGTCGTAAGTAGTCGATCCGTCTGAATCATGAATTGGTTCAGAAAGACCGTGTGTAGTCGGTCAAACGAATCAATTGACTGTGGCTCTAATGGGTAGAACCAGATGAGCGCAACCTCAGTGAAGGTGGAAATGAAGATCAGGCCTTGGGCCTCATCAGAGAGGTTTCGGAAAGCAATGGCGGAGTTGTAGTTGTTGATATGGGTGTCTGGGTCCCCCTTTCCATCGTACAGGGAAATCTTGAGGGGCTTGACCTCCGTCTCGTGGCGATATCGCATGATGCGGTATGTGAAGGGGCCGATATCGGTCCAGGGCCTGGGCAGTGTTTTGGCCCTGGCCTTGCCAGCTTCCAGCTTGCAAACGCGTCGGAGGAGCTCTTGAACTACGTCGTTTGATCGGCCAGGCTTGTCTGATGGTTCCGGCTGGTCCTTGGTTGGTTGAAGTCCCATGCCGCTACTACCCTTCCCAGGTTGTTTAGGTTGTGAGGACTGTCGACTGGATCCAGTGGTCGTTGAGTCGGCATCATTGTCCAAATTGTGTCGGTCCACTGGTGGGAGTGGGTCACTTGGTTGTGGGCGGGTGTCTTCTGGCACTGCGCTCGTCAAAGTACCGACCCCGATTCTGATTGGGCACCCTAGGATAGCAGGGGAAACAGCGGCTGCGCTTGGATTCGGGGGTTGTGAACAGGTTAGGTCAGGCGATTGGCCTGGGTCTGCAGTTGCCTCCAGTCAAGCAATTGACGGGCATCGCAGAAGGTCTCCTTTCCTGATGGACCGGGCAGGTCGGTTTGATGGAAGAGAAGGTACCCAGATGTTTCGAGTCGCCAAGTATCGGTGATCTCTGCTCGGCAGGCACTGAACTCTTGCCAAGAGGCAGTAGCAGTTAAGGACCGTTTGGTTGCCACCCGCTGCTGCTCTAGTTCTTCGTGTGTGGATTGAAGAATGGCAAGGATTCTTTGACACGACCCACTCCCAATCCTCCGGGATTAAGGGATAAGTCATGCTCCTATCTAACCCATGTGCGACACGAAGGCTAAACACCCGTTTAATCCTCATGGAACACGTAAGCCAGACAAGGCATACCCAGGTCAACCTCGTCCAAATACACCTTCTGATTTTCCCAAAGTGCTCAGAATCACTGTGGATCGCGTGTGTGGTGTCTCCATCTCAATAAGAACAGCCCGTACCGCACCAACACCCTGGAGGGTATCGAAAAACAGAAAAGATTGAGTGGACAAAAATAAATAAGAAGTTCAGAAAACATTTTATAAGAAAAAACATTTATACCTTCCACGTAAAACCAATGCATGCATTCGAAAACCATTTCTTTTCCAAGATACTAAAAATCGTTTATGCAAACCTGAAATCATTTCCTTTATCAAACCTTGGGCCTCAGCCCAAAATCATAAATCAAAATCAAAATCAAAAGATGAGAACTCTGCCCAAAAATCCACAAAATCCAAATCATCCAGGCCACCGCCCAAAACATCTGAAAACCATTTGAAAATCAATAGTAAATAACAAGTCAATCAATATGCTAGATCTCATATCAACGAGTCTTTAAACTCAAAACACATATATATCAGGCCTTCCCGGGATATGAACGAGTCTTTAAACTCAAAACACAAACAATAGGCCTCAGGGGATATCACAATAACGAGTCTTTAAACTCACGTGCCTTTAAACTCAAAACATATCAATCAAGGGCCATCCCCCGTCATCAATCAACCGGGTCTTTAAACCCAAAACACGATCCAGCAACAGTAACGAGTCGTTAAACCCAAAACCATGTGAAAATCATAGGAAATCCAAGTTCCAAAATCGAATCCGAAATCATCATTTGAAATCCCGAATTCAAATCTTGAAATCCCGAATTCAAATCTAGAAATCACATGAAAACCGAAATCCGAAATCATTAGAAACTGGGCCTCAAACCCGAAGGCACTTTCCAAAATCCATTTCTAAATCCTTGAATTCAAATCATAATTCAAATCACCAAAGCAAATCATCGAACTCATATCAAATCACAACATAAGACAGAATCTCGTAAAACGTGCAAATACGTAAACTATCTCGAAATACATGCAAAACAGAAATCATAAAGATCACAATTATAATCATAGAAATCACATATAGAAACATATAAAACATTTATGCATGCATCATAATTTATAAAGTAAAGTCCACTCACAGACCATCCGCGTTCCCGCCTCGATACACATGCAACACGTCGTTCCCAGCTAATCTACTATCACCGGACTTCCCGAACCTGTCCAAATCACATTCTAAGGTCACTAACTACTTCAATATGCTTCTACTAATTCCCTGTAATTTTCCCTATTTTTAACTATTTTTAAACGAGCCCTTAAACCTTCGGACATCCCAAATCCTATCAAAACGATGTTCGATCGACTCAAAATCAGTCCCAAAATGTTTTTTACTTCGAAAAGATTAAAATTCCTATCGAAAACTTCCCCAAAATCCATACCACGGGCCCCAATGTGCCTCCCAAAGGCGCTGCGCGTAAGGCCCCATGCCAGCTCTAGTCATCTTCAACCTCTGTTAAACCCGGTCCAGACCGATCCGGTCCAACTGGACCAGCGTGACCGGTTTAACACTCTAACTCACTCATTTCAACTCCTTTATTTTTATCCTTTTTCCTCCATTAGCTTCGTCTACTCATTTCCAATCAATCTACGTAATCAATCCATAGAAAACAGGTCTAGATCATACCTCCTTGATCGATGCATAAACCGGCCACCTTCGACCGTCGTACTCTCACGATCCCGGCCACCTCCTGCAGTGAATTCAAGTCCATCCAACCCCGTTTGACTTCCAAAACCTCATCCAAAGAACCAGATTGAGCAAAAACCACTAAATTTCAACTTGCCATATTTGAATCCAAGACAGGACATTCACAGGTTTCTTTACTTACCTTCTTCCTCCGCCGTCGTGACCACTGCCGTGGCTACCACTAGCCTTAGCTCACCTTCCCTTCCATCTTCCATTCACACTTAATGGCCAAAGGAGAACGTTTGAGGGGATTGGATTTCACGGGTCACACACACCCTCACGGGTTCATGGCCACCGTCCACGACAGTCCGTCATGCACACACCTCCATAATCATCACATCATCTTCACTCAGTTCCCTTCACACTTCACAAGTGAAGAAGTAAAATCAAAGGGATTTGTGAGGGTCTGGGTTCACGATCACACACACACACACACACACAGTCCTCTGTTTTTCTTTTCAAAATCGTGCAAAACCATTTTAAACCCGCGAGATAATTGTGAGAGACAGTGAGGAGGCTTCCACAACCATCCAGAGAAGGCCAGGTGTCCTAATCTGGTTAGTTACCAATCCCAAGGCAACCAAGTGTCACTGGGAACAGATCTCAATGCAAACAATAACCAAAATGCCCTTGAGGCTAAATTACCAAAATGCCCCTCAACTTCCGAGACCCATAACTTCTTCCCCGAATGTCCGAATGGGACGTGCCGCCTATCTACGAACTCGTGACGTCCCGAACTACGTCACAGTCATCGGCCAAAGTCCATTTGAGTGCCCGAGTCAAAAGTCAACATTTTGCCCAATTCTAGGGGCAAAACGGTCATTTCGCACCGTTCGTCTGTAATTACTCAAATAATCACTTATTAATCTCACTAATCCTTCATTAACCATTGATCTAATCCCAAATTTTGGGACGGGTCGTTACATGCTTCCATGATGTTCTCCCCACACATGGTTTCTACTCTCAATGCCAACATTGCTTTTCCTGAGTTCAGCTACTTCCGATCGGAGGGTTCTTAGCATCTCGAGCATGTCCTCGGAAGGTAGGCTGGTTCTGGCTCGGTTGCAATCTCCCTGAGGAGTGTTGTTGAGCTCGCCATCATCCCGTTCGGTAGACATCGTACGTTGGCAGGGGCTGAGTAAGGGTATGTGAGCTAGTAGGAGGAACTTAGTTAGAATTCCCACAGACGGTGCCAATTGTTTAATCCTGATGTGGATTTAATGTGATGAGACCCGCTGAGGGATCTGGGACGAGCCACGTGGTGTTTCGTACCCGCTGAGGGCATTGTCGTTCGTTGGACATCTGCTTGGCAGATAACCTGTGAGGCAATACTTGACACTGGTCTGGTGCCGGCCAGAGGGGCTTCGATGCTTAAGTCAGTCAGTCAGTATTTGTGTGAAGAGTGGCATAAGTATATAAGTAACAGTAGTCTGGATAGAGCTTCAGAATCATACCTTTGTGAAGGGTTCAGGGGTGTTTATAGTAGCTATAAATGTGGTGGTTGATCCACTGTTTGGGAGTAGGTCCTGTTTTGTGGCTGGGAGTCACCTGGTGGTTCCTGAAGATCAGGGACAGGTGCCAGCTGGTGCCTAGCCTGCTAACGTTAGGGAGTTGTTATGCTAGAGTTGGTGTGGCTAGCTGGTGTGAATAGTGAATGGATGCCGAGTGGCGGGCTTGTTCTCTAAGCCGACTAGCTAGCCACGACTGTGTTGAGGGACATTCGGGATGGATGCCAGTCGGCAGGCACTTCTCTGGCCTGGTGGTCCTTATCTACGAAGGGTGGTTGGTCGACATGGTATCAACAACACGTATTTCAAGATTTATGCTTTATGTTGTACCTTGGGCTTAGGCCGGATTTTATACATGCTTGTGTTTTCAAATGATTTGAACAATGAAATGATTTCATATTTGGAAATATGATATCGAGTTTGAGGCCCAATTGGTTTATGATATCGGGCTTGAGGCCCAATTGGCTTATAATATCGGGTTTGAGGCCTAGTTGGTTTATGATATCGGGCTTGAGACCCAGTTGGTTTATGATATCGGGCTTAAGGCCCAGTTTGTTTATGATATCGGGCTTGAGTCCCAATTCTGGTTTATGAAATGAGAATTCGGGTTTAAGACCCTATTGAGATGATTTTGGGCTGAGTCCCTAAGAGATTTGGATGTGGGCAAAGTCCCTATGATATTTGGATTGGATCGGATTCGAGGAATCCTGGTTTAGTGGAAACTATACCTCAGGATGAGACCCTGTTGAAATGCTTTTGACTGGATTTGAGGTATAAATGGTTTTTATGATTTTCCACTGGATTTGATTACTTTTTTACCTATACCATCCTTATGTGTGGATTTCTCCTCCAGACATCTCGTAGTATCCTGGAGTAGTCACGATACATTGCCTGGGATGGGCTGCTCCGAGGAGAGGATCAGGACCAAGAGTGCGAGCATTACCTGAGAGGGGCTGCGCCGACGAGGAGAGGCCCAGGATCAGGATTGCTAAATATGGATATCACACAGGACAGTGTCCAGTGATATCACCCGGACACTGGTGGATACTGGGGAGTACTCAGACTTGAGACCCCGAGTGGTACGCGTAGCCTTAGAGACCATGACATTATTGATTAGACAATTGGGATGTCGAGGATTGGTTAAAATGTATTTTACTAATTTGGGAAAAGACCCCACGTGTTTTGGTTTTGGGCTGAGACCCTACAGGGGAAATGGATTTGATTGATAAACGTTTTCATTGAGTGTTGATTTGAAATGCCATATGATTGGATTTAACGAAAGTGGTTGTTATAACTGATTTTCTGATGCATGCATGCTTTTTAGTGAAGGGTATAAATGTCATTTTCAGAAATGGTTTTATAAACTGTTTATTTTCGTCAACACACAGTTTTTACTATTTTTAATATCCTTCAGGTTGATCGGATGTGGGTTGTAGCAGAGATCAAGACATTACATGTCGCCACATATTGTAGCGTACTCTGGTAGCCCCCGAGAGTGTTTTGGTGTATCCCTGACTTGGCACGGGGTGTCAGACAAGAGCATGGCATATCCCGTGTTAATCTATGGAGGATTGGAATGGGTCGTGTCATCTGCGTTCTCAGTTTGATACAATTTAAGAGTATCTTATAAACATTTCCATTCAGATTTTGGAATAGGTTGTTTTATCTTGATTTACAAAACAAGTTTACAAACTCACAGCATCGCGCGGGCTATTTTGCTAGTGCTATCTAATAAACAATGAAGTGCCAAGAAAATAAGAAATAAAATAAATGGTATGTTGTGGTTTAGGAAATCATATGTCGAACCAAACAAAATTAATTACAATTTCATTCAATTCGGTTCTTTTTTACACTTTTTTAGTTTCGCTCAACATTTTGAAGTGATTAGACAATAAATATTTGCTCTTTGTAACTGTTTTCTAGTGGAATTCCTTTTTTTGAAGATATAAGCGTGTTTGGATAAGGAATTTCAAAATTACATGGAACTTCTATTATATTACTAAGATAATTCCAAAAAAATATGAAAATATGAAAATTTTAAATAGGTGATTATCGTAACGGTGTGAATCTCGAATAAAGGTTAAAAATTTAAAAGATGGAAGGAAAAATACAATTTTGGGCCTGTTAGATCAAAATGTTGACTTTTTTATTAGGAAACTATTTGGACGATTTGAAATGATCATTACAAAGGTCTTGAACTCATGAGTATGCAGACAAGTAGTATGTCGAAAACATAGTTCAGATAGGTTTGTTTTGGGGCCTAATTGGTGTAGGAGCATTTTGGTCATTTTGGGCCTAAAGGCATTTTGGTAATTTCACATATGGTGGGCCTAGATAGTTCTAGAATTATCCTTATCCTTCTCATTTTCTACCTTTCACCGACATATTTGGTTATAAGTAGGAGTTAGGGAGTTCAATGCAGGGAGACCGAAAATGGGGAAAATGAAAGGAAAAACAAAAATAATTGAGAGGAAGGAGGCCAGCAAGGGAGAGAAGGGAGAGAGAAAATGCGAGTGAAAGTGAGGGTGATACAAGGGGAAAATTGAGAGGAATGGAGCAAGGGAAGATAGGAAACGGTTAGCACACCTTGGAACTCGTGAAGTTTCTTGCTTCGAGTTTCTGGTTCTTCATAGGGAAACTTGACAAGAGGTATGGTAAGATCCTCTTGAAGGTCCTGTGATCATTTGGGACAAAGAAGGAGAAGTGTAGATGCTAGAAAAGTCCATGAGGTGGCTGGGAAGCCATAACCGAAAGGTGGCAATGTCGAACGGTGAGTATATGTAGGTATTTACTCTTTTTGACCACGTAGATCTCCTCCTTAGCTAGTTTAGATGAAAATTGATGTTTGAAACGGTAGAAACGAACGTAAAATGGCCGAGAAAAGAGCGGGTCGTGATCGTGGGTCGGGTCAACCCGTAAAACTAGACAACAGGGTCTGGTGGAGGAAGACGATGACCCCTGAGGCGCGCATGGCCACCACTTGCAAAAAGTGACCTGGGCGTGGCAGCGTGTGCAGTAGAATCACACCTTCCGACCAACACGAAAAATAATCATCGTAAATTCTTGAGTTCATTGGTCCAAAGTTTTGTTTAATTATACAACATTTGACTATATTTTCGAATTTCCAAAGTATTAAGCTTATACTTTAATTAGTAATTAATCTAGGAGGATTAAACCTAATTAAGGTTGATCTGGTCATTGGAAAGCACTTAAGGCATGTTATTTTTATGTGAATTCGATAAGAGTTGATTAGTTACGATTTTGTATGAACTTTAGTGATTGTCTTAAGGAAATAATAAACATATACTTTAATTGTTTTAACATATTATGTTCATATTTCAATCAAAATTTTAAACATAAATTGGAGCATCGTAATTCTAGGAATGGTTAGGTAAATGTGACCTTAAGGTAAGTAAGGGTGACAAGCATGTGTTTCATGGAATGTGATAATAACAATGATAAGATAATTTATATATAGTTTATACACGAGGATCATCTTGTCATATTATATATATATATATATATATATATGGTTTATACGTGAGGATCAACTTGTTACTAAAGATATGACAATGCTTATATTGAAGATGATGGCTATGAAGGACATGTAAGTGATGATATTGAACATGTATGCATATATATATATATATATTCACTTATGTCTAGACGATGCTATGGTTAGAAAGAATATGAACCATATGAAAAGGAATTTTGAAAAGTAAATAATTCTTATGGTTAGAATTAAAGATTATGACCCATATGGAAAGGAATTTTGAAAAGTAAATAATTCTTATGAAAAGGATTTATGTAGTCTATGATTGGGAAATTAGGACTTTACTATGCTTGGGAGATTTCACTAATTGACTTGGCCTTGTATGTGTAGTTATAGCTTTATTTTGTACAATATAATTTTTGAGCATATAGAAAGAGTTGCGAACAAGTAAAGTATTTGTTGTTCAATAATGCAAATAATAGTGACGATAATAACGGAAATGAAAATCGAATATGGTTGAATTAGTAGATTCTCTTACCCCACGTGAGATAAGTGAATTGGATGTGGGTGGTACCCTGTAGAGAATAAAATCTATTTGGCTAAGAATTTAACGAAATTCAAACTAACAAAATAAGCAAATCTCTAGTCTGATAAAACCTGTCGAACGGTAGCAGGTCATGTCAAAATAAGCAAATCTCTAGTCTGATAAAATATAGGCATTATAAGCATTGGCGGAGGGAGATGAGGTCTAGGGGGTTTTGGGCAACCACTAATTTATAATATATCTATTCATATTTATATATAATATTATATAATATATATTCTTTAATTAAGTAAGTATTATTATTTTTTTTGTTGAGTAAAATGTATTAAATTGATTACAGTCTAAGTAAATATTTTTTTCCTTATAATTTCAACAAAAGTATGGATTTTTATTAGAATTGTTTGAATCTAAATATAGTCAATATGTTTTTCGTTGTGAAAAAAAAATGTTACAAAAGAAAATCAAACACTAATCGAGGTATAATGTACTCATCAATGACAACTATGCATGAATGTAATAAATTAGTATTAGGAATACAATATCTTGGACCTTTATGTTATTTTGATATATATTATGTTGATCGGAACCATAAGATAATTTTGATATAAATTATGAGTTGAATTATATTAGAAATTTAATTTATTTCTTTGTAAATATTTTGTAAAAGGTCTCTTCTCAGATTAAAATATGGCTATACAACTGATTGTAAGCATAACAAACCACTAAATAAGTGACTATATAACTTACAAATCTCATTATATCATTTGCAAATTCTATGGCATTTTTAAGTTTCTCATTTTAACTAATTTCAATTAAATTCCATAAAATTTTGAAGTTTCTTATCTAAACGCACATAAACGAACATGTTCCGTTCAATTTAAGCGATTTGTAAATAAATAAAATCCGAAATAAATTACATTTGCCATTAATTCGATTCAAGAAAACACTTTTTTCACTTTGAAGGGTTCATAAGTCGCATTGAAGAGCAATTTCATTTTCAAATATATAAGAAAGGAAAAAAAAAAAACAGAAAACCAAATTATATAGCTAAAATCTCTTTGTGTTTACAATAGAAAAAGCAAAGCTATGAACATGTGCAGCAATTTACAAAAAAATAAGATCTAAACTATGTATATAATATGTGCTAAGTGCAAAAAATGAATAATTTTTTCGGTTTTACTTGTACTTTTTGCTGTAAAATTCTTGCAAAAAAATGAATAAATAAATAACTCGATAGAAAACAATTATAAAATAAATCAAGTATCACCAATTTTTTAAGTTGTGCAACCCACTTAAGGTTCAAATGAACCCTTCCTGATTTGGCAATGTCTAGGGATAACAATCTTGGTATTCCCCTTCCATTAATTAACAGCCTCGTCAGTGTCATGATCACTCTCCCTATTCTATCCTGAAAAACAATAACAAATTGATACATATTATAATATGTGAATTATCGAGCATAAAATATAAACACTAATTTATTCATTATCATCTCTAAATTAATATTATCCCTTAAAATATAAACAGTAATCCGGTTATATTATCGTACCCTACCACATATAAAAAAGTTCTTATCAAATAGGTGAAAACAATTAAACTAGCATGAAGGCATTAACTTGCAAAAAGTGTCATGATCCCAAACTTCCACCATCAACATTTCATGCAATGCATCCTCCACCATGAAATCAAATGTTTGATTCCAAACAGGATTCAGGTTGTTAGTCACAACCTGAGAAAGCAGAAAGAGAAATAGAGATATTCAGATCGACAAATCTGAATTCAACTCCCCAAAAAAAAAAATTAAGGGTGAATTGATGAACATTTAGAAAGTGAGAGAAATTTGGGGACTGAAAGTCTCACCCTGGTCTTGGCTTTGGCTTCAGATTTCTTCATAATGAGAACAACAAATGGGTCAGCCTTCCCCATGAAATCCACTACTGGCAAGTCTTCTGCAGATATAACTGTCACAGATAAAACCCCTCTCATAAACACATCCTTCTTCTTCTGAGCAGCTGCCTTCATCTTTTCTGAGTTGTCTGTTTCATTTACTTCAACTTTGAGAGCCCTTTCCAAAGACGTCAATGCAAAGTCATGGTCAAATGCATCCACAATGCTACCATCTGTACCAAATGGACAGTATAGCAGCTCCAAGTGCACCTAATTAAGCCCAACAACATTTTCAAAAGGGTTACTATTATAATCAACTAAGGTCACATTTGGTGTACAGTATATTGGATTGGATAACTCTTTAGATTCAAAGTATCTTGAATGTGAAAAATAGATGCGGTTTCATTGTGAGAGGAATCAATAAGATTAAACATAGAAGGAATCTAACATTTTCTTTGTAACGACCCGTCCCAAATTTCATGATTAGATTAGTGACTAATCACGATTAGTGAGGCTAATCCGTGATTAGTAGAGCGAGATCGGACGAACGATGCGAAATGACCGTTTTGCCCCTAGTGGTGGCAAAACGTTGACTTTTCAATCGGGCGGTCAAATGGACTTTGGCCGATGACCGTGACGTAGTTCGTGACGTCACGAGTTCATAGACAGGTGGCACGTTCAATTCCGACGTCCGAGGAGGAAGTTATGACGTTCGGAAGCCCAAGGGCATTTTGGTAATTTGGGTGAATAGGAGGTCAAATGTTGACTTTTTGACCGAGAGGTCCAATGACCGAAGGCCAAAGACCGTTACATAGATAAGGACGATACGAATCCGTAGACAGGCGGCACGTCGAATTCGGACGTTCGACGACGAAGTTACGGTTCACGGAAGTTCCCGGTTACTATTCACGATGGCATGTTTTACGAGACAAAAAGGAGAGTTTTGTCTCTAGTGGCCCCAGTTACTTTTCAGCAACCAATGGATGAGTGACAAGTGTCACCCATCCACTGGCCCTTAGCTTTCATTCATGCACCTCCCACCTTCATCGATCATTCATTTTCTTTGTTTCCAAACAACCCAACCCGTGTAAACCATCACCCAAATCCAACCCAACCTTATTTGATCATGACTAAGAGGACCAGAGAGTGAGGAGAGGATGTGTGGATGCTGGTGGCCGGCCAAGGGCACGCCGCCGTGGACGGTGGAGCCGTGAAGTCCGAAAGGTATCGGTTTTAACCGATTTCAATCCATTTTTCATTTCTGTGGTTATGGGTCGATTTGGATGATTAGGATGGATTATTTAGGTTGCTAGGGGGTGATTAGTGAGGTTTTGGTGGTTAGGGACGGCTGGGAAGCCGTGGGGAGAAAAGGAGAAGTTTGAACCGTGAGGTTCAAACTTGGACTGTGTGATTTTGTGGGTTGTGATGGGTTTCGTTAATTGGGATGGATAGGAAACACAAAAATAGGAATTTAGGAATTAAAATGGAAGAAAACGGATGAAAAATGAGGATTGTAGGACCCTGGACCGGTCACGCCGGTCCAGTTGCAGAAACGAACCGGACCGGCCGGTCTGAACCGGCCGTCGAGAGGTTGAAGTAGTACTGTTCACAGGCGCGTGGCTCCCACGCGCAGCCACTTCAGGCGGCGCGTGCAGACGCGTGCTAGGGTTTTTGGGGATGGTTCCAACATTTGAAATCATCTATTCGATGTAACGAACATTTTGGGACTGGTTTCGTGTCGATCGGACACCGTCTCGATATGTTTCGGGGCATCGGAAGGTTTAGGTTCGGGATTAAAAATAGTTAAAAATACGGGAAAATTACGGGGCTTTAGTGGGAGGTTAATTAAGTAGTTAGTAACCTTCTATTACGATTTGGACAGGTTTGGGAGTCCCGGTGACGGTGATCGGCTCGGGGAGCCGTATGGCACGCAAATCGAGGCGGCAGCTCGGACGGTCTGTGAGTGGACCTTGTTTTCTAAATTGGTGCATGCATAAATGTTTATTATATGTTTTATTACTTGTTTGATGATGCCATGGGTGCATTTGTATGTGGTTACGTATAAGCACGTATTTCGAGGTTTCGGCCTTATACGGTGCTTATACGGGTCTGTATTTCTTTATTGATTTAAATGAACTGAATTTGGATTTCAAAATGATAAACTCGGGTATGAGACCCATTTGGTTTTGTCTCGGGCATATGACCTCAGATTCCGGGCACGGTGCCCAGTTGGTGTCCTATGTTCGGGTACGAGACCCAGTCACTTTACGGTTTTGATTTCAGGTCAGGGAACCTTAAATAGATTTCCCGGTTCATGACGGTTTATGGGAACTGGCATGAACTCTTAATATGGTATCATGGTTCATGACGGTTTATGGGAACCGGCATGAACCCTTGTTGGTTATTACGGTATATGACGGTTTATGGGAACCAGCATGTTACCTGGTTATGTTATTACAGTACATGACAGTTTACGGGAACCGGCATGTTACCTAATTATGGATATTATGGATCATGACGGTTCAGGGGAACCGGTCATGAATGTTTATGTTATGTATATATATGTTCGTCTACCTTCCTTTACTTCTATTATCTCCTCCGGGGAGGGTCGTTGGCCTGGGTGGACCCCGGAGTAGTCACGGAGCACCGACTAAGTGGAGTCACCCCCCAGTTGGGTTCCTTACTCTCAGGAAGGCTATGGTTACTATTACCTCGGGTAGGGTCAGTGGTTTACGGACATTGACCTTGACTTTGAGATGACTCGGATTGAGACCCGGGTAGCGCGCGCGTAGCTTTGGATACCGTGACAGGATTGGTTGTGTGACTTATATATATGTATGTGATGGATATATGATATATGATGTGTGGTGTGTACAGGTGTGCACAGGATTTGGGCAGTGGCCCATATGGTCGTTTTTATTGTGGTCCTTTCGACCTTGGTTTATATCTGATTTGGGCTTAGTTCCCACGTATGGTTTCTTTGGTTAAATGGTTTTCGAATGCATGCATGCTTTTTAGTGGAGGGTACAAATGTCTTCCTTATTAAATGTTTTTATAAACTCTTTGTTTTGTCCACTCACAGTTTTTAATGTTTTGACTGCCCTTCAGGTTGACATCGGATGTGGACTGTAGCAGAGACCGAGATATCACATGCCTCCTCCGGATCCTGGCGTACTCTGATAGCCCGGGAGGGCAAAGGTCGGAAATATCCCTTGTCTGACACTCCGTGTCAGACGGGAGCAGGGTCATCTCGCACTAATCCCCGGGGGATTGGGATGGGTCCTGTCAACGTGGTATCAGAGCGGGGTTGTCTCTATTCGAGCAACTGTGTAGCTCTTGGAGTATGTACGCAGGTCGAGGATGTGATATCTCAAGGGGCTGCAGTTCGTGGTCAACCTGATTGTCGGGGTGCCGGTACGATAGTTAGTAGGATTGGCATGCCTTGGTTCGGCATTTGAGGCCGGGGTTGCCATAGTTCTGTCAGGGTTGGCAGTGTGGAACCCTACGGAAGGCTTAACGTAGTATTACGTTAGAGTTTTGGATCGTGAGACGGTTAGTTGGGATCGTCTTTCACGATGTCGTAGGATCGGTCCCGACGACTGGTTGGGAACTATGACCATCGATGTCCGGATTTTGTTGAGTTAGGTGGATTTACTGTTCCTGACGGTTAGCAGCCGGATTAGGAGAATACTAGTTGATTGACGGTAGGATTGGATTGACGTCTTTATGATGTCCAGACCGCGGGGTCGGTCAGATCGTGGATTTTACTGCCTTATGCAGTTGGGTTCTGGGGAACTCTAGGGGTGATCGTGGAACCCTACCTTGGGTGTATGGTTCGGAAGGGCGAGTTGACGAGTGGTTTGACTTGGATGACTATTCGGATTTGGATTCGTTAGTCGGTCTAGTCATGTCAGCTTGTATTAGCACTGCACTTCGCAGTCAGGGTTGTACGTATCGGTTAGACCGAGTTGGTTGTCGTGCTACTTCAGTTGTGGGTTGGTGCAACTAAGGTCGTGGATGACCTGGTAGACGACAATGGTTTAGTCAAGTTACGACAGGATAGAGATTGTTGGACAAGTTACCAGGGTTGGTACTTGTCGATGGAATCCCTGAGTGGGATACAAAGTAGTTAGTACGGGTGATTGATTCCGTTGGATACGGAGTCTGGATATAGCGATGTCTGGTAGTTAGGTCTGCACGAGTCTGTGGAATGCACTACTACCGAGAGTGGTTGTAGCTGTGGTTGTTGGGAATCGAGGATGTTCAGGGGACGTTTCCTTTTCTCGTATGAGTTGTCAGGATGACTGTACTCATAATTGTTGGGTACGAAGGAGGCAGAGTTTCTCCTATTTGAGCAGAGGTGCGGGGTCGTCGCTCGGTGTGAGCGGAGATCCAGGGTTGTCAGTTTGCACATGGTGTGCTAGTGTTAGTACTGATGCTAGTGTGGATGCTTGTGTGTTGATGCTGACAGGTGATGATATTGGTACTAGTGCTGGTGCTAGTGCTGGTGATTGTGATGACGTTGAGTCACGAGACGGGATGTGGCTCTGACGAGATGGGCATATGTTGGGTATCTGTGGTTCCAGAGTGGACCTCAGATAAGGTTAAAGTGGTTAGGGGACACGTGGTTGATGTCCGGGTATGTTGTTTCCAATCTTGTTGGAACTTCGGAATCGCGAGAGGTTGCGATTGAGGTGACGAGTGGAATGCGGGTTTTCCGCATTGGTAACGGGTATGTCGAAGTCGTTTTGGGTGACTTCTCGGATTCTACCATGAATGATGATGGTAGATGACGTTGATGATATAGATGTTGTTGGTTGCCACTAGTACACTGATCGTGTATTGGTTGGTGGACCCGGGATCTGTTCTGAATCATCAGGAGGAGATGAGTATATCGAAGTTAGGTGACTGAGATTCCTCATTCTCTACTTGGTGGCAGACGATGTCAGGTTACCTGACGTGGTGAGTGCATCGAGTGTTGTTTGCATTCACGTAGGATGGATTATTCGATCATTCTTGTTTTGCCTTGGTGGAATGACAAGGATCGATACGAGGTAATCAGTGAGAACCCACAGTCTCGGCGTGTCTCGTCGTAGACTAATCTATTTAAGATGTGGGAAATGGTCAAGGACTTTGGTTGGCGTGACGATCCTCGATCGTGACGTCTATGGTCGGTTGACGTAGTGTTGGATCTGGATCGTGATTTGGGTATCCAGATAGGTGGAGAGTTTATTACTCTTACCTGGATGTTGGAGTTGAGGATGATGGGACTGAACTTCTTTTCGAGGTAAATCCCATATGGCTTATTACTCGCCTGAGTAGTTGTCCGATGAGCAGGTGTCTGACGAGGTCGGATTTTGTCTGACCTAGTGTTGTGTTGATGTTGGGATTGACTTCCCTATGAAGTCAATCGATCGTATTGTGGTAATCGTTTGAACAGGTATCCGATAGGTTCGGATATGGTGCGTCTTGGTAGACGAGAACGAGATATTTCAGGTTTTGGAACTAGATTTCTGGATGACGATTCAGGATTTGATTTTGGAACTTGAAAGAGGATTTCTAGATTTGGGTTTTGGAATCGGATTCTGTGTGACGATTCAGGATTTGATTCTAGAGCTTGACTGTAGATTTTCTTTTCTGGATTTGGGTTCGGAATGGTTATTCCTAATACTAGTTTACGGAATGATGATTTCGGATTTGAATTTGGACATGATTATGGATATGATTTCTGAGTTTGGATTCGGGATTTCTTATGAAATTGCGGATTCGGATTCGGATTTGGAAATAGATAATGGGTCGGAGTTTCGATTGTCTAATACTGGATTGGACAAATGGACTCCATCGTAGAAACGTGATTGACTACAACCTAGGTGGTTGTAGGCTGATTGATGGGTAGATGTACGTACCTGGTTCGTTGTTCGAGGTACGACACCGGGCAGACTTGGGATGTCTGGTGACGGTATATAGGTTATACCGGTGGTGCGTTGGAGAGCGTATTGGTAGTCGGATTGGTTCTGATACCATCAGATTAGTTGAGGACGTGGACTGGACATTGGATACTGTGCATTGGGTCATGGTATTTCTAATGGGTCTAGTTGCACACAGGTCGAGTGAAATGCTTGTGGTTAGTGTAACCACGAGTGTGTGTCATAGCAGTTTGCGACTGACGACTGTCAAGTGGTGACAGTTTGTAGGAGGTGTCAGCGTGGATCATGGTGTGAGGTCTGATGACTCCCAGTGGGAGCAGACGTCAGGATAGTTAGTGGTTGAGCAAGGAACCGTCTAGTTGGTTGTGTCAGCGAAACGGTAGATCTGATAAGTGGGATCAGTTCGGAGCGTACGACTTCTGTCATTCGACGTGGTCGAATGTAGTCGATACGATGAGAGCGTTGGTGGTACGTCTAGTTACAAACGAGGTTTATGTTGACTAGTGGGTGTACTAGGGTACACGTGTTTTGCGGTCGATTCTACATTCCACGAGGTGGTTGTGGAATCAGGATAGTGGAGTTTCGAGAACGAAACTAATTAAGGAGGGAAGAACGGTTAGATTAGGTCGGTTGGAATTTCGAGGACGAAATTAATTAAGGAGGGAAGGTTGTAACGACCCGTCCCAAATTTCATGATTAGATTAGTGACTAATCACGATTAGTGAGGCTAATCCGTGATTAGTAGAGCGAGATCGGACGAACGATGCGAAATGACCGTTTTGCCCCTAGTGGTCGCAAAACGTTGACTTTTCAATCGGGCGGTCAAATGGACTTTGGCCGATGACCGTGACGTAGTTCGTGACGTCACGAGTTCATAGACAGGTGGCACGTTCAATTCCGACGTCCGAGGAGGAAGTTAGGACGTTCGGAAGCCCAAGGGCATTTTGGTAATTTGGGTGAATAGGAGGTCAAATGTTGACTTTTTGACCGGGAGGTCCAATGACCGAGGGCCAAAGACCGTTACGTAGATAAGGACGATACGAATCCGTAGACAGGCGGCACGTCGAATTCGGACGTTCGACGGCGAAGTTACGGTTCACGGAAGTTCCCGGTTACTATTCACGATGGCACGTTTTACGAGACAAAAAGGAGAGTTTTGTCTCTAGTGGCCCCAGTTACTTTTCAGCAACCAATGGATGAGTGACAAGTGTCACCCATCCACTGGCCCTTAGCTTTCATTCATGCACCTCCCACCTTCATCGATCATTCATTTTCTTTGTTTCCAAACAACCCAACCCGTGTAAACCATCACCCAAATCCAACCCAACCTTATTTGATCATGACTAAGAGGACCAGAGAGTGAGGAGAGGATGTGTGGATGCTGGTGGCCGGCCAAGGGCACGCCGCCGTGGACGGTGGAGCCGTGAAGCCCGAAAGGTATCGGTTTTAACCGATTTCAATCCATTTTTCATTTCTGTGGTTATGGGTCGATTTGGATGATTAGGATGGATTATTTAGGTTGCTAGGGGGTGATTAGTGAGGTTTTGGTGGTTAGGGACGGCTGGGAAGCCGTGGGGAGAAAAGGAGAAGTTTGAACCGTGAGGTTCAAACTTGGACCGTGTGATTTTGTGGGTTGTGATGGGTTTCGTTAATTGGGATGGATAGGAAACACAAAAATAGGAATTTAGGAATTAAAATGGAAGAAAACGGATGAAAAATGAGGATTGTAGGACCCTGGATCGGTCACGCCGGTCCAGTTGCAGAAACGAACCGGACCAGCCGGTCTGAACCGGCCGTCGAGAGGTTGAAGGAGTACTGTTCACAGGCGAGTGGCTCCCACGCGCAGCCACTTCAGGCGGCGCGTGCAGGCGCGTGCAGGCGCGTGCTAGGGTTTTTGGGGATGGTTCCAACATGTGAAATCATCTATTCGATGTAACGAACATTTTGGGACTGGTTTCGTGTCGATCGGACACCGTCTCGATATGTTTCGGGGCATCGGAAGGTTTAGGTTCGGGATTAAAAATAGTTAAAAATACGGGAAAATTACGGGGCTTTAGTGGGAGGTTAATTAAGTAGTTAGTAACCTTCTATTACGATTTGGACAGGTTTGGGAGTCCCGGTGACGGTGATCGGCTCGGGGAGCCGTATGGCACGCAAATCGAGGCGGCAGCTCGGACGGTCTGTGAGTGGACCTTGTTTTCTAAATTGGTGCATGCATAAATGTTTATTATATGTTTTATTACTTGTTTGATGATGCCATGGGTGCATTTGTATGTGGTTACGTATAAGCACGTATTTCGAGGTTTCGGCCTTATACGGTGCTTATACGGGTCTGTATTTCTTTATTGATTTAAATGAACTGAATTTGGATTTCAAAATGATAAACTCGGGTATGAGACCCATTTGGTTTTGTCTCGGGCATATGACCTCAGATTCCGGGCACGGTGCCCAGTTGGTGTCCTATGTTCGGGTACGAGACCCAGTCACTTTACGGTTTTGATTTCAGGTCAGGGAACCTTAAATGGATTTCCCGGTTCATGACGGTTTATGGGAACCGGCATGAACTCTTAATATGGTATCATGGTTCATGACGGTTTATGGGAACCGGCATGAACCCTTGTTGGTTATTACGGTACATGACGGTTTATGGGAACCGGCATGTTACCTGGTTATGTTATTACAGTACATGACGGTTTACGGGAACCGGCATGTTACTTAATTATGGATATTATGGATCATGACGGTTCAGGGGAACCGGTCATGAATGTTTATGTTATGTATATATATGTTCGTCTACCTTCCTTTACTTCTATTATCTCCTCCGGGGAGGGTCGTTGGCCTGGGTGGACCCCGGAGTAGTCACGGAGCACCGACTGAGTGGAGTCACCCCCCAGTTGGGTTCCTTACTCTCAGGAAGGCTATGGTTACTATTACCTCGGGTAGGGTCAGTGGTCTACGGACATTGACCTTGACTTTGAGATGACTCGGATTGAGACCCGGGTAGCGCGCGCGTAGCTTTGGATACCGTGACAGGATTGGTTGTGTGACTTATATATATGTATGTGATGGATATATGATATATGATGTGTGCTGTGTACAGGTGTGCACAGGATTTGGGCAGTGGCCCGTATGGTCGTTTTTATTGTGGTCCTTTCGACCTTGGTTTATATCTGATTTGGGCTTAGTTCCCACGTATGGTTTCTTTGGTTAAATGGTTTTCGAATGCATGCATGCTTTTTAGTGGAGGGTACAAATGTCTTCCTTATTAAATGTTTTTATAAACTCTTTGTTTTGTCCACTCACAGTTTTTAATGTTTTGACTGCCCTTCAGGTTGACATCGGATGTGGACTGTAGCAGAGACCGAGATATCACATGCCTCCTCCGGATCCTGGCGTACTCTGATAGCCCGGGAGGGCAAAGGTCGGAAATATCCCTTGTCTGACACTCCGTGTCAGACGGGAGCAGGGTCATCTCGCACTAATCCCCGGGGGATTGGGATGGGTCCTGTCATTCTTTTATATATACTCTCCCAAATCCTCTAATTACAATAAAAACTCATTCATTTTTACATTCAAAATATATTGAATTTGATGAGTTACCAATCTGATCTAATCCATCTTACCAAAGGATCCCTAAGTGCCCATCGGTGAGTGGTTAGTGGGTACTGGATACCAGTCTACAGTATCTGCTGCCCATTGCAGAATATCGAACAAATATATATATATATATATATATATATATTAATATGTAGAGCTAGAATGTAGCAAGTACTGTAGATTAGTATCTGGTACAGAATCTATGGAGTTTTTCTCACCTGACCCCTGTATTTGGTATCTCTTTGCACCTCCAAATCTTTGACCAGCTTTAACCACATGTCCTTGACTTTCCTAGGCTCAAGTTTACTCAATTGTAGTTGAGCACATCCAATGAGCTCTGCAGCCTGAAGCCCTTCATCGTCCAGAACTCTTATGGTCAAATGCTGAGTGGTTGCATCTTCAACGACAAACTCAAAGTGCTCATTCCAGATTGGATTCAAATCATTATCTTGCACCGTAAACAATTCTATCAAGTCGTATGTCAAAATCATATATGCTGGAGAAAATGGTGAATCTGCCTTACAATGACTTTACTGGTTTTCATTTTGTCACGAAGCGGGCGGATGAACATCACAGCAAAAGGATCTGATTTCCCCACAATGTCCTTGTTTGTTAACTCCTTGGCCTCTACAAGCTTCACTTCTAATATTCCAGTAGGCTTCAACTCCAAGTCACTGTCATTGTTATGCATGTAACAAAACTGTAGCTAACACTATACGCTCCTCTCTGGATGATTCTCCATATTTGTTCTTTCTCAATCTGGTTTTTGAATTCAATGTTTCGGATTTAGTAGCGTACCTATAATCTCCAGGTATTATTGGGATAATGTTACGTACGGGCCAACTTATCCAATCTTCAATAGCATCTCGTATTGTTTCCTGGAATAATAACATAACAACTTGTTCATTAGAAAGAAACATCATACCAGCCATTGAGTCCTCTTTTGGTGAGTGAGATTGAATTGAATTGGACAACGTTCCAAATTCAATGTATTTTAAATTCAAAAACAGATGCGGTTTAATTGTAAGAGAAGGAAACTAAACTTTTTCTAATCATACTACTATTTTAAGCAATTGGATTGAATAAATTTTCTTCTATACGTATCTACTCCCTCTAATAACACATCTATTTTTTACTTCTAAATATTTTTGAATTTGATGAATTATCCAATCAAATTCAATCTCATTCACCAAACAAGCCCTAAAGTTATGATATCTAAAAGAATCGTGATACAAGAAAGCAAAGGTTTTCGAACCTCAATAGCCTCAGAAACACCCGGGATAGAAGATATATCACCACCAGAAATTTTAAACACAAAATCCAACTTTTTCTGGAGACAGATCGACAAACAAGAAATGTGACATGAAAATGTTACTCATAAAGAAATTAGTTTGCATCTCTCTCTATACACATTACACATTGAATCAGCGCTCCAAAAAAATGTTACCAAAGCTAAAAGCAGTTACTCATCAGTCGCCACATACCTTCTCTCGTAAAGAGTAAGAAACAGCTCCAAAACAAGGGAAGTCGTCAACGAGTGGTTTGAAGATTAACCTGAAAACCCCAGTGAATCCAATGATTTTAACCTAGACGATCCAACGGTTAGAAAAACAAGTTCATAATTAAGGTATTAGTGCAAGAAGCTTCATAGTTCAGGAAATTACTTCTAGTGAAGTTATTTTCAATTTTTCACACTCTACTTTTCTCTCCCTCTATAACAACCCGTCCCAAGAGCCGGGATTAGTAGTGTGATTAAGGTGGGATTAGTGAGGCTAATCGGTGGTTAGGTGGTCCTGATAGGTCTGTAAGTTTAGAATGACGATTTTGCCCCTAGTTCGGGCAAAAATTTGCTTTTTAGTTCGGGTGGTCTGATGGACATTGACCAGTGATTAGGACGTAGTTTAGGATGTCACGAATCCGTAGGCAGGTGGCACGCCTGATTCCGACATCCGAGGAGGAAGTTATGATGTTCGGAAGGTTGAGGGCATAACCGTAATTTGGTTGAAATAAGGGGAAACGTTGACTTTTTGGACGATCGGGTTTTGGTACGTTGACCGAGGATGGTTAGATAGATCTCGTTGTCCTGAGTTCGATGACAGGCGGCACGTGTTCATCGGACTTACGATGTGAGAGTTACGGGTCTAGGAAGGTAGTGGCAAAATCGTAATTTTGAGTTAAAAGGAGGGGCAGTTTGGTCTTTTGTGCCCTGGAAATTGTGCAGAGAAAGGGACAAATGGACGGCTGGGATTGAGCCATGTGGGAGAGGATGGAGTGGATGGTGACATGTGGCAGGTGTGTAGTGGCTTCTGGGGGGTTCTTGTGTGTGCACGGTCCAAATAATTGGGGTGCACCCGTGCAAATGTGTGTGTTCGTGTTCTTCAACTAGAGTGAAACAGAGGGAGATTGTGAGGAAAAATTGAGGGGTGATCGTGGTTGTCGAAGGTTTCTGGTGAGTGAGGAGTGATCAGAAGAAGGTTGAGAGCTGTTGGGGGTGGAGCTAAGAAAGTTAGACGGTGTGGTGGCTGTGTGTGAGGGAGTGGAGAGCTGCGGGAAAACCAGGGAGGAAATCAGGGAGTTGTGAGAAATCGTGGCGGTGGCGGCCGTGTACGGTGCAACTGAGACCGTAGTGGTGCTGTGAAGGCTGAGTGGGGTCGACCAACCCCAGCGGAGCTCACGACGGCGACGAGAGGCAGGTAATGCCTCATCCCTATAGCTTTACTCTGTTTTTCCCGTCAAGTTCAAGTCGGAAGTCGTGAATCACGGGGTTGAATTGAAGCATGTAGGGAGGTCTAGGGGACTCAGTTGAGGTCTGGGAGTCTTCTGGTTGTGCTGCCGTGATGGGGAGTGAACGGTAGGGCTTAGCGCGACGGAGGAGACTCTGGGTGCTCTGTTTTGGCCTTGAGTTTCAGACGGCGAGTCGTGAACCTAGGGACTGAATTGACGGTCAAGGTGAGATGGGTTAGGCTTAGAAGGGTCCTAGGAAGTGTTTGGGGTAGCCATCGTGAAGGGAGGTTACCTGGGTGGTCGGGAAGAAGAACAGGGGTCTGTACGGGTTTTCTGTCGAGCGTGAGTCGATGAGCTATGGGATGAATCGAGGTGATTGATGGACGGGGATGGATAGAGTAAGGCTGGACGAAGCTATAGGTGAAGAAAGGAGGTGAAATGGTGGCCGGACGGCGGAGAACAGGCCTCGCCGGTCCGAGTTGCAGCACTGGTGCGAACCGGGTTGGCTCGAGGTTGACGGTGGTACTGTAGCTGGCGCGTGAGGCCCACGCGCAGCCACTTTGGGCGGCGCGTGGGGGCGCGTGCGGCGGTTCTGGGGAAAACGGTCAACATGGTTTTTGGTCTAGGAGTTGTGATGAGTCTATAGGAATTGGTTTCGGGTTAATCGGACGTCGATTTAATGTAGTTCCGCGAGGGTGAAAGTTTAGGGTTCTGATTCCTTGTGTTTAGAATTCGGGGATTTTTGAGGGAATTTAGATGGATCTTCGTAAGTGGGTAGTAACGTACTTTGGCGGTTGTTGACAGGACCGGGATTTCCCGAGGAAGCTGAGGAACGTGCTGGAAGTTCAGGACGCGATTGAGGGCGCGGTACTGTGAGTGGACCCCTTCTCTAAACTCGAGCATGCATAAATGTTTTTCTATAATTGTTTTGTGGTTTTATAGGTTGTTTCATGATTGTTGATTATGCTATGTTGGTTTTACATAATTGCACGATTTTTGAGAAATAACGTATTTGACACGTTTTACGAGAAAGACTTGATTTCTGATTATGATGCCATGGTTTTGGGATTTCAAACAATAAATGGTTTTCAATGATTATAAAGGGATTTTGGAACATGATTTCGATGATCAAGGTTTTCGGTTTTAGAATCGGATTTCGGAAAGCAGAATTTGGTTTTAAGTTGAAAAGTGGATTTTCGGATTTGGGTTCGGAATGACAGTTCTGGATGCCGGAAGGGTATCAGACCGGTGATTTCGGATTCGGGTTTGGATGTGAATTCAGAAATGGTTTTCAAATGGTTTTGGATTGGATTTGCTGGATCTGGTTATTGGGTTTAAAGACCCGGATATTGTGATTGACGGGGGATGGGCCCGGATTGAGTTTAAAGACTCGGGAGTTTAAAGACTCGGATATGTTGATATTTCCCTCGTAGGCCTATTGAGTTTAAAGACTCGGGAGTTTAAAGACTCGGATATGATTGAGGCCTGGATTGAGTTTAAAGACTCGGGAGTTTAAAGACTTGGATGGGTCCAGCAAGTTTGATCGAAAAATGATGATTGACGTTTATGGTTTCTGACACGGTTTTATGATTTATATGCTGTGGTTTCTATAACTGTTTTATAGTGTTTCTGTTTCTTATGATGTTTTATAATGACTGATTTATCACTGTTTTCATAAGTAGGTTATGCATGTGGTTTTGAAACGGAGGGCTAAAACCCGGCTTTTCTTATAAATGGTTTTAGAACTTTTCTGTTATTCTGGTCCACTCACACCTTCTGTTTTAAATTGCCCTCCAGGTTGTGGAGCTAGTGCGGGGTTCCGGCGTCGAGGCAGCGTCTGAGGCACAAAAGTCACGTGAGGGATCCCGGAGTGTTTTCAATCTTTCCGCGTGCGTGTATTTAGTTTATCGGTTTTTCTTTTCTGTGTATTTTGTACTATGCTCTGTAAACTCTTAACTTCGGGATATTGTTATACATTTCTCCTGCGTCTGACTGGGTTGTGTCGGGGTGTCAGACGGGAGCAGGATTTACCTCGGTTTTCGGGGTGAAACCGGGGTGGGTCCTGACACCCTCTCTCTCTCTCTTTGGTCTGTTTTAGTCCGTTGATTGCCCTTTGATTTAGTAAATTTTATGGATGAAAACAAGAAGAGTGCAGATGAAGAAAATGGAAGCGTGGAAATCACCTGGACAGGTAGTGCAAGGCCAACTCAAGTTTTGATATCAAGCACAATATTGGGATTTCCATCCCATATATTGCAGCTCCAACTCCATAGTGACACCTCAGCTACACTCTCAATGTCAATGATTGTAACTCCTAAAAATGACAGCGCGCTACATGTTTAAATATAAAAATCGAAATACATTTTTTGACCAACAATATGTATAAGATCATCTTGCATGTGAGCAACGAGGCCGACCTGTGAATTGCGGAGCCACAGTTCCAAGAGTTAGGATGGAGAATTTGAGTGAAGACAAGACACCTGGCGGGTACTGTTCGAGTATTGGTTCTACACTGCTCCTTATGAGCTCTGATGCTGCCTAATCCATCACAATATGCACCCAACAAAAAGAGAGAAGACTGAGTTATAAGAGGTGAAGATAAAAAGAGTGACAGAAAAAGGGAAAAAAGGAGAAGACAAACATTACTTCATTAACATACGGCCAAATTTTTTTAAGATGGAGGTTAAGCCAAGTCAGCTGTAATTCACAAATGTTGGACCCTAAGTTAGTGCACTGATCAGTATGAGTGTGTGTGAGCTGTGTGTGGAAGTTAAAACGGTTAGGGGAGCACCATCACGTCGGGTGTGAGGTGGAATTACTTGGAGAATAAGAGTGCTAGCTGTCACATGCTTCTAGACTTAGGCTAAGTGTCTCTTTGTAATTGGATAAGCTGTTAAAGGTGTAACAGCCTCCCTAACTAACTAACAATCTGTACAAGTCTCACATATAAGTAATCAAAAGGAAAAAGAAAAGGTAACACACGGAGTGAAAGAGAGAAAACTGAGAAATTTCTAATTCTCTGCTCATAGACATTTTAGCAAACACATTGTATGCATTGTGAGTAATCATTGCAGAGTTCAATCGTACAACCAGCAATCTAATCCAGAAATAATCCAACAAGATCAAACCTATCTTCTACTTGTGATCAACCTATCCAATACAATTCAGGCTAGTGTGTGCGTGTTGATTCAAGAAGGATTCAAGAAGATTACTTGAAGCATCTTGCTGCTGATCACCAACATGGTATCAGAGCTGTGACGGTCTCTGATCTTGTAACTGGGACATGACTTGAGGAAGAAGCTAATATGGCTGGTTCTGGAGTTGCTAGAGAGGAGCTACGGGCTCCTGTGTTCGACGGGAACAATTATGAATTCTGGAGCATAAAAATGAGAACAATCCTGAGGGCTTAGGATCTCTGGGAATATGTAGAGACAGGGCTCAGTGAAGTGAAGAATGAAGCAGGTGCTGTGATCAGTCAGCCAACAAGGACTGATTTCATTAAGGATGCTCGAGCTCTTGGATTGATTCAGACCTCTGTGGCAGATACAATCTTCTCCAAGATCAGAAATGAAGACAAAGCAAAGTCTGCTTAGGATCTGTTGAAGAGAGTACAGAGGGGATACAAAGGTAAGAGCTGTCAAACTTCAGTCATTGAGAAGGGATTTTAAGTATACAAGAATGAAAGACAATGAATCTTTAAGCTCATATCTGTCTAGACTATATGATGTTGTAAATCAGATGAAAACATATGGTGAAGATATCCCTGAAAAACGTCTAGCACAGAAAATACTTATAAGTTTGACAAGGTCCTATGATTCTATTGTTTCCATCATTGAAGAGACTAGAGATCTTGATAACATTGTAGTAGAAGACATAGTGGCTTCTATTAGAGCTTTTAACCAAAGATTAGAGATGCATGAAACAGAAAATGTAAATGTGGACAAAGCATTCTCTGCACAATCTGGTGGTTTCAGAGGGCAGGGAAGTGAGAATCAAGGAAAGTGGAAGAAGAACCATAAAAACTTCAAGAATTGGAAGGCCAATTTTGGAAGACCAGATCATCAAAACACAGAGGGAGGAAAGACAGAGTCCAGTACTCCTAAATGCAAGATCTGTGACAAGAGTCACGGGGGACACTGCTGGTTTAAAATGAAAAAATGTTTCAAGTGTAACAGGTCTGGACACTTAGCAAGAAACTGTTCTGAGAAGCAGACTGAGGCAATTTCTAAACCAGAAGTTCACCAGGCTAGACTTATAGAGGATAAGGATACTGTGATGTTCTATCCATGTAATTCAGCCTCAGTATCAAGAGAAGTTGGTGACTAGTATGTTGACGGTGCATGTAGTAACCACATGACTTCACATGAGTCATTGTTGGTTAATGTTGATAAATCTTTGACAACTAAAGTTAAAATAGGGACAGGAGAATTGGTACAAGCTACAGGCAAGGGCACTCTTGAGATTAACACCAGAAATGGCAAGAAGCAGATTCATGAAGTAATGTTGGTTCCTAGACTTGATGCAAATCTACTTAGTGTAGGACAAATGGTGAACACAGGTACCATTTGACCTTTGGGAACAGGAAGGTGAATATCTATGAAGATGAAGGATTTACTCAAATGATTGCCACAGTTCCAATGCTTGGGAATATATGTTTTTCTCTGTCTCTAGATTGTGTCAATGCAATGGCAAGAAATGTAACGGCCCGTCCCAAAATCCGGGATTAGATTAGTGACTAATCACGATTAGTGAGGTTAATCGGTGATTAGTTGGACGAAATCAGACGAACGATGCAAAATGACCGTTTTGCCCCTAGAGTGGGTAAAACGTTGGCTTTTTATTCTGGTGGTCAAATGGACTTTGACCGATGACCGTAACGTATTTCGTGACGTCACAAGTTCATAGACAGGTGGCACGTTCAAGTCCGACATTCGAGGAAAAAGTTATGACCTTCGGAAGTTTAAGGGCATTTTGGTAATTATAGTTAAAAGGGGCAAATAGTTGACTTTTGGAGTGGGAGGTCCGATGGCCGAGGGCCAAGAACCATTATGTAGAATGGGACGATATGAATCCGTAGACAGGCGGCACGCCAAATTCAGACGTTCGACGACGAAGTTACAGTTCATGAAAGTTTAAGGGTACTATTGCACGAATTACGAGACAAGTGACTTTTGGGTTCTAGTGACGTAATGCCCCGAACGTTTATAAAATATTATTTTATTGTGAATTGACCATTTTGCCTTTAGGGAGGAAATGTTAACTTTTTCCTAGGGGACTATTTTTTGACTTGCAACTGTGACCGTGACGTAGGTCGGGACATCACAAGTCCATAGACAGGCGGAACGCCGAAATTGGACTTCGTACGGGAAAGTTATGGTCTGAAACGTGAAATCGGGAGAGTTTACGTCTCGAAAACCGTTCAATTAATTAATTCTGATGTAGTGGGAAAGTGGTTAAGGGACACTTGGATGAGTGACACGTGTCACTCATCCGTTGGCTAGATTGGATCATGTTCCATTAATTAATTAACTTTGATCTAAAGTATCCACTAAGCATTTAAATAGGATTTAAATCCCTCCTTTTATTCTCAGCCATCCATCTAAATCTCAGATTGAATCTGGGCCGTTGGTCTCATTTGTCTTCTCCCTTTATTTGGATCAGACATTCCCTCACACTCTCATTTTCTCTCAACCCGTGAACAAACCTTCCCTCTCTGCACAAACACACCACCACCCCTCAACCTAACTCCATACACCAGCCAACACCAAGGCGACCACCAGCCACCTCCAGACGACCACCACCATCACACGGCCAGCCTGCATGACCCAAATCCCCCCGGGCCCGAGAAAGAAACAAGCCACCCTCAACGTCCAACCGTCCAAACCACCTCACCAGAGCTCGAACCAGCTTAGGGTTAGGATTACTGTGATGATATAAGGACTCAGACGTGGACTGGACGGCGTACGGCGGCGACACGGCGGCGGTAAGCCGAAAAACCCGAGAAGGCTTCATTTTCTTCCTTGTTTCGAAACGATTATTTTTGACGTTAGGATTCTTTTTTTACCTCTGAGACATGCCCTAGGGACACAGACGACTAGTTTAGACTGAAGTACGTGGCCGGAATCTAGACGAGTCGCCGGAGAAGACGACCAGAGTTCTCAGCCAACCTTCCCATTGATTTTCAGGTATTGTGTTCACCCTAAAAGTTGGTTTTGATCTCACAGAATTGTAGAGGGGATTGTAACGAGTCTATAGGACCAAGCCTCATAAAAAATGGTGGTCGGGAAGACGATCTGTGATCGGGTCAAACCGTGGGTCAACGACGACCCGGTTCCTGCATACGGGTTGACTCGGTTACTGTAGCGATGACGTCATCATGCTGACGTCAGCAGTGACATCATGATGACATCATCGTGTCAGAATACAGTCAGAACATGGACCAATGAACAGGTGACATGTGTCCTCTGACACTGTCAGTGATGACGTCAGCATTATTGTAGCAGCGTTGACCAGCCCTTTGACTAGGCGCGTGGGGGCGCGTGTGAACAGTAATTGTTGTGGAACCAGTACCATTTTCAAGGTTTCGACGATACGAATCCAATGACAGTGGTTTCGTGTCAATCAGAGATCGTTAGGTTGGTCAAATTAGGGTTTGAAGCCTTGGGAAGGGTGTTCGGACGGCTTTCTCGGGCCAGTTTCAGCCTAGGGTTTCTTGGTTTTTTATTAGGGACTTATAGTGACCCTTACGTATGCTTTGGACATGACAGGGATCGTACAATTGTATCAGGACAGGGGTATACGTTCGGACTGCAGCAGGATTGTACTGTGAGTGGGCCTTTGATTTCATTAAACCCGTGCATACAAAACTGTTTTCACTTCTATATATATGTATGTGTGATTCAAGCAAAAGCATATGATTATCTTGATTAATAACTATGGCACGATTTACGGTATTTTGGGCATGAGGCCCGTCTGGTTAATTTAAGCATGGTTTTGAGTCATATATATATATATGTTGAGGATATTGGTGATTATCTATGGTACTTCACTGTATAGATCTAACCGTGTGATACTGTCTCCTCCAGATGTGGGTACCCCGGAGTGGTCACGGCGCAATGCCTGTGAGGGGTTATTCTAAAGAAGGACAAGACTGTAGGATGATTCAGGAGCAGGATTACTATTATTGGACGTCTGGGACGTAAGGCGTCTGGGATGCCATACCTGGACTGGGTTCGGGGATTGGACTCGGGATTGAGACCCTGAGTGGCACGCATAGCCTTGGGACTGTGACCTTATTGGACGTCTGGGATGTCGAATATCTGAGATATCAGGGTTGGGATGTATAGTGCAGTGACTGGGATTATTATTATCTTTATATTATGTTGATTTTTCTTATTTGATATGATATTATGGTTTGGGTACTGATGCATGCATGTTTGGAAAACGGAGGGGTAAAACTATATGTTTTCAAATTTATGAACTGTTTATAAAACCTTGAGTTTCGGCCCACTCACCCTTAATGTTTTGTGGACCCCTCCAGGCTGTGCTACTGAGGCAGAAGAGTACCCTGAGGCAGAGGAATAGGTTTACGTTGCGCACCTGAACCCACAGCTGGGTAGGTTGGCACGTAGAGTGTTCTAGAGTCGTGCTCAATAATTCATTTTTGGAAAACATCCCTTGTCTGACGCTATTTGTATTCAGATATTTTGTATGAATTAAATTTGGATATTTATGCATTTGATATGTTTTATTTGGGTGTCAGACGGGAGCAGGGCACGTCCCCATGTGGTCCCAGGGGGATCGGGGCGGGTCCTGTCAACTTGGTATCAGAGCACTAGGTTATGGTCAGCATGCTAGATTAGTGGTCAACACTTGGTCCTGTCAATTTGTCCGATTCCGCCCTACTAACCACCGTTCAACCTCACTAATCAAGATTAGTGACTAATCTAATCCCGGAATTCGGGACGGGTCGTTACAATCTTCCCTCCTTAATAAATTTCGTCCTCGAAATTCCAACCGCTCTAATCTCAACGTACTTCCCTCCTTAATAAGTTTCGCTCTCGAAACTCGATTACCCTGATTCCACAAACACCCCGTGGAAAGTGGAATCGACCACACAACACGTGTACACCCGTACACCAACTAACCAGGCAAAACTTGTCTGCACTCTACGTACCACTAATACTCAAAACGCAACGACTACATTCGACCCCGTCGAATGACTGAAACTACTTGTTTCGAATTTGACACCACTTGTCAAATCGACCCTCTCGTTAACGCAACAACTCGACGGTTCCTTTCCCACTCCCACTAGGAGTCAGCTGACCCCACTCAACAATCTATGTTGACACATCCTGACAATCTGTCACCACACAGTTGTTGTCAGTCGAAAACTGACACTAGACTCACTCGTGGCCACACAAGCCACCAACTTACTGGACTTAAATAAGCATTTACCGACCTTTCACACGATCTGTGTGTAATTAAACACATTGGAAATACCATGACCCATTGCATAGTAATGTCCGGCCCACAACTAATCCCATGGTATCGGAACCAATCCGACCACCAACACGTTCACCGACACACCTCGGGTATAACCTGTATACCATAACGAGACATCACAAGTCGACAAGGTATTGTACCTCGAACCATGTACGAAGTACACACATCTACCTAATAACCAGACTACAACCACCTAGGTCATAGCCGAAAGCGTTCCAATAATGGAGTACGTTTGCCCAATCCAGCATGAGACAAATCGAAACTCCACCCAACATCTAGTTCCAATTCCGAATCTGAATCCGCAATTTCGTAAGAAATCCCGGATCCAAGCCCAGACATCAAATTTTAATTCTTATCCAAATCCGAATCCGAAATCATTATTCCGTAAGCTAGCATTTGGAATAATCATTCCGTACCCAAATCTCGAAATATATTTTCAAGTTTCAAAATCGAATCCTGAATCGTCACCCAGAAATTCGATTCCAAATCCCGAATCTCGTTCACATTTACCAAGACACACCAAAACCGAACCTATCGGTTACCCGTTCAATACACTTGATGGACTTCATAGGGAAGCCAATCCAACCTCCACACGTCTAAGGTTGACAAAATTCAACTACCTTGAAAACCTACTCACCCGAGTAGAATACCCTACGGGCCCCACTTCGAAAAGAAGTTCAATCCCGTCATTTCGACTCACATACCCAAGTTCTTATCGATCCTTGTCATTCCACCTAGGAAAAACCAAGGATGATCCAACACAATGACGCCAAAACTCATCCTACGTGGATGCAAACAAAACTCGCTGCACTCACAACATCCTCTGCCACCAAGCAGAAAATGAGAAATCTCGTTTACCTAATTTCAAATACGTAGCTCCTCCTAATGACCTCACAACACACATGGGTTCACCAACCAATACACGCTCAACGTACTGGTAACTACAATCAATGTCTGCCAGGGCAGAAAGCAAGAAGTCAACCCCAATGACTTTGGAATACCAATCACCAAAAACGAACACCACTCTCGTTCCCCAATCACAACTCTCCTCGACACTAAGGTTCCAACCATGTTGGAAACATACATGCTCCCAACAAGACGTCAAGTCTAACCACTAGACTTCCTACCTCCTCAATTCACTTGGACAACCTCGTGTCCACAATCAATCCGTTATTGTTCCGTTCGCAAATCCCAACCTTTACAGGTTCAACACTCGGTTTCCCAAGTTCTCAATTATACCCTTTTTATCCACTCATCGCTGGTTATCTCACCACTATTGGGACTTATCCCAACACATCACACTCTTAACTGGATCCCATCCAGTCCATCACTCAACCACTACCGAATCTCAAAGATCGAACATATGTTCATCATGACGGAGTCACACCCCGACTTGTGGCTCATCGTCAACACCATTACCGATACTAGCACCAGCGCTAGTACCAGCACCAACACACTATCAACAATACTAGTATCAGCACACAGGCATCCATACTAGCATCAGCACAAAAGTACCAACCCGCAAACATCCATACTGCACACCGTGTGCAAATACGACAACCCTGGATCTCCGTTCATACCGAACGACGATCCCGTACCTCACGACTATCGGTACCACTATTCTGACAATCCACATCAGGAAAACGAACGTTCCCTGAACGTCCCCTGATCCCCAAGTATTATAACCACCTAATTACCCTCGATAGCCAGTCATCTCCATATGACTTCCGACTAACTGTCATTGCTATCGAGATCCGCATCCACACATCACACCAATACCCGATCCAACACGGGATTCCATAATTTATCTCAGAACCGTATCCGTAAATCGAATCCCATAGTTCTGCCTAGACTCACCAGAGCCATCCCCATGGTCATTCATGACCTCAACCGCTCGTCGCAGCACAAGTTCTCATCCACTAATCGCAATTAAGGTTTACCTTGTAAATACTAGGGTTCCACAATCACACCCTATGGTTCAACCGAACCAAACAGCTTTCCGTAATATAAAACTACAACCTGACCGACCCCGCGGTCCTGACATCGAATAGGTGTCAAATCCAATCCTACCATCAACTCAATGTGGGTTGACAGGACCCATCCCAATCCCTCCGGGATTAGTGCGGGATGACCCTGCTCCCGTCTGACACGAAGTGTCAGACAAGGGATATTTTCGTCCTTTGCCCTCCCGGGCTATCAGAGTACGCCAGGATCCGGAGGAGGCATGTGATATCTCGGTCTCTGCTACAGTCCACATCCGACGTCAACCTGAAGGGCAGTCAAAACATTAAAAACTGTGAGTGGACAAAACAAAAGTTTATAAAAACATTTAATAAGGAAGACATTTGTACCCTCCACTAAAAAGCATGCATGCATTCGAAAACCATTTATCCAAAACAAACCATATGTGGGACTAAGCCCAAAGCAGATATAAACTAAGGTCGAAAGGACCACAATAAAAACGACCATACGGGCCACTGCCCAAATCCATAAGGGACTCGGCCCCAAACCATAAAGAAACCAAGTACACGAGCTACTGCTCAAATCCTGTGCACACCTGTACACACCACATATCATATAACATATATCCATCACATACATATATATAAGTCACACAACCAATCCTGTCACGGTATCCAAAGCCACGCGCGTGCTACCCAGGTCTCAATCCGAGTCTTCTCAAAGTCAAGATCAATGTCCGTAGACCACTGACCCTACCCGAGGTAATAGTAATCATAGCCTTCCTGAGAGTAAGGAACCCAACTGGGGGGTGACTCCACTCAGTCGGTGCTCCGTGACTACTCCGGGGTCCACCCAGGCCAACGACCCTCCCCGGAGGAGATAATAGAAGTAAAGGAAGGTAGACGAACATATATATACATAACATAAACATTCATGACCGGTTCCCCTGAACCGTCATGATCCATAATATCCATAATTAGGTAACATGCCGGTTCCCGTAAACCGTCATGTACTGTAATAACATAACCAGGTAACATGCCGGTTCCCATAAACCGTCATGTACCGTAATAACCAACAAGGGTTCATGCCGGTTCCCATAAACCGTCATGAACCATGATACCATAACAAGGGTTCATGCCGGTTCCCATAAACCGTCATGAACCTGGGACTCCATTTAAGGTTCCCTGACCTGAAATCATAAACCGTAAAGTGACGGGGTCTCGTGCCCGAACATAGGACATCAGTTGGGCACCGTGCCCGATATCTGAGGTCATATGCCCGAGACAAAACCAAATGGGTCTCATACCCGAGTTTATCATTTTGAAATCCAAATTCAGTTCATTTAAATCAATAAAGAAATACAGACCCGTATAAGCACCGTATAAGGCCGAAACCTCGAAATACGTGCTTATACGTAACCACATACAAATGCACCCATGGCATCATCAAACAAGTAATAAAACATATAATAAACATTTATGCATGCACCAATTTAGAAAACAAGGTCCACTCACAGACCGTCCGAGCTGCCGCCTCGATTTGCGTGCCATACGGCTCCCCGAGCCGATCACCGTCACCGGGACTCCCAAACCTGTCCAAATCGTAATAGAAGGTTACTAACTACTTAATTAACCTCCTACCAAAGCCCCGTAATTTTCCCGTATTTCTAACTATTTTTAATCCCGAACCTAAACCTTCCGATGCTCCGAAACATATCGAGACGGTGTCCGATCGACACGAAACCAGTCCCAAAATGTTCGTTACATCGAATAGAAGATTTCGTATGTTGGAACCTTCCCTAGATTCTCTGCCACGCGCCCTCACGCGCCACCTGAAGTGGCTGCGCGTGGGCTTCACGCGCCGCTACAGTACCTGCTGACGTCATCGCTGACGTCAGCATGACGTCATCTGACAGCTGTCAGGTCTGACATGTCAGACACTAACAGGTGCCACGTGTCAAGCTCCCATTGGTCCACCTCACTATGCTGTCAGTGCCACGTGGCAGTCTGACAGGTGCCACGTGTCATCGCGGCACTGGTCCACGTAGGTGCCACGTGTCAGCCCCTGATTGGGCCACGTCACTGACATGTCAGTGCTGACTGTGCACTGACATGTGACACGTGTCACACTACTATTGGTCCATTTTCTGACATGTCAGCTGACATTGTCAGATCTGACAATGCTGACGTCATCGCTGACATGATGACGTCAGCATGATGACGTCACCTGTCATCTCTGTCCTCCCGCGGGTCGACCCCGAACGTCTGCAACCGGGTCGCCGTGAACCGCGGCTTGACCCGGCCGGTTCTCCCTGCTCCGGCCACCATTTTTCCTCCCGTTTGTCCCATTCTACTCCTCTCAACCTAACCTATAGATCCATGGCCCTAACAACTAAGAACACCCACAAAAACCATATCTTCCAAGTTCATCAATGGCGGCCGTGAATACCTCCGCCCTTCACGGCCGTTACAGGCCACCTCAGCCTTCGAAAACAATCCTAAAAGAACCCTAAGACCTCTAGGAACATTTCCCAATCCCTAGATGCGATTAAAACACAACAAAAATCAATTTTCAATTTTTGAAAGAAAACTCACCCACGGTTTCTCTCTCCCCGCCGTGTCCTCCGCCGTGGCTAGCCGTGGCCTGCCTTCCTCAGCCCCTTTCCACCACCTCACGGTCATGTCCAGCTCGCACAAGCAATGAATGGTGATGGTGTGTGTGTGTTTTGGGTTTTTGAAGAAAATGAAGAAAATGGAGGATTTTGGGTTATGGGGTTTCGGGTGGTAAGGAAACAAAGAAGAATGATGGCTGATGAGAGGGAGATGGAATGGATGGTGTGGATTTAAGGATGAATTGAAATGGATGGTTAAGATTGAATGGTGGGTGGGTTTGGTTTGTAAAAATAATTAAATAATATTATTTTATTATATAGATCCACATTTTGGGGGATCAAAGCAATGGGATGAGTGACACTTGTCACTCATCCATGGGGCCCACCAAAATATCCACCCAATCAGATTTCGCCAAAACGTCCCCGTCTCGAAGTTCGTGCATAGTGAAATCGAACTTCCGTGACCCATAACTCTCCCGTTTGAAGTCCGATTTCAGTGTGCCGCCTGCCTATGGGTTCGTATCGTCCTTATCTACGTAACGGTCTTCGACCCTCGGCCATCGGACCTCCCGATTAAAAAGTCAACGTTTTGCCACCATCAGGGGCAAAACGGTCGTTTCGCATCGTTCGTCCGATTTCGCTCTACTAATCACGGATTAGCCTCACTAATCGTGATTAGTCACTAATCTAATCATGGAATTTGGGACGGGTCGTTACATGGGTTCCACCACTAAGGTCACCGGCCAACTCCGATGAACCAACATCTCTCACACCAACAACCACCACTAGGGTTCACATTTTAGACCATTACTCAAATGAGGTTCCCCGAACCTGGCTGCACCTAGCAGCACAACAATCCAATATCACATGACCGAACCGACGGTCCCACTATACCAGTTCATCACAATCAACCCCACCTGGGTCGAATCACATTAATGCACGGCGTATCGGGCCAATCACACTCCATCCACTATCCAAACCCAAAAACTATCTATCAGGTTGATAACGAATTGCAGCCCAAAGAGACATCACACCCTCGACCTGCGCACACAAAAGAGCAACCGTGCTCTGATACCAAGTTGACAGGACCCATCCCAATCCCCCCGGGATTACCGTGGAATGTGCCCTGCTCCCGTCCAACAAGGGGTGTCGGACAAGGGATAACCAAGAGCCACTGCCCCAAACGGGGCATCCAGAGTGCGCAAGGATCGATGGAGGAGGTGTGCAATGTCCCAGTCTCTGCTGCAATCGCATCCGTAATCAACCTGAAGGACATTAAAACCAAAAGCTGTGAGTGGACAAAACCAATAAGTTTACCAAATACATTTATAAGACATTTTCGCCCTCCAATAAAAACGTATGCATGCCACAAAAACCAGTAAGTTCATCAAAACGTTTGCTCAACCGAGCCATTAGGGCCTTAGCCCAAAAACCGTCAACCAAAAACCAAGTGTGGGAACTCAGCCCAAAACTGTGAAATACCATAACTATACATAAACAACCATGTGGGTCACCACCCACGACCATAAATGAACATCAATCCATTAAATTCACACAATCATAAATCCACCCGGAAAGCCATTTCATGAATTCGTATTTTACCATTACCATCACCAGCATCCCTGATGCTAGACGTCCCTGACGTCATGTCTCACGGTTTCATAAGCAACGCGTGCTGCCCGGGGTCTCTCCGGGTCCATAAATCTGACATCCCTGATGTCTGTCGTCCCAGACGTCAATCATAGCAATCCTGCTCCTGAGTCATCATACGGTCCGGCTGCTCCGTATGGTGACCCTTCACAGGCAATGCACCGTGACTTCCCCAGTGTCCCAGACATCTGAAGGAGACCATCATATATCCTTGTATCAAGATGGTATATGGAAAACAGTTTTTATTAATTCATTTCACAACATCACAATGGGCCCTGCCCGAATTTTCCATAAAACAACACATTTCCATTTAGGGTCTCTGACCCGAAATCACATTTATTAAATATAGGGTCCCTGACTCGAAATCACAATTTTAATCCAACTGGGCCTCATGCCCGACTTTATGAACCACTGGGCCCACGACCCGATTTATAAACCAACTAGGCCCGCAGCCCGATTTCGTACTCAAATGGACTCTAAGTCCGAGATTTCCAACACAAGTGGGCCTCAAACCCGAATTCATCTTTCCAATATAAAAACCGTTTTATCATATTATTTATTTAACACAAGCATGCAAACCACAAATAAACCGTTAATCCCGATATACGTGAAATACGGACAACACCTCGAGATACGTGCAACATACCCAAAATCAATACTCACAAATACCATCATAGAAATCATGTAGATAAACCATATATCACATTTAAGCATGCATAGGATTTATAAAACCAAAGTCCACTCACAGACCGTTTTAACCGTGTGCCTCGATACGCGTGCCACCGGCCCTCCCGGGCCACACCACTATCACCGGGACTCCCAATCCTGTCCAAATCACATTAGAGGGTCACTAACCTCATTATTAACATCCTATCAAAGTCCCGTAATTTTCCCGAATTTTTACTTATTTTTAAACTTAATTTAAAACCTTCGGACATCCCGAACACTATCGAGACGGTGTCCGATCGACACGAAACCAATTCCAAAATGTCCGTTACATTAAATAGGACAGAAGTCATGTTGACCTCACCTCGAGATTCGTGTCCACGCGCCGTCACGCGCCGCCGTGAGTGGCTGCGCGTGAAACTCACGCGCCTGCTACAGTGTCACCAGCCCAACCCGTTTGTCTGGTAAACGGGTCCAATTCACCCGCGACACAACCCGGTTCAATGTCCATCAATTCAGCCTTAATTACATCAATTGATCATTCAGTTAGTTTCGTTATTAGTTTAATTAAAGGTCTGCAATCACAATTACACGATTACATACTCCAAACCTCACGATTCGACGATGAACACCAAGAACACCTGGTTACTGTTCGTTCCTGGAATTCCTTCAATTGCTGCAGGTTTCTTTCAATTGATGATCCCAGAAGCATCAACTAACCCTAAGGAACAATTCCCCTACATCAATTGCATCAATCCTGTGCTCAATCGTCACGACTCAAGCTCGAACACCGTCACTGTTCAACCATGGAGTTCTGCCATTCTCCAACGTTTTCCTTCAATTGATGAACCCAGAAGCATCGTGGGATCATGAGAAGTAATTTCCTCACCTCAATTCCGTCGTCTAAACACTCCACGATCACGACTCAGCCTCGATTTCTTCCTCTGTCACCAAGCTCGATCAGAGCCAAAACGGCACCAATTCTTCTCGTTTTTGATGTGGATCGACTCGTCACAACCTCAGGAAGATATTTCCAAGCTCCAATTCGATCATCACAGCTCAATTCTTCCAATTTGATTTTCCCTCCCAAAACTTAATTTTTCGAATTCCCAGTTCCTCCTCACTGTCAATCTCTCGTGTTTACCCAGTTGAATTCACACACAACTCACTCACAATTTCGCACTCTCAGGTTCAGCAATGGAAGAGGAATTAAGGGTGGGAGAAAACTGGATTTGGTTGTACACGGTTAAGGAAAACAGAGGAGATTAATGGATAATAAAATGATTTAATAATTAATTAATTAAAATAATAATAATGATTAAAACATCATAATGATGTTTCCCCTAAGACAAGGATTCTGGTTTCAAGGGATGAGTGACACTTGTCACTCATCCAGGTGTGTAGGGTCAACGGTCACTATTCATTATTATATTATTATTTTAATCCGAGCCTCGGTTCGTTAGTTCGTTTCCTTGACCATAACGTTGTCGTCGAATCTCCGATTTCGGCATGCCGCCTGTCGTTGGATTCGTATCGACGATACCTACGTAACGGTCCTTGGTCCTCGCCCATCGGACCTCCCGGTCAAAAAGTCAACATTTGGCCCCTAATATGCCAAATTACCAAAATGCCCCTCAACTTCTGAACACCATAACTTTCTCTACGAATGTCGGAATCGAACGTGCCACCTGTCTATGAACTCGTGACGTCCCGAACTACATCACGGTCATCGGTCAAAGTCCATTTGACCGCCCGATCAAAAAGTCAACATTTTGCCCACGACCAAGGGCAAAACGGTCGTTTCGCACAATTTGTCCGATTCCGCCCTACTAACCACCGTTCAACCTCACTAATCAAGATTAGTGACTAATCTAATCCCGGAATTCGGGACGGGTCGTTACACCGAGGACAATCAGCTGTTTTGCTTATGGAGGTGCGGGCCACTATGCCCGAGATTACCCTATGTTGTCTGGGGGCAACGGTTCATGAGGTTCCAGTGCAGTACAGAGTTCGGCTTCCAACACTATCGAAGGTCGAGGACAGAGAGGTGACCGTGGTGCTGAGCGTGGCGCTCGTGGGCGCGGACAGACCCTAGGACCCAGGGGTCGGGTGTTTGCAGTCACTCAGCAGCAGGCTAGGACAGCCCCCGATGTAATTACAGGTACCCTTCATATCTCAAACCTTGTGGTACATGTATTGTTGGATGCTGGGGCTACTCATTCTTTTATTTCGAGGAATTGTACGGGTATGCTAGATTGTGAGATATCCACCTTAGATAGTGAGATGGGCTTTGGTACACCGATGGGAGTTGTGTACATTGTGAATCAGGTGATTCGGAGGTGCCTAGTGAGGATAGCGGTTGTGGAATTACCAGCTGATCTAATCATTATGGATATTCATGACTTCGACGTTATTTTAGGGATGGATTGGTTTTCGGAGCATGGGTCGCTTATTGACTGTGGTAGCAGGCGGGTGATTCTGCGAAGTCCGGTTTTGCCGGAGATTACCTTTCAGGGAGAGCGTGACGGTTCGCTTCCTAAAGTAATTTCTTCGCTTACCGCTACCAAGCTTCTACGGAAGGGATTCCAGGGTTATCTGGCGCATGTCGTGGCGACGCAGGTTGATACACCGAGTGTCGATGAGATACCTGTGGTGCGAGAGTTTCCGGATGTGTTCCCGGAAGATTTACCTGGATTACCACCACACCGGGAGATCGAGTTCACGATCGAACTACTCCCTGGTACACGACCTATATCCCAGGCACCGTATCGGATGGCGCCTGCCGAGTTGCGGGAACTCCAGACTCAGTTGCAGGAGTTAGTGGATTTGGGATTCATCCGACCGAGTACTTCACCGTGGGGAGCACCGGTGTTGTTCGTGAAGAAGAAGGAGGGGAGCCTCCGATTGTGTGTAGATTACCTACAACTCAACAAGGTGACGTTGAGGAACCAGTACCCGTTACCCAGGATTGACGACCTATTCGATCAACTGCGGGGTGCCCTATACTTCTCAAAGATTGATTTACGGTCTGGTTATCACCAGTTGAGAATTTCTGAGGAGGATGTTCCGAAAACGGCATTTCAGACCCGATACGGACATTACGAGTTCCTAGTGATTCCTTTCAGCTTAACGAATGCTCCAGCAGCATTCATGGATCTGATGAACAGGGTCTTCCGATTTTATTTGGATAAGTTCGTGATAGTGTTCATTGATGATATCCTGGTGTACTCGAGGAGCGCCAGGGCACATGAGGAGCACCTACGGTTGGTGTTAGGGAAGCTGAGGAAGAAACAGTTGTACGCTAAGCTGAGTAAGTGTCAGTTTTGGCTGAACAGCATTGGTTTTCTGGGACATGTTATATCAGCAGACGGAATCAGTGTGGATCCCTAGAAAACCGAAGCTGTGACCAATTGGGCTAGACCGACGACCGTGACTGAGGTACGGAGTTTCGTTGGTTTGGCAGGATACTATCGGAGATTTGTTGAGGGCTTCTCTAGTATCGCCGCATCGTTGACTCGTTTGACCCGGAAAGGAGTAAAATTTGTCTGGGATGAACGGTACGAGCAGAGTTTTCAAGTATTAAAACATCGGTTGACTACCGTTCCTGTTCTTGCCTTACCTGATAACAGTGGAGAGTTCGAAGTCTACAGTGATGCATCGTTGCAGGGTTTGGGTTGCGTGCTGATGCAGAATGGCAGAGTTATCGCTTATGCATCAAGACAGTTAAAGACGCATGAACTGAATTACCCTACCCATGATTTGGAATTGGCAGCGGTGGTCCATTCTTTAAAAATTTGGAGACATTACCTGTACGGGGTAACTTGTAGGATATTCACTTATCATCAGAGTCTTAAGCATTTGTTCACTCAGAGGGAGCTGAACATGAGGCAGCGACGATGGCTGGAACTAATCAAGGACTACGATTGTACAATTGAGTATCACCCGGGAAAGGCAAATTTGGTGGCAGATGCGCTCAGCAGGAAATCAGCATGAACAGTTGCACACCTGAGGGTGGTGTATCTTCCCTTGCTTGTAGAACTTCGAAGGGCTGGAGTTATCCTGGGGACAGATGAGCAGGGAGCCTTGCTAGCCAGTTTCCACGTACGACCTGTGCTTGTTGATCGGATCATCGAAGCGCAACTTCAGGATCCGACACTTTGCATCTACAAGATTGAGGTTGAAGCGGGTGAGAGGCAGGATTTTTCCATCCGAGGTGATGGAGCCCTAGTGAAATTGGGCCGACTGTGTGTACCTGCAGTGGCAGAATTACGGACGGAGATTCTTGAGGAAGCCCATAGTTCGGCTTATGCCATGCACCCGAGAGGTACGAAGATGTACCGTACCCTCCGGATCTATTATTGGTGGGCAGGAATGAAAAAGGACATTGCAGAGTTTGTGAGCAGATGTTTGACCTGTCAGCATGTCAAGGCAGAATGGCAGAGACCATATGGGGCTATGCAACCACTTCCGATTCCCGAGTGAAAGTGGGACCACATTACCATGGATTTTGTATTTAAATTGCCAGGGACTCAAGGCGGATTCGATGGAGTTTGGGTGATTGTAGATCGATTAACCAAGTCAGCTCATTTCTTGCCGATACAGGAGACATATAAGCCCAACCGACTGGCTCAGCTGTTCGTAAAGGAAATCATTCGACTTCATGGAACGCCGGAGTCGATAGTGTCCGATCGCGATCCGCGTTTCACTTCGAGGTTCTGGCGGAGTTTACATAATACTTTGGGTAAAAATTTACACTTTAGTACAGCTTTTCACCCACAGACCGATGGACAGTCAGAGAGGACCATTCAGACCCTGGAGGACATGATGAGGTCATGTGTGCTACAATTTCAGGACTCGTGGGATACCCATTTGCCTTTGATGGAGTTCGCATATAACAACAGCTATCAGGCGAGTATCGGGATGGCACCCTACGAGGCACTGTATGGTCGGCAGTGCAGAACACCTATATGTTGTATGGAGGTAGGAAAGCGAGCGGAAGTAGGGCCGGATTTGATGGACATGACTCAGGAAACGGTTCGAATCATCAAGGAAAGATTGAAGGCGGCACAGGATCGCCAAAAGAGCTATGCAGATCGACGGATTCGAGACTTGGAATTTGAGATTGGAGATTTTGTATTCCTAAAGTTATCTCCGTGGAGAGGGATTATCCGTTTTGGCCGACGTGGGAAGCTGAGTCCACGTTATATTGGACCATACGAGATCATAGAGAGGATTGGATCCGTGGCATACCGGTTAACATTACCCCCTGAACTTGCGAGAGTGCAAGATGTTTTCCATGTGTCTATGCTACGGAGGTACCTACAGGACAATTCACATGCCTTACCGGAGCAACCATTGGAACTGCTGACTGACCTAAGCTTTGAAAAGAAACCGGTGCAAATTCTGGACTAGAAGGACAAGGTTCTGAGAAACAAGACCATTCGATTGGTGAAAGTGCTGTGGAGGAACCATGACGTCGAAGAAGAAACGTGGGAACCTAAGGAATTAATGAGGGAACAGTACCCTTATTTATTTGAGTAAATTTCGAGGACGAAATTTTTGTAAGGTGGGTAGGTTGTAAAGCCCCGAACGTTTATAAAATATTATTTTATTGTGAATTGACCATTTTTCCCTTAGGGGGGAAATGTTGACTTTTGCCTCGGGGACTATTTTTTTACTTGCAACTGTGACCGTAACGTAGGTCGGGACGTCACGAGTCCATAGACAGGCGGCACGCCAAAATTGGACTTCGTATAGGAAAGTTATGGTCTAAAACGTGAAATCGGGAGAGTTTACGTCTCGAAAACCGTGTCAATTAATTAATTCTGATATAGTAGGAAAGTGGTTAAGGGACACTTGGATGAGTGACACGTGTCACTCATCCATTGGCTAGATTGGATCATGTTCCATTAATTAATTAACTTTGATCTAAAGTATCCACTAAGAATTTAAATAGGATTTAAATCCCTCATTTTATTCTCAGCCATCCATCTAAATCTCAGATTGAATCTGGGCCGTTGGTCTCATTTGTCTTCTCCCTTTATTTGGATCAGACATTCCCTCACACTCTCATTTTCTCTCAACCCGTGAACAAACCTTCCCTCTCTGCACAAACACACCACCACCCCTCAGCCTAACTCCACACACCAGGCAACAACCAGGCGACCACCAGCCACCTCCAGACGACCACCACCATCACACGGCCAGCCTGCAAGACCCAAATCCCCCCAAACCCGAGAAGGAAACAAGCCACCCTCAACGTCCAACCGTCCAAACCACCTCACCAGAGCTCGAACCAGCTTAGGGTTAGGATTACTGTGAGGATAGAAGGACTCATACGTGGACTGGACGGCGTACGGCGGCGACACGACGGCGGTAAGCCGAAAAACCCGAGAAGGCTTCATTTTCTTCCTTGTTTTGAAACGATTATTTTTGACGTTAGGATTCTTTGTTTACCTCTGAGACATGCCCTAGGGACTCAGACGACTAGTTTAGACTGAAGTACGTGGCTGGAATCTAGACGAGTCGCTGGAGAAGACGACCAGAGTTCTTAGCCAACCTTCCCGTTGATTTTCAGGTATTGTCTTCACCCTAAAAGTTGGTTTTGATTTCACATAATTGTAGAGGGGATTGTAACGAGTCTTTAGGACCAAGCCTCATCAAAAATGGTGGTCGGGAAGACGATCTGTGATCCGGTCAAACTGTGGGTCAACGATACCCCAGTTCCTGCATACGAGTGGACCCGGTTACTGTAGCGATGACGTCATCATGCTGATGTCAGCAGTGATGTCATGATGACATCATCATGTCAGAATACAGTCAGAACATGAACCAATGAACAAGTGACACGTGTCCTCTGACACTGTCAGTGCTGACGTTAGCATTATTGTAGTAGTGTTGACTAACACTTTGACCAGGCGCGTGGGGGTGCGTGTGAGCAGTAATTGTTATGGGATCAGTACCATTTTCAAGGTTTCGACGATACGAATCCAATGGCAGTGGTTTCGTGTCAATCAGAGATCGTTAGGTTGGTCAAATTAGGGTTTGAAGCCTTGGGAAGGGTGTTCGGACGGCTTTCCCGGGCCAGTTTCAGCGTAGGGTTTCTTGGTTGTTTATTCGGGACTTATAGTGACCCTTACGTATACTTTGGACATGACAGGGATCATACAATTGTACCAGGACAGGGGTATACGTTCGGACTACAACAGGATTGTACTGTGAGTGGGCCTTTGATTTCATTAAACTCGTGCATGCATAACTGTTTTCACTTATATATATATATGTGTGTGTGTGATTCAAGAAAAATCATATGATTATCTTGATTAATGACTATGGCACGATTTACTGTATTTTGGGCATGAGGCCCGTCTGGTTAATTTAAGCATGGTTTTGAGTCATACATATATATGTTGAGGATATTGGTGATTATCTATGGTACTGCACTGTATACATCTAACCGTGTGATACTATCTCCTCCGGATGTGGGTACCTCGGAGTGGTCACGGCGTAATGCTTGTGAGGGGTCATTCTACGGAAGGACCGGACCATAGGATGATTCAGGAGCATGATTGCTATTATTGGACGTCTGGGACGTCAGGCATCTGGGCATCTAGGATGCCATACCTGGACTGGGTTCGGGGATTGGACTCGGGATTGAGACCCTGAGTGGCACGCGTAGCCTTGGAACGTAGAGTGTTCTAGAATCGTGCTCAATAATTCATTTTTGGAAAACATTCCTTGTCTGACGCTATTTGTATTCGGATATTATGTATGACTTAAATTTGGATATTTATGCATTTGATATGTTTTATTTGGGTGTCAGAAGGGAGCAGGGCACGTCCCCATGTGGTCCTAGGGGGATCGAGACTGGTTTGGGACAGTACAGCAGTGCGTGGTCCAGTTGATGTAACGAACATTTTGGGACTGGTTTCGTGTCGATCGGACACCGTCTCGATAATGTTCGGGGCATATGAAGGTTTAGGTTCGCGTTTAAAAATAGTTAAGAATTCAAGAAAATTACGGGGCTTTAGTGGGAGGTTAATAAGGTAGTTAGTAACCTTCTATTACGATTTGGACAGGTTTGGGAGTCCCGATGACGGTGATTGGCTCGGGAGAGCCTTATGGCACGCAAATCGAGGTGGCTGCATAGGACGGTCTGTGAGTGGACCTTGATTTCTAAACTGTGATGCATGCATAAATGTTTTATATGGATTATGAATGTGATTCGATGATGTTTATTTGGATATTTGTGATTTATATGATTTCACGCATTACGAGATGATTTACGTGCTTGCACGTAAATCGAGGTTTTCCGGTTTTATACTGATTTTCCGTACTTGTGGTTTTGGATATTATTTCATGAAATGGTTTTGGATTTGAAAAGGTAAACTCGGGTTCGAAACCCATTTGATCCACGAACTCTCGGACCTATGGTCCTTTTGATTTAACAAGGCATCAGGCCGGAGGCCCAGTTGGTTTATGATTCGGACCGGAGGTCCAGTTTGTATGTGGATTCGGGCCTAAGGCCCAGCTATGTATTACAAATGGTTTTTATGGTTCATGACGGTTTATGGGAACCGGCATGAACCCTTGAAATGGATTTATGGTTCATGATGGTTTATGGGAACCGGCATGAACCCTGGAAAGGATTTTATGGTTCATGACGACTTATGAGGGTCGGGCATGAATCCTTGAAAGGTTTAAAGAATGATTTCAAAAGGTTTTTCATATGCCATCCTTTATATATGATTGTCTCCTCCGGGGAGGGTCGTTAGCCTGGGTGGACCCCGGAGTAGTCACGGAGTACTGACTGAGTGGAGTCGCCCCCCATTTGGGTTCCTTACTCTCAGGAAGGGCATGGTTCGTTACCTCCAGGGAGGGTCATTGATCTACGGACATTGACCTGGGTGGACCCTAGAGAGACTTGGGTTTGAGACCCCGGTTAGCACGCACGTAGCTCTATATACCGTGGCAGGTTCGGTGATATGAAATATAATGGATAAACATGATTTCAAGTGGTTTGGGAAATTGTGTTTTATGATGATAAATGGATTTGGGCTGAGATCCCACATATGTTTACTATGTTATGGTTTTCTGTAAATGGTTTTGGGCAGAAGGTCATGCGACTTGTATTGACGGAACTTGGGGCTGAGACCCTAAATATGGTTGCTTAAACATATGTGATTGGATAAATGGTTTTATTATGCATGCATGCTTTTTAGTGAAGGGTATAAAGGTCTTTATAAAATGTGGTTACGAAACTTATTACTTTTTGTCCAATCACAGTCTTTCTGTTTTCAATACCCTTCAGGTTGGATACGGTGTGGACTGTAGCAGAGACCGAGATATCACATACCTCCTCCGGATCCTGGCGTACTCTGATGGCCCGAGAGGGCTAAGGTATGAAATTTCTCTTATCTGACACTCCGTGTCAGACGGGATCAGTGGCGTTCCTCGTTAATCCTAGGGGGATTGGAGACGGGTCCTGACAAGAAAGGCCACAGTTGAGGGAAATTCCTGGCTATGGCATAGAAGGTATGGTCATCTAAACTATTCTAGTTTGATGACACTGCAGAAACAAGAAATGGTTTGGGGTCTGCCTAGGCTGTCAGATTACACAGAAACCTATGAAGGCTACATTGCAGGGAAGCAGCATGTAGAAAGTTTTGATAAAGGAAAGTCATGGAGTGCTTCAAGTCCCTTGGAACTAATACATACAGATGTATGTGGCCCTATGCAGACAGAAACAATAGGAGGAAACAGGTACTTTGTGACATTTATTGATGATATGTCTAGAATGTGTTGGACTTGCTTCTTGGGATACAAGTCAGAGGTTTTTAATGTATTCAAGAAGTTTAAGTCTATGGTGGAATTACAAAGTGGCTACAAAATAAATAAGTTGAAGAGTGATAGAGGTGGAGAGTTTACTTCCACTGAGTTTGTAGAATTCTGTGAGGCGAAAGGGATTGAGAAGAAACTAACAGTAGCCTACTCCCCTCAGTAAAATTGAGTGGCTGAGAGAAAAAATAGGACAATAGTTGAAATGGCAAAGGCCATGCTTCATGACAAGAAATACCCTATGAGTTCTGGGGTGAGGTTGTAAGTACAACTGTTTACCTTCTAAATAGGTGTCCAAAAAAAGCAGTTAAAGAGAAAACACCATTTAAGGTGTTTAGTGGAAGGAAGCCTAGTGTAAAGCACCTAAGAGTGTTTGGATGTGTGTGTTATGCACACATTCCTACTCAATTAAGACAGAAACTTGATGAGCTTCCATCAAGTGTGTATTTGTTAGATATGGAACGTGTGAAAAGGGGTACAGGGTTTACAACTTGGAGACTAAGAAGGTGATGGTTTCAAGAAGTGTAATTTTCAATGAAGCAATGATGTGGAACTAGGAATCAAACAGTGAAGTCACTGTAACTACATCAGCAGGTTTTGAAATGGAATATGGAGAATCTAATGGTGATGATCAGAATTCAGATCAGCAGCAGGTAGGAACTATGGACATAAGCACTGGTCAGAGGACTCCTAGTTCTACTCCTATCAAGCTCAGAAGGATAAGTGACATCTATGCTAGATGTCACATGTCCATCATTGAGCCTGAAACTTATGCAGAAGCTGCAAAGGAAAAGACATGGAGAAAAGCAATGGAAACAGAAATAGAGATGATTGAGAAGAATGCCACCTGGGAGCTGGTTGACAGGCCTAAAGGCAAACCTGTTATTGGAGTAAAATGGGTATATAAAGTCAAGCTCAACCTGGATGGAACAATTCAGAAACATAAAGCTAGACTGGTTGCAAAAGGCTATGCCAAAAAGCCTGGGATAGACTTCAATGAGACTTTTGCACCAGTGGCTAGACTTGATACTATCAGGACACTCTTGGCACTAGCTGCACAGAAAAGTTGGAAGCTTTACCAGCTTGATGTCAAGTTTGCTTTTCTGAATGGCAGGTTGGATGAGGAAGTGTGTGTTGAACAACCAGATGGGTTTGAAGCTCAAAAAGGAACCAGGAAAGTGTACAGACTGAGAAAGGCTCTATATGGACTAAAACAAGCTCCTACGGCCTGGTATGCTGAGATAGATGCACATTTGAGCAGATGTGGTTATCTAAGAAGTCCTAGTGAACCAACCCTCTATATGAAAACAATAGGAAATGGAAGGATGCTAATAGTCTCAATTTATGTAGATGATATAGTCTACACTGGAAATCGTGACCAATTGAAGGCTGAGTTCAAGAGGGAAATGATGATGAAATATGAGATGTCTTATTTGGGATTATTACATCACTTCCTAGGGATGGGAGTGATCCAAACTGATAAGTCTATATTCATACATCAGAAGAAGTATGCTCAGACACTTCTTGAGAGGTTTGGAATGAAGGGATGTAAGCCTCTAAGCACACCACTTGCAACAAATGACAGGCTGTGCAGAAATGATGGTTCAGAGGCTGCATATGAAGGTGTTTATAGACAGATTGTGGGTAGTTTGCTCTACTTAACTGCAACTAGGCCAGACATCATGTTTGCTGCCAGTTTGCTATCTAGATATATGCATGGTCCTTCTAAGAAGCACTATGGAACATCAAAAAGAGTTCTGAGGTATATCCAGGGTACATTGGATAATGGACTTGAATATATGAAAGGAAAACAAGCTACACTAATTGGATAGTGTGATTCTGATTGGAGTGGTACTTTGGATGATATGAAAAGCACCTCAGGGTATGCTTTTTCTTTTGGCAGTGAGGTTTTCTCATGGGCTTCTGTAAAGCAAAATAGTGTGGCACTATCTACTGCAGAAGCAGAGTATGTAAGTGCAAGTGAAGCCTCCACACAAGCTAAGTGGCTCAGGTTTGTGTTGGAAGACTTTGGAGAGAAACAAACTGGCCCTACTTCTATCCTATGTGACAATACATCAGCAATTGCCATGTCTAAAAATCTTGTGTTTCATCAGAAAAGTAAACACATACATAGACGGTTTCACATCATTAGGGATGCAATTCAAGCTGGTGAGGTGGAACTATTCTACTATAAGACAGAAGAACAGTTGGCAGATGTTTTTACCAAGGCACTGGCCAAGGGAAGGTTTGTCTACCTAAGAGGAATGTTAGGAGTTAGATCAATACATAGCTTAGAGGGGAGTGTTGGACCCTAAGCTAGTGCACTGATAAGTATGAGTGTGTGTGAGCTATGTGTGGAAGTTAAAACGGTTAGGGGAGCACCATCACGTGGGGTGTGAGGTGGAATTACTTGGAGAATAAGAGTGCTAGCTGTCACATGCTTCTAGACTTAGGCTAAGTGTCTCTTTGTAATTGGATGAGCTGTTAAAGGTGTAACAGCCTCCCTAACTAACTAACAATCTGTACAAGTCTCACATATAAGTAATCAAAAGGAAAAAGAAAAGGTAACACACGGAGTGAAAGAGAGAAAACTGAGAAATTTCTAATTCTCTGCTCATAGACATTTTATCAAACACATTGTGTGCATTGTGAGTAATCATTGCAGAATTCAATCTTACAACCAGCAATCTGATCCAGAAATAATCCAACAAGATCAAACCTATCTTCAACTTGTGATCAACCTATCCAATACAATTCAGGCTAGTGTGTGCGTGTTGATTCAAGAAGGATTCAAGAAGATTACCTGAAGCATCTTGATGCTGATCACCAACAACAAAGATATATACTTGTTAGATATATGCACGTGGGTTTAGTGATTCGTTAAAACAACAGAAAAAATAATATGTTTTTGCCTAATACCTATTCGTATATCCTACTGGTCCAATTGCACGGTGAACCTAATATGTTCAAAACTTACGTTTACACTTGAACAAAACCGAACTTATACGTACTTATATCTATATATTTTGTGCATAAAGTACAAATTTGATCTTCCACCTTGTCTTTTTAATTACGAGATCCTCGTTTAGCTAGAGAGTTGAGTTGTATCCAAAATCTCTTATCACAAAAAGAGGCAAAAATAAGAAAGAATAAACTCAACTTCTGGCGTTTTGTGAAGACGACCCAAGATGGATAATACTGAGGAGGAAGAAGTTTTCTTGAATCTTCCACTGTCATCCTTGCAAATGCTGCCTCCGTCTGGGCCTAAAATATCAAGTATTCCTCATATATATCAACACAAGAATTTAAAATTAAAAAAAAAAAACCCCAAAGAAAACGTGATTTTAATGTACCAAATCAGAACGTAGTTTGGATCGGACACTCTCAGCCCGAGCAAGCCACAATCAACCCGATCCCGATGGCGATGCCGATGATCATTCCAAAGAAGAACCCCATATCCGTAAGTATGGAATTCTAAATGCCAAGGTTTTTCTCAAGAGATTATTATTTTTGGACAAATGGTACTTGCTAATGATTTGGTGGCCTATCATATTTGATTCGGTCATTAGTTTGATCTGAAAAGGAGGAGGTGATGAACAATTTGGGGTGTTTTTCTTTGCAAACAAATTAACAAGCCCTAATAGGTTATAGGTGTAACAAATTAAACTCAATTTTATATGGCCGCTTTTCTTGCCGGTGTATTTTGTTTACACACCTTCTTCATGTATATTTTGTTGGATTTTGGAATATAAAGTTTCTTTTATGCTTTATACTTTTTTTTTTTTTTTGCCGCAGTAATCATTCGTACACTTGGCATTATTTGCATGCATGCACGTACGTACGTTACAAACAAGCACAGGCCCTAGCTTCTTTCTTTTTTGATTTGTCCTTCTTTCTGTACATAACTCTATATGTTGAATTCTTAATGAATGTATCATATGCACCATTGTTTTTTTGTTAAAAAACGAAACGTGTGTCTTGCATATTGCTTCACTAATTGATTAGTTAGTATATACGTACGTACACATAACTATAAATTAAGGCTGACCTGTTTTACAAGCGTCCAGTCCAACTTAGAAAAGTATTAAAATAATGAATTTTATTAGCAAGTTTTTGAGAAATAAAAAACCTTTCTTTTATGCTTTGCTTTCCAGAGAAATCGCAAACTCGCGGAAATATTTTACAAAAGCGTCTCTTTCACTCACTTTCTGGAGACTCACGAGTCACACCACTCGCCACTCCATCCTTGTCACCAATCTCCAGGCACATCACCGGCCACCATAATAACCGTCTATCTTTATAATTCTATATAGCAGAGCACTCTGTTTCTGGCTCTGTACAACAAAGCAACATCGTCAAAATGGCGGGAAACGACTGGGTGAACAGTTACTTGGAGGCCATCCTCGACGTCGGTCCTGGCCTCGACGACGCCAAAACCAAATCCTCCTTGCTTCTCCGAGAACGCGGTCGTTTCAGTCCCACTCGCTACTTCGTCGAAGAGGTCATCACTCGCTACGATGAGACAGATCTCCACCGCTCCTGGGTTCGGGTACGTTTTCTATTCACACTACCCTTCGGATTCTCAATTTTCGATCGATTCTGATTCGTTCTCATTTCTCAAATTATTTAATTCAATTTAATTTTTCATTTTTAATTGCATTTGTTTTGTTCTTCAGGCTGCGGCAACGGCCAGGAGTCCGGAGGAGAGGAACACGAGGTTGGAGAACATGTGCTGGCGGATTTGGAATTTGGCTCGCAAAAAGAAGCAGGTCATTTTACTTTTATATATTTATTTAAAAAAAAAATTAATTTCCTATTTTGTTCAAAAAATTTCTTCTATTGTCTGTTCTTAATCATTATATTAAGCAGTTTACTCTTTCCTAATTTTTCTGATTTTACTGACAGTTTTAAAAAAATGAAAATTTCAAAAGTTATGGCGCGTGAGCTTTTATGGTTATCAAGCAAAGATGAATTTTGATTACTAATTTCTGGTTGTTTTGAAGAAATATCAAATATGCTACTTACCTTGATTATCATTGTTGTTAACTGTTTGGATTTTATGTCATTGCTGGTTCCATTTATTTTGGGGAAAACTTTATGTTTGTAAACAAGCTCCCTAAGCAGTGACTAAGAGGCAGTTATTGGCATACAAAAAAGAGAGTACTAATCGGAAGTGATAGTTAAGTTTTTGTCATTAAAATCTTGCTGGTGTTCTTTTGTTCAATTGATTAGCTCGAGGGAGAAGAAGCTCAGCGCACTGCTAGTCGCCGTCTTGAACGGGAACGGGGCAGGAGAGAAGCAACTGAGGATATGTCTGAAGACTTATCTGAAGGAGAAAAAGGAGACACAGTGGCTCACATGTCAGTTCACAGTGATAGCGCTAAAGGAGGACAAATCAAAAGAATCAGTTCTGCTGATGCGATGGAGAACTGGGCTAGTCAGCAAAAAGATAGGAAACTCTACGTGGTGTTAATAAGGTATGAAATAAACTTTTATCATTTCGAATTGATCTTCTTTCTTTTTAGAGATAAAGGCCTTTTGGTTGTTTGAATCAAATGTTAATGGTATCTATGGAATGAAGGATAGTATTTGATTCCTGTTAACAAGCAGTCTTCCTGCAGCCTTCATGGCTTGATCCGTGGCGAAAACATGGAGCTTGGTCGTGATTCTGATACTGGTGGCCAGGTAACTTTTAGGAATGGGAACAGTTGTTTCCAATCATGATATCGATGTAGTTGTGTGTTTAGTAGATGATTATTGAATATACATTTATAAACTACAGCCATCGACTTTCTTGTTACTCGTATTAAGGTATAACTGTTCTCACCATTACCAGGTCAAGTATGTAGTGGAACTTTGCAGGGCCTTAGGTTCAATGCCCGGAGTTTATCGGGTTGATTTGCTAACAAGACAAGTGGCAGCCCCAGATGTTGATTGGAGTTATGGGGAACCAACTGAAATGCTGAATCCAATAAGATCTGACAATTCAAAGCAGGAGCATGGGGAGAGCAGTGGAGCTTATATAATCCGCATACCATTCGGCCCAAAAGATAAATATATTCCAAAAGAACTTCTTTGGCCTCACATTCCAGAGTTTGTTGACGGTGCACTTAACCACATTATACAGATGTCCAAAGCTCTGGGTGAGCAAATTGGAGGTGGGCAACCAGTCTGGCCTGTGGCTATTCATGGACATTATGCAGATGCAGGTGACTCCGCTGCTCTTTTATCTGGGGCTTTGAATGTCCCAATGGTATTTACTGGTCACTCACTTGGACGTGATAAGCTTGAGCAACTTTTGAAACAAGGACGTCAATCAAGAGATGAAATAAATGCGACATACAAAATAATGAGACGGATAGAAGCAGAGGAGCTAACACTTGATTCCTCCGAGATTGTTATAACCAGCACTAGACAGGAGATAGAATCACAATGGCGCTTATATGATGGCTTTGATCCAATACTAGAACGCAAACTGAGAGCGAGAATCAGAAGGGGTGTAAGCTGTCATGGCAGGTTTATGCCTTGCATGGTTGTAAGTATTTGCGTTTCTGTCTCTCCATAGTCTTTTATTAAACATTTGGGCTCATTCTGTACTAAAAGAACATTGTATTTGGAGGTAGAAATGTTTCTTACTAACTCTCATTCTGTACTAAAAGAACATTATATTTGGTGATAGAATGTTTCTTACCAACTCTCAGTTCTGGTTGTTTTGGTTAGGTAATACCTCCAGGAATGGAATTTCATCATATTATTCCACACGATGGTGATGCAGATGGTGAAGGAGATAGACATGATGATAGTTCTGCTTCTCCAGATCCGCCAATTTGGTCGGAGGTTATAACTTTTTTTTCTTCTCATATTCTCCGTACTTTGAATGTACCTGATAGATTTATGTTGTTGCCCCTTTTCTGTATGATTGTCCTTATGAAATGATGCATTGAGATTTATGTTTTTATTGCGGTAGATATTCTGATGAGAAGATTAAGACTAGTGTTTTTATTGCGGTAGATATGTTGGTCGGAGGTTATAACTTTTCTTTCTTCTCATATTCTCCGTACTTTGAATGTACCTGATAGATTTATGTTGTTGCCCCTTTTCTGTATGATTGTCCTTATGAAATGATGCATTGAGATTTATGTTTTTATTGCGGTAGATATTCTGTTGAAGATTAAGACTAGTGATTTTTTATTTGGCAGATCATGCGTTTCTTTACCAATCCACGGAAGCCTATGATACTTGCCCTTGCCAGAGCAGACCCTAAAAAGAATATTACAACATTAGTCAAAGCATTTGGAGAGTGCCGCCCACTGAGGGAACTTGCTAATCTTGTATGTCTAAATTCTCTCACAGCATCTTGACCTTATTACCTTGTATTTCAATATAACTCTAGAAAAACAGATGAGGATTCCTTCCTTCATTTTTTTAAATATAAAAAGAGCTTGATATATGTTTTATTACAATACATATTTTCTGTAATTACAGACACTGATAATGGGAAATCGTGATGATATTGATGAAATGTCCAGCACAAATGCCTCCGTGCTCCTTTCTATACTGAAGCTGATTGACAGATATGATCTGTATGGCCATGTGGCGTACCCAAAACACCACAAGCAGTCTGATGTTCCTGACATTTATCGTCTAGCAGCAAAAACAAAGGTGATTTTATCATTCAATAGCAGTGATTACAACTAGGTTGACTGCTTGCAGTTCCTTCCAAATAATGCAGCTAGTGCTTGCAGTTTGCATTTGCACTTTAGTATATGATTTTGTAACAGCTCTAGATGTTATATGCCTAGTCTGGTTTAGAATCGTGCCAAGTTCAAGTTAGAACCAAATTTTGGGTGGGGATATTTGCGGACACCACTTGCTGAGTTGAAGTGAGACTTAACTTTTGTGCTCAAGGAATCTGAGGTTATTTAATATCAGAATTCAGAATCAAGATTGACTCTGATCAAGTGGTGGAATTTTTTGTTTTCCTATGTGACACATAAGAAAGTGGCTATGAGAAGTGCCTATCTATCATATTAGAATTAGGAGAGAGGAGGTTAGTTATTTGTAGGTGCCCCTACCTCCAAATTTCCAGAGGTGGTTCTCTGAGTATTTAAGTTCAAACTATATTTAGTGCACGACTTTGAAGACAAAAATAATGCACACAATTCAAGAATAAATATGGTGCTTGATGAAAAACTACATATCTAAAGTTTCTTTTAACTTGGCAACAGGATAAGATTTCCAGTTTCAGTAGTTTTAGCTATCTCAATGTCTTTTTGGCCGTTTCTCAAAAAATTGTCTTTTAGGCCTACTCATTTTCACGCAGAAATCCATTTTGATACGATATTCAACTCAAGCTAGTAAATGTGTTGGTTTCTTGGCAGGGTGTTTTCATCAATCCAGCTTTCATTGAGCCATTTGGACTCACTTTAATTGAGGTACTCTTACCTTATCAGAGGAATACATTTGGGGTGCTAACTTATATAAAATCCAACGTTATCCTTTTTTGAATAGGCAGCAGCTCATGGTCTACCTATTGTTGCTACACAAAATGGGGGTCCTGTTGATATCCATCGGGTATGTCCGTTCTGAGCATGTTGTTATTCCGTTAAAAATATTTTGTCATTTGATTATTGAAGCATCAGTGTGCTAAATTTTCGATGCTATTAGACAGATTACTAAGTGGGGACAAAAAAATTGTGACAGGTTCTGGACAATGGTCTGCTAGTTGATCCCCATGATCAGCGGTCAATTGCAGATGCCCTTCTGAAACTTGTTTCGGATAAGCAACTTTGGGCAAGATGCCGGCAGAATGGACTGAAAAACATTCACCTCTTCTCATGGCCTGAGCATTGTAAGACATACTTGTCTCGGATTATCAGTTGTAAACCAAGGCAACCACAATGGAGAAGAAGTGATGCCGAATATGACAATTCAGCACCAGATTCACTTAGTGATTCCTTGAGAGATATACAAGATATATCTTTGAACTTGAAGCTCTCATTGGATGGTGACAAAACTGAAGGGGCTAGTGCTCTTGAAAGAGCTTTGGAGGCGGAAGAACGTGCTTCTGAACAAAAGATTAAGGAGCAGAGTTCTGTTTTGACATTGCCAAAAGGGGTTGTAGGGGGCAATCAACAGGCTGGCTCCACGGGGAAAGAAGAAAATGTTTCTGGGTCCGGTAAAATTCCGGCATTCAGGAAAAAGAATTATGTATGTGTAATAGCTGTGGATTGTGATACAACCTCTGATTTTCCTGAGATCATTAATAAGGTTGTTGAGTCAGCAGGGAAGGATAAAGATGCAGGATCTATAGGATTTATACTGTCAACAGCCTTGGGAATCTGTGAGATACACTCTCTTTTGATTTCAGGAGGTTTAAGTCCGTTACAGTTTGATGCTTTTATTTGTAACAGTGGCGGTGAGCTCTACTATCCATCTTTGAGCTCTGGGGATAGTCCTGCGGGGCTTCCCTTTGTGGTGGACTTGGATTACCGTTCGCACATTGAATACCGATGGGGTGGAGAGGGACTGAGAAAGACATTGGTTCGTTGGGTAGCTTCTTTCAATGAAAAAAAAGGCGGAAAAATTGTTGTTGAGGATGAGTCAGGATCAACTAACCATTGCTATGCATATAAAGTGAAAGATCCAGCATTGGTAATATCCCTTTGCATTTTATTCATGAAAATCTCCTCTGAAAAATTGTGTCTTTCGTGTTAAGGGTACCTTTTTAAGCTATTTTTATACTACCGTGTAAATTTTAAATTATTAGAAGAACTGCTTCTAATTAGTTCTTGATTTCAAATCATTTTAATGTCTATGATGTCATGACAGATTCCCCCTGTTAAGGAACTTCGAAAACTCATGAGAATTCAGGGTCTCCGGTGCTATGTTATTTATTCTCAAAACGGTACCAGGCTGAATGTTATCCCTGTTTTGGCATCTAGATCACAAGCTCTCAGGTAATGGATGTAAATATCGTCTTGTTTCCAAAGTTTCTGGCCAGCAGTTTTTCCTTTGCTGTTTATTAATTTATTATTTTGGTTGTGCACAACTGCAAATTTTATTTTATCATACTATTTGATGAATTATATGATGCAAGACACTGTAGTGAAAACTCATTGCTTATATGCATCCCTGCGAGTCCATTGCTCACAACATTCAGGATTAGACAGCAATTGTAGTGTTTTGTATCTTTTGTGTCACTAATGTTTAGTCTCCAGGTACTTGTACGTCCGGTGGGGGTTGAACTTGTCAACCGCTGTTGTCTTTGTGGGAGAATCTGGAGACACGGATTATGAAGGCTTGCTTGGCGGAGTACACAAAACTGTCATATTGAAGGGAGTTGGCTGCGGTGCTCGTAAGCTTCATACTAACAGAACTTATCCTTTAGATCATGTCTTCCCAAGTGATAGTCCCAATGTGGCTAACAGTGAAGGATGCTCCGAAACCGACATAAGAGCATCCCTGGTGAAACTAGGGATTTTTAAGGGGTAAAACCCCAGCTCATGCATGCCTGTATTCGATTCTTTATTCCTTTCACTGTTCTTTTTAAGACTGCGTTTCACACGAGACCTCCCTTGAAAGTTTGTTATTAATGGTACTTATATTGTTGAGATTTTGCCTCATGAGCAATTTAGATGGTGCCTTTTTTGTGGTGGCTGACCCCTCTCTGCCAGGGATCGAAATCACTTATTTGAAGTTACTCCGTCTGTCTTACACCAATGCAAATTCTGCTTTGCTACATATGGTTTATAGATAAATGGAGAAGTGATCTCCATTGTTGAGCTACTTCTTCGCTTTGCTTTTGATTACGGATCTCTGTAATATCGTATCATACTCGATACTCATATGTTGGGTAGGAATGTAGGATGTCGTTCTTGGTTTCCAATAAATGCTCATTTCATATTGCATGGTATCAACAGGCATATCTAGCTCGCATTACTTCCTCATTCCATTGTTTCACAACTGAAAAGCCAAAAAACTAGGCTTGAAACACACCCCTACAAACAAATAGAAACATGGTGTACCTACAAACAAATTTCATAAAGAGAAGGGAATAATAAGATGAAATTAAGACTGAATACTAACTGGTTATTTTTCATGATGGTGCTTACCAAGTATACTGCTTCCTTTCTTTTTCTTTTGGTAATTTTATTTTGGGTAAGTGGGGGTAGTATGGATTTTATTTAATAACTAAATACAATAACCATTTACTTAAATACCTTACTTCGTTATATGAAATCTTATAAATTTTCATTTTAAAGAAAGGGTACTATTGGCAAGAAAATGGCTTCATCAAATTCCAATTTACCACAGAAAATATAAAAACCTTCAAAAGTGAAACTAATTGCCTAGCTACCTAGCTACTCCATTGATATTTATCCCAAATTGGAAGATAATAAGTAAATAAAAAGAAAAAGGAAAACATACATGAATTATCCCAAAGAAAACCAGCTTAAATAGATCAACATTTCAGTCATTGCTGAAAGACTCGTAGTAGTTCACTCAACTTCCACTTCTCTTCCTCCTCCTCCTCCTCCTCCTCTTCCTCCACCACCACCATGTACCCTAATGATCGGACACAGCTTCTATTTCTCTGAGTAAATAGAGAAGAAAAAACTAAAATCAAGGCAGGCGGCCGGGTGTTTTTGCCATGGCAGGCTTTGAATGCACCAAAACTAATAGTTATTTGCTTTACCCTTCTCTCTTTCTCATCCTTGTCTTCTCTTTCATGAACCACCATTTCCACTTCTTCTCATTTCCTTATATATCCACACTTTCAAACCACACCCGAGAGTCTCCAACGATTGCCACCAGAGTCTCCAACAATTGCCAAAATCATCTCTCCATTAATAAGGCCACCACACATACTACAACAAATCATGTGCCTCCGGTAAGTTGAGCCCTACATATATTGCGGCTCTTCTTTATTTATTATATCATGTACATGATTCTTTTCCATAATTGTATCTAATCAATCGCAAAGAGAATAAATTAAGCTAGCAAAAAGGAATTCATTTTTCACATAAAAAATTTAGATACAGAAATGAAAACAAAAAAACTGATGTGTTTTGATATATATATATATATATATATATATATATATATTTTATTCATTTTGTTTTGGGATATGCAGATACGAGTAAAGAAGACCCGATTGGAGGAAATGGAAGATGGGTTGGCTAGGGCAAGAGCTGCCATACGAAAAGCGCCTCAGTCAAGAAGCTACACGTCGTATATATAAAAAGGAGGATTTTATTCCTAGAGGATCGGTTTACATCAACCCTTATTCTTTTCATCAGTTAAGATTTTCTCCTTCATGTCTTCTCTTTTTGTCAGCCTGCTCTTCGTTTTGACCATTTTAGTAAATTCCATCCGAGCTAGTTTCTGAGTTAAACCTTATTAATAACACGTCTACTTGACCTATTCGTATAATGTTACATTTTATTTTAAGGTTTTAATTAAATTCATTATCCAAAAATTTATACTAAAGATGGACAATATATACTTGCATTCACCATGGTGGTACCTTCTCCTATCACTTTTTCAATTGATTGAATCCTTTACATATATATATATATATATATATATATATATATATATATATATATCATAATCGGAACTGTTCATTCTCTAAATTATCATGTCAAGATCATTTACGTAAAAAATCAACAAGATTTGAGGTCTTTTCATCATTCTTAAATATCAATAAATTAACGATTTTCGTAATAATTAAGATTTTCATAGAGTAATTGTCTGTCCATTTATCTTATATATGTATGAAGAACTAAATGACTTCTAATCTTGTTGATTTTTAACAGAGATGATCTTGGCGTGATTATTCAGAGAATTAATAGTTCCGATTATGATATATATATAAAAAGAAATTTGATAATTTAAAAGGGTGATATACTAGATACCACTAGAGTGGAATGCAAATATTATCTTAACGAAAAATGACCGGTTTGGTTTTTTTTTAGGAAGCGTTTGTATGAGAATTAAATTCTAGCTGGGTATTTTTCTTTTTTCTTTTTTCTTTTTGTATTTTTTTGGAGCTTAATTATGATTTGTTTCTAAAAGTCAAGTGAATGAGGTTTGCCTTTTTTATACATAGTTTTCGGCGCGATTTTTCACAGGCTGCAATCTGATCGACCTCTATTTGGTTAAGGAATAAATATATGGTTCATGAATTTTTTTCACTTAGATGTGGGAGAGCTTCGGAGTTGCCATTCTTTGTTCCCTTATAGAGAGCTGTCACAAGACTCACTTATACAATTAGTCTGACAATTGTGCATGTACCATATAGGGCGTTGAGTAAAGGCCGTCACCCATTCGCTACGCATTTAAGACTGTACCTCTTATATATTATAGAATGATATGTTTTTTTTATATGTTTTTTTTTTGGACATTTTTTTTAATTTTTTTTTTAAAATTATCATATCAAAACCATTTACCTAAAAAATTAGCATCAGATAATCCCAATTTCCTTTTGAGTATGACACATTCTAATTACATAATAAAACCCATAATGCTGATGGTAAATAAATGTTGCTAATTAATTAGCTAGAAATGAAAACAAATACCAGATTATTCTCCCGAATTATAAACTAAGGTGTCTTATGAAAACAACAAGCATTAATTAGCCAAAATAGGTGCAAATATTCATTTGTGTACAGTTTCAGTCTTGATTTGTAAACAATTGATCTTAAGTTCAAATTCTGATGACATATTGTACGATAGATTTTTCCCTCCCTATATAAGAGTCAATGGATTATTTTCAAAAAAAAAAAATCTATCCAGAAGAATGATGAGTTACTTAAAAGTTTCAGAATTCAAATCTAAACTTCAGTATACATTGATTAGAATCAGTATTACACCTTAATTAACGTCGCATAATATTATTCCAGTGCTCAAATTAACGTACATAATCACTGGTGTTGATGATGATCAGGAGCCATATAGAGATGGAGAAGAGATTTCGAGTTTGGCCATACAAGGAAGGTGAGCCCCCACTCTCCCATGGAGGGCCGATGAACGACATTTACTCCATTGAAGGGCAGTTCATGGATGAGTTGAATGGGGATAAAAGCCCATTTTTAGCAAAGCACCCCGATGAGGCACTCACATTCTTTCTTCCCATAAGTGTTTTGAATATTGTGAGATATGTGTACAGGCCATATAAATCATACTCGCGCATAAGGCTTCAGAATGTCATTGAGGACTACATTGGAATCATCTCAAACGGATATCCATATTGGAACTCAACCAATGGAATTGACCATTTTCTAGTTTCTTGTCACGATTGGGTATGTCATTTACTCATCACATTACTGATATTATTATGTAACAATATTTACTGATTACATTGCCGATAACATTTTTCAGGCACCGGAGGTTTCATCCGGCCACTCTAAGCTTTTTAGGAATTTCATTGGAGTGTTATGCAATGCCAACTCTTCAGAAGGGTTCCAACCAGTCCGAGACGTGTCCTTACCTGAAATCAAAATCCCTTTCGGACGCTTAGGCTCTCCCTGGACCACCCATCCCTCTAAAACCCGTTCAACTTTGGCGTTCTTTTCGGGTGGCCCTCACGGGGACGTAAGGAAACTCTTATTCCCGCATTGGAAAGACAAAGACGAGGAACTCCAAGTCCATGAATACCTCCCCAAAACCCTAAACTACACCGACCTAATGGGGAAGAGCAAGTTTTGCTTGTGCCCTAGTGGGTATGAAGTTGCAAACCCTAGAGTGGTAGAGGCGATATACGTAGGGTGCGTCCTTGTGATCATAGCTGATTCCTATGTGTTGCCTTTCAGTGATGTGCTTGATTGAGCAAGTTTTCGATTCACATCCCGATGGCCAGGATACCAGAACTGAAGGAAATTTTGCGAAGGGTTTCTGGAGATGAATATTTGAGAATGCAAAGGGGAGTGATGCAAGTGCAGACACACTTTGTGCTCAATCAGCCTGCTAAGCCATTTGATATGTTGCACATGGTCATGCACTCAGTTTGACTCAGGAGGCTTAATGTAAAACTATTGAGGTAGTTGATGGCCTACACCTTTTGTTTGAGTAAATCAAATTTGTATTATTTTTCAAACACATACTACGTTAATTAGTATTACTCATTCTCTATGGCATGGATAAGCCTTTTTTTCTCTTTTTTTTTTTTGGCTAGAATTAGATAAAACTTCCACTGTTATAAAAATAGAAATTAGTATTTAATTTTTTGTCCTTTAATAAAAATTTAAAACGATAGAAAGTTTTTATCTAAAATAAAGTTACCACGAATGAAAAAAATATTTTTGGGAAATCGAAATTTCATTGATAGAATAAAGATAGAAATTAAAGACAAACTAATTAAACTGCAATAGCTTAAAGACAAACATAAAATACCTCTCGTAATCAGGTTCAACATCCGTCAAAACACTACAAGAAAATAGCCTATTCATCAAGCAACAAATACTTTGACTCAAAACCTAAAAGAATTCAGTGAGAAATGGGAGATAAAACTTTGTTGTATTGATGATCAATCCTCACGAATGAATCAGTCTTTACATGAGGTAGTTATTTATACTTGAAAATGACTAAAAACGGAAAAACAAGCACAGCCACTGAGCATAAGACACGTGGCTACACACCACAACTCATTAATAGCTGGAAAACTAACCTTAACTACCATAACAAATAACAAAATAACCTAATTGTCCTAACATCTGCCCTCAGCTTGATGGGGGGAACACAACATGTGACGACCCGTCCCGAATTAGCGAGATTAATTAAGAATTAATGACGAATTAACGAGAATAATCAGAGCTTAGACAAGGATTAAAGGACGGACGGTGCGAAATGACGATTTTGCCATTGTAATGGATGAATCGTTGACTTTTCGTACAGTAGTCAAATGGACTTTGGCCGATGACTATGACGTAGTTCAGGATGTCACGAGTTCATAGACAGGTGGCACGCCCGATTCCGACGTTCGAGGAAGAAGTTATGATTTTCGGAAGTTCGAGGGTATTTCGGTAATTTGGTTAAAAGGAGGCAAATAGTTGACTTTTGACCCGGGAGGTCAGATGGCCGAGAGCCGAGGATCGTTACGTAGATCGGGACGATACGAATCCGTAGACAGGCGGCACGTCGAATTCGAATGTTCGACGGGAAAGTTACTGTTCACTGAAGTTCGAGGGAACTATTGCATGAATTACGAAACGGATGCCTTTTGGAATTATGTGGGCCCATATATTTTGGGGCAGGCCCAATGGATGAGTGACAAGTGTCACCCATCCATTACCCAGTACAAACAATTCATGCATATCATCTTCATTCCTTTGTTCATCCAAGCAAACCCGATCTCACCCAAAAGCCTTGAGAAGCCCAAAGAGTGAGATGAGGGCCGTGATGATGGTGGCTAGCCAAGACAGCGTTGCCGTGTACGGCTGAGACCAAACCCGAGCAAGGTACCCGGTTAGACCCAAATCTTATTTTCTGTCGATTTTTACATTATGGATAGTTTTGGATGATTGGAGGATGTCTATTAGGTTGTTAGGAAGGATTAGATGAGGTTTTGGATGGTGGTGAAGGGCTGAGCAACCCTGGGTGCAATCGGAAAACTTAGACCGTGAGGAGGGTAAGTTGAACAGGTCGGTTTAGAAGGTTTCCTTTGGTTTTCTTTATATAATTAGGTTGCTAGGACTGAAATAGGGAGATTGAGATTGAAAAGGAAGGAAATGGACGAAAAATATGGAAAATATAGGCCTGGACCGGTCACGCCGGTCCAGTTACAGGCCTGAACCGAACCGACCGGTCTGGACTAGTCTAGAGGTTGAAGATGAAATATTGCAGCCAGGCGTATGACCTTCTTGGGGCGCGTGAGGGCGGGTGATCCCTCCTTTGGGGAAAGTTCCAACATGTGAAATCACCTATTCGATGTAACGAACATTTTGGGACTGGTTTCGTATCAATCGGACATCGTTTCGATATAGTTCGGGACGTCCGAAGGTTTAGATTCGTGTTTAAAAATAGTTAGAAATTCCGGAAAATTACGGGGCTTTAGTGAGGGGTTATTTAAGTAGTTAGTAACCCTCTAAATTAATTTGGACAGGTTCGGGAATCCCAGAGGCGACGATTGGCCCGGAACGGACGTATGACACGCATATCGAGGCGCGGCTTCGGACGGTCTATGAGTGGACTTGTTTTATGAATTCGATGCATGCATAAATGTTTATAAATGTTTTAAATACATGTTTTGTGATTCCATGAGTGCATTTGTTTATGGTAGCCTAGGATTTACGTATTTGCACGTATTTCGAGATTTTTAGTTTTATACGATGCTTATACGTGCTAGGTTTTCAATGAGGATTTAATGAATTGGTTTTGGATTTGGAAATATGAAATCTGGCACAAGGTCCATTTGATTTACGAACTCTCGGACTTGGAGTCCATTTGATTTGACGAGGAATCGGACCGAGAGTCCATTTGAGTTATACGATCGGGCCTAGTGCCCTGTTGGTTTATGAAATTGGGCTTGAAGCCTATTTGGTTGTAATCTCGGTCTTAATGACCCTTTGATTGTAATATCGGGCTTGAGGCCCTATTGGTTGTGAAATCGGGCTTGAAGCCTTGTTGAGTTATGATTTTGGGCTTAGGGACCAGTTATTGTGGTATCGGGCAAGAGGCCCAGTTTATTGTAACATCGGGCTTGAGTCTCAGTTCGGTTTATGAAATGAGAATTCAGGCATGAGACCCTGTTGAACTGAGGATTTAGGCCGAGGCATGGAAAATGGATTTGAATCGGATTCGAGGAATCCTGTTGAGATGAATCGGGTATGAAACCAAGTTGAGAAATGTTTTGAGAAAGAAAGTATTTGGAAAATGAATATGAACCCTTCATATGATTTATATGGTCTCCTCTAGACGTCGACCTGGAGAGTCACGATCCACAGACCAGAATGAGTATCTCCATAGGGATTCCGGAGAGATGATCGGACTAGATCCGGAGATAGAGCTCGGACTAGATCCAGAGATAGAGCCTCCCAGACGGAGAATTCCTGGGGGAAGACTCGGAGTGAGACCCCGAGTAGTGTGCACACTAGTATAGATATGATGAATCGTGACATATATCGGGGATGTGTTCCCTAGGGGTTGTGTGCCCCGAGTTGGCATATTGTCAGAAGTTTCGCGGATGGGTTATACGTATGCGTACGTATGAGATTTATCGAAAGTGATTTGGGGGCGGAGACCCCGTGTTCAATGTTTTAGAAAGTGAGTTGGGGTGGAGACCCCGTGTTTTATATTTTGGAAATGATTTGGGGCGAAGACCCCGTATTATATGTTTTGGTATTTCACTAAGAATGGTTTTGGGCTGAGACCCACTTATGTTGACTTGGGATGAGTTCCCACATGTATGAATTTACGGGTTTTTGTGATTTCGGGTCGGGGACCCATAAATGGATTTATGGTTCATGATGGTTTATGGTAACCGGCATGAACCCTTAAAAGGTTTTTATAGGTCATGACGGTTTATGAGGACCGGGCATGAACCCGTGAAAGGTTTTGCAAATGTTTTCAAATGGTTTTATGAACGTGTTGATAAACGGTTTTTGAATGCATGCATATGCTTTTAATGAAGGGCATAAATGTCTTATTGTGAAAATGTTTTTTGTTAAAATATTATTTTTTCCACTCACGACGTTTGATGTTTTAATGCCCTTCTGGTTGATCGCGGATGCGGGCTGTAGCAGAGACCAGACATCACACTCCTCCTCCTACGATCCTGGCGTACTCTGGCGTCCCACGTTAATCTCAGGGGATTTGGGACGGGTCCTGACACAACATCAAGCTGCTGTAGAAAAAGGTATGCTGAGGAGAACACAAGGCTTTTGTAAACAGGTCTGCAGGTTGTAGCTTAGAGGCAACAAACCTCAGTGTAATGGAACCATCCTTCACTTTCTCACGAGTGAAGTGAACATCTGCTTCAATATGTTTCAGCTTTGAATGATGTACATGATTAGTTGCAAGAGCCAATGCTGAGATGTTGTATATGTAAATCCTTGAATAAATGCCTTAGTCACTGAAGCTCCGAAGTGGTATCAGCCATGGCCTTATACTCAGTTTCTGTGGAGGATCGACTTACACAGTGTTGTTTCTTACTACACCAAGAGATAGGTGACTTGTTAAGCAAGATAACAAAGCCAGATGTTGATCGTCTGTCATCGGGGTCACCTGCCTAGTCAGCATCAGAGAAAGCTCTAAGATGTATACCTGTGTCAGAGAAAGTACTGAGCTGTAAGCTGGCGTCTGTATTTGCAGCATGCTTTAGAACTATTCCATAATCAATGGTTCCCTGTATATGATGCAGAATTCTCTTAGCAGCAATCAGATGCTGCTATGTTGGTTGCTGAAGGAATTGACATACAGTGTTTACACTATAGGCTATGCCAGGTCGTGTAAAAGTTAGGTATTGTAAACATCCCACCAAACTCCGAAAATAGGACATTTCCTCATCATTCAACCGCTGTCATGTGTCTTTAAGCAACTTCACTCCTACGTGACTTGGTGTAACATGAGTGTTGCAGCCAGTCATTCCAGCTCTCTCGACCACATCTCTTGCATACTTAGACTGAGACATTGACGAATCCTCGACGGGCAGATTAAGCTTGTAAAGCTAAATAAAAATATTGTTCGACGAAAAAATAACCACATTTACCTAAACCAACAAATAAAATTGGCCGTGAAAAAGTCAGCGTGCAAATCTCAATCAATCAACACGCAGTTACCCAACGAATATGACTCTCCCCTCGAATAAGTGCATATATTCATAGAGCAAAAGTTGTATATCTGACTTGACGAAATATCACATTTGTACGTAGAGCTAAGTTGATAAACCTTACCTATGTTGCCCGACGAAAATACACATCCATCGGGCAATGCCTGAATATTTTGTTTTAAAAAAATATTTTATTAATATATAAATAAATTAAAATATTTTTAATCTAATATAATTAAAAAGAAATAAAACTCTCAAACTTAATAAAAAGAAATATTTCAACAAATTAATGATTTACACAACTAAAAATATCATTTTGACATCCTATATATATATATATATATATCTAAACGCACGACGGTTGGTCGGAATGTGGGGCTATCTACGGGGGAGGCTGAGTACCTTACATTTGAGCTAGCTGCTCAAGGAGTTGCGGAGGAATTGTCATCCCATTTTGAATAGTCACATTAATCAATAATTGGAGGGTGGTCTGGATGGTCGTATAATTGGTCTGTAGGTTCTCCAAGTTGCTCCGGAGCTAGCTCCATGACATCTTGCTCGGCAAGTTGGCTTCCGAGAAGAACATGATGACCTCCACCGCGCTCCCAAACCCAAGTGTCTCCCATCCCCGAATGATGGTCCCAAAATGCCTCCCTAGCCTTTCGTCCAAGATCTTCACTGACCTAGCAGCATTCAGTAGTGGCTGCTCAAAAGGGACCTCGGGTATGTAGATGATGGGTTTGTAACGACCTGAACCGGGATTATTAATATTTTAATGTAAAATGACTATTTTGCCCATAAGAGGGAAAACTTTTACTTTTGACCCGGGAATTAATTTAGGTTATGAACCATGACTATAAAGTAGATCGGGACGTCACAAATCCGTAGACAGACGGCACACCGAAATCGGAGTTCGTATGAAAAAGTTATGGTCACGGAAGCGTTTTAGCGGAATTTACGAATCGAGAGCAAACGATTAAAATAATAATTTATTATGGAAATCCATGCAAACCCTAATTTTAAAATGAGCCAGCGGATGAGTGACAAGTGTCACTCATCCAAGTGAACACTATTCCCATAAAGTTGGGTCTACACCCATGGGTCCAATTTTATATCTTTTATTTCCTTTCAATTAACCCTAGCCCTTGATCTCTCTGCCCAAACTGATCCTAACCCTTCATTTTCTTCTGCTTTTTCTCTATCCCTGTACGATCATCTCCCTCTGGGAAAACACACAAACACACATCCATTTCCTTAACCGTGAAAACACCACCCTTCCATTTTCTCTCAACCCAACCGATCGAACCAGCCATCCTCTCACCACCAGACGGCCGTCCTCAGCACCACCATCATCTCCACAGCTCCACCGTGCACCACCAGCAACCATAACCCTTCCTCCCGGCTTGAACAGACCCGAACAGCCGCAGACCTGAAACGCAGAGGAATTGGATCTAGGAAGAAAAACCGCACCTCCTCACCCTCTTGACTTGAACGGAGCTCCAGTTGATGTCTTAAGGACCCCAAGAACACGGCTGAACAAACGACGAAGGCCTTCGCGAGACCCGTTTACCTCCCCTGTTTCGAAACGACCCATTTTAACATCTAGGGTTTGACCATTTGGTTAGGGTTATACTCTAGGGTTAGTGACGAGCTCGTAGGGACCGGTTTGGACGACTGAGCCGGAGAGGATAGCCAGAGACGACGACCAGAGTTTGGCCGTGAACATCATCGAGGCCCAGGTACGATTCTACCGTTTTTCTTCCAGTTTTGAGGTTATGGAACCATAGAAAAGACCTAGACGACTTAGTAGGATTGAACCCCGTCAAAAATGGTGGCCGGAAACGAACTGTGGAAACGGGTCAAGCCGCGGGTCAACGGCAACCCGATTTCAGTAAACGGGTTGACTCGATACTGTAGCAGTGATGACATCATCATGCTGACATCACTTCTAACATCATGATGACGTCATCCTGTCAGAGATTGTCAGATCAAGGGCCAACCAGAGCATGTCACGTGTCACCTGACAAGTGTCAGTGATGACGTCAGTAGTGACGTCATGCTAACGTCAGCAGCACTGTAACAACGTTGACCCACGTGTTGACCAGCCGCATGGGGGCGTGTGTAAACAGTATTTTTGGTGCGAACGGTTCAATGGTGGTGGTTTCGTGTCGATCAGAGATCGATAAGATAGTCAAAATGGGGTTTGAAGCCTCGAGAATAGTGCCCGGGTTGCGTATTCGAGACGGATTTGTTCTAGGGTCTTAGTATTGGAGTTGTAGGGTCCTTTAGTGACCCTTAGATATGTTAATACAAGTTTTAGCGGTCGTTAAGTAGCAAGGACCGAGAGTGAGTGGGCTGTTTGATTTATAAAAGGTTTGCATGCATAAACTGTTTTACTATTTCCACGTATGATTTAGATGAGTACTATATGAACTGTTTATATCTATTATTATAATGTTTTGGGCATGAGACCCGTCTGGATTATATGTGGATTGTGTTCTGTGAGCGTCTACCGATGGTGGCACAACCTTGTCTTGGCTGGCTGGACCATTCACACCATTCCTTGGGAGACCTTCCGGGAGCGATTTCTCAATCAGTTTTATCCGAGGTCGTTTCACAACGCCCGGGAGGCAGAGTTCTTGCAACTCCGACAGGGAGACCAGACTGTGGTAGAGTATGAGGAGACCTTCCTGATGTTGTCTCGCTTTGCCGAGAACTACGTGATGACCGAGGATGACCGTTGTCGCAGATTCGAGTGGGGCCTGCGACCTGAGATTCAGGCGATGGTGACTGCGACTCCCATTGCAACCATGAGGGATCTGACTGACGCTACAACCATAGTGGAGAACAGTCTTTTGGCACGACAGCGAGCTGAGAGAGAGCCACGGCGACGTGATCACCCATACTTGGGATTCTCGGGCCGACGGGGCTCGAAGGGAAGACATTCTGGTGGATCTTCATCTTCGGCCAGTCGAGGATGTACCGGTCGTTTCAGGAGTCCTCAGCGGTCTGGACAGCGATCTGGTACTTGGCAGTAGCAGTACTCACCGATGAGCACCTCACCAAGAGGATACTCGGGTCGATCAAGAGAGGTCACATGTTTTGCTTGTGGTGAGTCGGGGCACTATGCATCTGAGTGACCGATTGTTCAGGGCAGCACTATTCCAGAACAGAGTTCAGCATCCCAGACTGCTAGCAGGAGGGCACGTGGCGTTGTGCGTGGCCGTGACAGAGCAGCTAGGGGACGGGGGCGACCGACACAGTCTCTGGCTCGGGTTTATGCTGTCACACATCAGCATGCCAGATCTATTCCAGGAGTTGTGACAGGTACGGTATACATTTCTGATATTGCCGTTCGTGCATTGATGGATTCGGGAGCAACTCATTCCTTTATTTCACCGCGAGTCTTTTGGGTCGTGAGGTGTCCGCACTTGAGTATGAGATGGGTGTGGGTACACCGATCGGAGTGACCTATCGAGTGAACCAAGAGTTACGGGCTTTTCCAGTGGAAATTGAAGGAGTAGAGTTTCCAGCAGATTTGATCCTTATAGATTTGCACGACTTTGATGTGATACTTGGAGTTGACTGGTTGTCGGAATACAATTCGATCATCGACTGCTGCAACAAGCGGGTGACTTTGAGGGGTCCGGGTTTACTGGAGGTGATATTCCAGGAAGAGTGTGGAGACTCGTCACCCAGGGTAATATCTGCACTTACAGCTACAAAACTTTTACAGAAGGGATGTCAGGGGTATCTTGCTTATGTGTTAGAATCAACGGATGAATCTTTGAGGATCGAGGATATCCCGATTGTGCGGGAATTTCCTGATGTATTTCCAGAGGACCTACCTGGATTACCACCACATCGGGAGATCGACTTCACGATCGAATTACTCCCCGGGACACGACCGATTTCGCAAGCACCGTATCGTATGGCACCTGCCGAGCTACGGGAATTGAAAATTCAACTCCAGAAACTGGTGGATCTAGGGTTTATCCGACCCAGTACATCACCTTGGGGAGCTTCGGTCTTATTTGTGAAAAAGAATGAGGGTAACTTGCGGTTGTGTGTAGATTATCGGCAGTTAAACAAGGCCACGGTAAGGAATCAGTATCCCTTACCCAGGATCGATGATTAGTTCGATCAGTTACGAGGAGCACGGTACTTCTCGAAGATAGATTTGCGGTCAGGGTATCATCAGTTGAGAATAGCCGAGGGTGATGTTCAGAAAACAGCTTTTCGGACGAGGTACGGGCATTACGAGTTCTTGGTGATGCCCTTCGGGCTGACGAATGCACCAGCTGCATTCATGGACTTGATGAATCGAGTCTTTCGAGAGTACTTGGATAAATTCGTGATTGCGTTTATCGACGACATCTTGGTGTATTCCAAGAGTGTCAGGGCTCATGAGAAACATTTACGGCTGGTTTTGGGTAAACTACGACAAGAACAGCTATATGCCAAATTGAGCAAATGTCAATTCTGGCTGAACAGTATTGGATTCTTGGGTCACAACATATCACCCGATGGGATTAGCGTGGATACCCAGAAAACGGAGGCAGTGACTAAATGGCCAAGGTCGACAACAGTGACGGAAGTACGGAGTTTTGTTGGATTAGCGGGCTACTATCGAAGATTCGTGGAGGGTTTCTCCCAGATTGCTGCACCGTTGACTCGATTAACCCGAAAAGGGTGAAGTTCGTATGGGACGAGCAGTGTGAACAGAGTTTCTAGGAACTGAAGTACCGTTTAACCACTGCACCTGTCCTTGCATTACCGGATAGTAGTGGGGAGTTCGTGGTTTATAGTGATGCATTGCTGCAAGGTTTGGGTTGCGTGTTGATGCAAAATGGGAGAGTTATTGCCTACGTATCTCAACAGCTGAAGACTCATGAATTGAACTACCATACTCATGATTTGGAGTTGGCAGCGGTAGTTCATGCCCTAAAAATCTGAAGGCATTACCTGTTCGGTGTGACATGCAGGATATACACCGACCACCAGAGTCTTAAGCATCTATTCACCCAGAAAGAACTTAACATGAGGCAACGGAGATGGTTAGAGCTGTTAAAGGACTATGATTGTACAATCGAGTACCATCCCGGCAAGGCAAATGTGGTGGCAGATGCACTTAGCAGGAAATCAGCGGGAGCAGTTGGACATCTGAGGTTGGTGTACCTTCCCTTGTTAGTGGAACTCCGGAAGAGCGGAGTTATGCTGGAGATGGACGAGCAGGGAGCCTTGCTGGCTAGCTTTCATGTGCGACCAGTGTTGGTCGACAGGATCATTGAGGCTCAACTACAGGATCGGATCTTCTGTGACTACAGAAACGAGGTTGAGACCGGATAGAGGCAGGATTTCTCCATCCGGGGCGATGGAGCATTAGTGAAACTTGGACAATTGTGTGTACCTGTGGTACCAGAGTTGCGAAGAGAGATTTTGGAGGAGGTACACAGTTTAGCGTATGCTATGCATCCAGAGAGGACAAAGATGTATCGTACTCTCCAGGACCACTATTGGTGGCCAGGGATGAAAAGAGAAATAGCTGAATTCGTCAGCAAGTGTTTGATCTGTCAGCAGGTCAAGGCAGAACGACAGCGTCCGTATGGGGCTATGCAGCCACTCCCGATCCCCGAATGGAAATGGGATCATAGTACGATGGACTTTATCTTCAAGCTACCAAAGACACGGAGTGGATTTGATGGGATTTGGGTCATCGTGGACCGGTTGACCAAATCGGCACATTTTCTGCTTGTACGTGAGACGTACAAGCCTAATCGTTTGGCCCAACTGTGTATTAACGAGATCATCCGACTACAAGGTACCCCAGAGTCAATAGTGTCAGATCGGGACCCGCGTTTCACTTCTAGGTTTTGGAAGAGCCTGCAGACGGCGTTGGGTACGAACTTGCATTTCAGTATGGCATTCCACCCACAGACCGACGCACAGTCTGAAAGGATGATACAGACTCTAGAGGACATGATGAGAGCCTGTGTGCTGCAGTTTCAGGATTCGTGGGATGATCGGTTACCATTGATGGAGTTTGCCTACAACAACAGCTATCATGCGAGTATTGGGATGGCTCCCTATGAGGCACTGTATGGTCGACAGTGCAGAACACCTGTATGCTGGATGGAAATCGGGGAAAAAACTGCAATGGGGCCAGATTTGATGGATTTGACCCAGGACATAGTTCGGGTTATCAGGGAAAGATTGAAGGCGGCCCAGGATCGCCAAAAGAGTTATGCTGATCAACGGATCCGAGATTTGGAGTTTGAGGTTGGTGACTTTGTGTTCTTGAAGCTATCACCATGGAAAGGGATCATCCGATTCGGACGACATGGGAGGTTGAGTCCCCGTTATATTGGACCTTATGAGATTGTCGAGAGGATTGGTCCAGTGGCATATCGTTTAGCACTACCTTCGGAGCTTTCCCGAGTACATGATGTATTCCATGTGTCTATGCTACGAAAGTATCTTCGGGATGACTCTCATGCACTACCGGAACAACCACTGGAACTGATGACAGATTTGAGCTTCGAGGAGCGACCCATACAGATTCTGGATTGGAAGGAAAAGGTCTTAAGGAACAAGACGATTCCATTGGTTAAGGTGCTATGGCGGAACCACGATGTGGAGGAAGCGACATGGGAGCCCGAGGATTTGATGAGAGGGCAGTACCCACATTTATTTGAGTAAATTTCGAGGACGAAATTTTTGTAAGGTGAGTAGGTTTTAACAACCCGAACCGGGATTATTAATATTTTAATGGAAAATGACTATTTTGCCCATGAGGGGGGAAAATTTTGACTTTTGACCCGGGAAATAAGTTAGACTCTGAACCATGACTATGACGTAGATCGGGACGTCACGAATTCGTAGACAGGCGGCACGCCGAAATCGGAGTTCGTATGAAAAAGTTATCGTCACGGAAGCGTTTTAGCGGAATTTAAGAACCGAGAGCAAACGATTAAAATAATAATTTATTATGGGAATCCGTGCAAACCCTAATTTTAAAATAAGCCAGCGGATGAGTGACAAGTGTCACTCATCCAAGTGAACACTATTCCCATAAAGTTGGGTCTACACCCATAGGTCTAATTTTATATCTTTTATTTCCTTTCAATTAACCCTAGCCCTTGATCTCTCTACCCAAACTGATCCTAACCCTTCATTTTCTTCTGCTTTTTCTCTATCCCTACACGATCATCTCTCTCTGGGAAAACACACAAACACACATCCATTTCCTTAACCGTGCAAACACCACCCTTCCATTTTATCTCAACCCAACCGATCGAACCAGCAATCCTTTCACCACCAGACGGCCGTCCTCAGCAAAACCATCATCTCCACAGCTCCACGGTGCACCACCAGCAACCATAACCCTTCCTCCCGGCCTGACTAGACCCGAAACGCAGAGGAATCGGATCCAGGAAGCAAAATCGCACCTCCTCACCCTATTGACTTGAACGGAGCTCCAGTTGACGTCTTGAGGACCCCAGGAACACGGCTGAATGGACGATGAAGGCGACGGCGGCGACATGTGATAGGACCCATCCCAATCCCCCTGGGATTAACGCGAGATGGCCCTGCTCCCGTCTGACACGAAGTGTCAGATAAGGGATATTTCTGACCTTTGCCCTCCCGGGCTATCAGAGTACGCTAGGATCCGGAGGAGGTATGTGATATCTCGGTCTCTGCTACAGTCCACCTCCGCTGTCAACCTGAAGGGCAATCAAAACATTAAAAGCTGTAAGTGGACAAAACAAAAGTTTATAAAAATATTTCCATAAAGACATTTGTACCATTCACTAAAAAGCATGCATGCATTCAAAAACCATTTAACCGAAAGAACCATATGTGGGAAGTAAGCCCAAAACCATAAAGAAAACGGCCGTATGGGCCACTGCCCAATTCCATAAGGGACTCAGCCGAAACCAGAAATAAACCAAGTACACGAGCCACCGCTCAAATCCTGTGTAACCACACATCACATATCATATATCATATCTATATCATATACAAATATAATTTACACAACCAATCCTGTCACAGTTTCCAAAGCTACGCACGTGCTACCCGGGTCTCAATCCGAGTCTTCTAAAAGTCAAGGTCAATGTCCGCAGACCACTGATCCTACTCGAGGTTATGGTAACCATAGCCTTCCTGAGAGTAAGGAACCCAACTGGGGGGTGACTGCACTCAGTCGGTGCTCCGTGACTACTCCGGGGTCCACCCAGGCCAACGACCCTCCCCGGAGGAGATGGTAGAAGTAAAGGAAGGTATATGAACATATATATACATAACATAAATATTCATGCCTGGTTCCTCTGAACCGTCATGATCCATCATATACATATAGATAACATCCTCCATGACTGGTTCCCATAAACCGTCATGTACCAAAATGACCTGACAAACGTTCATGTCGATTCCCATAATCCGTCATGAACCACGATACCATAACAAGGGTTCATGCCGGTTCCCATAAACCGTCATAAACCTGGAAATCCATTTAAGGTTCCCTGACCTGAAATCAAAACCGTAAAGTAACCTAGGTCTCGTGCCCGAATATAAGACATGAGCTGGGCACCGTGCCCGATATCTGACGTCATATGCCCGAGACAAAACCAAATGGGTCTCATACCCGAGTTTATCCTTTTGAAATCCAATTCCAAATCATTTAGACCATTAAAGAAATACATACCTGTATAAGCACCGTATAAGGCCGAACCCTCAAAATACATACTTATACGTAACCACATCCAAATGCACCCATGGCATTACCAAACATGTATGAAAACCTATAATAAACATTTATGCATGCACCAATTTAGAAAATCAAGGTCCACTCACAGACCGTCCGAGCTGTTGCCTCGATTTGCGTGTCATACGGCTCTCTCAAGCCAATCACCGTCACCGGGACTCCCGAACCTGTCCAAATCGTAATAGAAGGTAACTAACTACTTAATTAACCTCTTACCAAAGCCCCGTAATTTTCCAGTATTTTTAAATATTTTTAAACAGACCCTAAACCTTCGGACACCCCAAAACCTATCGAAACGATGTCTGATTGACACGAAACCAGTCCCAAAATGTTCGTTACATCGAATAGATGATTTTGTATGTTGAATACTTCCCCAAATTATGGACCACGCGCCCTCACGTGCCCCTAGAAGACCTTGTGCACTGTTCATCGTCATCAAGCTTCAGCTGGACTGGTTTCCTGCATTGAACCAGTTTTACTGTGCTGAACCGGCGTGACCGGTTCATCGGTTTTCCTCCTCCATTTCGGTCTGATTCCAACCCCAATTAATCCTATAATTCCTATTTCTTCATTCCCTATCAATTCCAATCATTAAAACTACCTAAAATCATCAAAATCCCATGGTTTAATTATGAACCATATGGTCCATTTTTTCTAAAATGCACCCACGGCCTCACAGCCGTCCAACACCTCCCAAAATCATCCTATTATGACCCTAACAACTCATTAAGACCATCCTAATCACTAAAAACAGCCCATAATCTCACATCTCGAAAATAGAAGGAAAATGGGTTTTATCGATACCTTGCACGGTTCATGGCCGCCGTCCACGGCGGCGTGGCTTCCAGCCGGCCACCATCATCCAGTCTTCATTCTCTTAGCCTCTGGGCTTCACGGGCATGATCAACTGGGTCAAGGGTTTGGTTGTTGGATTGAAAATGAGATCAGGTTTGGATGTGAGGAAGGAAGAAATGAATGATCGATGAAGAAGGGTGAGATGCATGAACATGTGTGGGCTGGGCAATGGATGGGTGACACTTGTCACTTATCCATTGGGCCCTTGTAAAATATCTGGCCCAATTAAGGACAAAAGCTAAGACATTTCGTAAAACGTGCAATAGTGCCCCGAAACTTCCGTGAACCGTAACTTCGCCGTCGAACGTCCGAATTCGACGTGCCGCCTGTCTACGTATTTGTATCATCCCGATCTACGTAATGGTCCTCGGCCCTCGACCATCGGACCTCTCGGTAAAAAAGTCAACATTTTTCCCTTTTTAACCATAATTACCAAAATGCCCCTAAACTTCCGAACGTCATAACTTCCTCCTTGAACGTCGGAATTGAACGTAAAACTTGGCTATGAACTCGTGACGTCACGAACTACGTCACGGTCATCAGTCAAAGTCCATTTGACAGCCCGAATAAAAAGTCAACGTTTTACCCAGGGCTAGGGGCAAAACGGTCATTTCGCATCGTTCGTCCGATTCGCCTAACTAATCACCGATTAATCTCACTAATCGTTATTAGTCACTAATCTAATCTTGAAATTTGGGACGGGTCATTACAACACGACGGAGGTAACGCCCAAAACCCGAGAGACCTGTTTACCTTCCCTGTTTCGAAACGACCCATTTTAACGTTTAGGGTTCGACTCTTTGGTTAGGGTTATACTCTAGGGTTAGTGACGAGCTCGTAGGGACCGGTTTGGACGATTGAGATGGAGAGGATAGCCGGAGAAGACGACCGGAGTTTGGCCGTGAACTTCATCGAGGCCCAGGTACGATTCTACCGTTTTTCTTCCAGTTTTGAGGTTATGGAACCATAGAACAGACCTAGACGACTCAGTAGGATTGAACCCCGTCGAAAATGGTGGCCGAAAACGGACTGTGGAAACGGGTCAAGCCGCGGGTCAACGGCGACCCAGTTCCAGTAAACGGGTTGACCTGATACTGTAGCAGTGATGATGTCATCATGCTGACGTCACTTCTGACATCATGATGACGTCATCCTGTCAGAGATTGTCAGACCAGAGCATGCCACGTGTCACCTGACAAGTGTCAGTGATGACGTCATGCTGACATCAGTAGTGACGTCATGCTAACATCAGCAGTGACGTCATGCTGACGTCAACAACACTGTAGCAGCGTTGACTAGGCTCATGGGGGCGCGTGTGAACAGTATTTTTGGTGGGACCGGTACCATTTTCAAGGTTTCGACGATACGGATCCAATGGTGGTGGTTTAGTGTCGATCGGAGATAGTTAAGATAGTAAAAATGGGGTTTGAAGCCTCGGGAATAGTGCCCAGGTTGCGTATTCGAGACGGATCTATTCTAGGGTCTTAGTATTGGAGTTGTAGGGTCTTTTAGTGACTCTTAGATATGTTAATACAGGTTTTAGAGGTCGATGAGCAGTAAGGACCGAGTGTGAGTGGGCTGTTTGATTTTTAAAAGGCTTGCATGCGTAAACTATTTTACTATTTCCACTTATGATTTAGATGAGTACTATATGAACTGTTTATATCTATTATTATAATGTTTTGGGCATGAGAACCATCTGGATTATATGTGGATTGTGTTCTGGGATGTCCGGGGGACATAGGGTAAACTATACTGTTATTGTACTGTACTTTCCTACCTGTCTATTTTGTCTCCTCCAGGGAGGGTCGTTAGCCCAGGTGGACCGTGGAGTAGTCACGGGGCCCTAACTGAGTGGAGTTGACCCCCGTTGGGTTGCTTACTCTCAGGAAGGCATGTTCGTATACCTCGGGCAGTGACCGGGATACTGGGCACTGATGTACCTAGAGTGTAACGACCCATCCCAGAATTCGGGATTAGATCAGTAACTAACCATGATTAATGGGGGTTAACCGGTGATTAGTTGGGTGGAATCGGACGAACGTGGCAAATGACCGTTTTGCCCCTAGTCGTGGGTAAAACGTTGACTTTTTATTCAGGCGGTCAAATGGACCTTGCCCGATGACCGTGATGTAGTTTGGGACGTCACGAGTTCATAGACAGGCGGCACGTCCGATTTGTACGAACAGGGTGAAAGTTATGACGTGCGGAAGTCCAGGGGCATTTCCATAATTTGGACGAAATAAGGGAAAATGTTGACTTTTTGATCGGGAGGTCCGATGGCCGAGGGCCAAGGACCGTTAGGAAGGTCTTGATGCCCCGAGTACAACGACGGGCGGCACGCTTGAAACGGACATCGGATGACCAAGTTACGGGTCACGGAAGGTGAGGGGCAATTTGGTAATTTGCCAACTGAGGGCATTTTGGTCATTTACACGGTGGTTACTGTTCACCACCGTGAAAAACATGGACTGTGCAACCGTGCTATGAGTGCTGTTTATAAAGAGGATTGTTTAGCAAATCAGTGACATTTGTCACTAAGAAATGAGGGATTAATGGCTCGCGATCGTGTACTGGGATGGGGAAAACTAAACAATTGTGTAGGTGTGTTTGAAACTGGTGCACTGGTGGGTTTTTAGCACGGGTTGTTGGTTACAGGCGTGAAGCAGAGACATGGGGGAGCACTTCGATTCTATTCAGGTGTGGGAGTGAGTATTTTGAGTTGTTTTGCTACTTAGTGGCGTGATCAGAGCACGGGGGGACTGGGTTTTGCCCTGCGTGGGAGGCAGGCAGTGCACGGGCTGAGTTTGTCGATACTGAAGAGCAGGGACAATTGAGCAGGGACAGAGAGAGGAAGAGTCGAATTGTTCAGTGGGTGATCAAGTAGTGCTTGTGCCTGAGCTCAGAGGGTGTGAGGGCACTGATATTTGGGTCTGAGAGTACACAATGCGGGCTGGTGAACTCATAATAGTGTGGGCGTCTCTGAGGGGAAAAACAGAGCGTGAGAGCAGGTTGGTTATCCTTCCATTAGAACAAGCCAGGGGTGAGTCGAGGCGGTGTGAGTGAGTGTTCAGAGTCCAATGGTGAAGTGCAGCGGAGTCGCTGAGTGAGAATACACCCAGAACCCGGGAACCGTCCCTGGGAAATTTCAAATTCGAAGACCAGTTTTAGGCCAGTCCAAAGTCCAATTAGGATCGAATGAGCTTTATGGGACCTTCTTTAGTCGATCGAAGTCAAGGAATTCGACGTTCGAAGCTCGCAGAGCCATGTTCAGACTCGACGAATTTCAGGAAAACAGGAGCTTGTGTTCGTGCAATTGGAGGTAAGCCCTTGCAAAATTGATTTCAAAATCATTCTCAAGGTAAGTCTGCGATGCTCCCTAACCAATTAATTGAGGGAAACAGTGACGGTCTGTTGAACTGGGACGATGAACTCCGAGTTCGACTCGAGTTCAATTATGTTGGTTTTAGGCCGTGTCGAGTGGATTAATTTATACAGACCCTTAATGGAGTGTATTTCGAGTCTACTGGTGGGATCAATTGAAGAAATTAGATAGTTTAACGCAGGGATCGAATCGGGTCGAGGCGCGGGTGAAATGGCTCGTTTACCTGCTAGCCGGGTAGGGACGACGACTGTGCAGTACTGTAGCAGGCGCGTGGGCTCACGCGCAGCCACTCACGGCGGCGCGTGGGCTCACGCGCAGCCACTCACGGCGGCGCGTGAGGGCGCGTGGACCCGAATTTCAAGATGAGTTCAACACGACTTTTGTCCTATACAATGTAACGAACATTTTAGTATTGGTTTCGAATTTATCGGACACCGTTTCGATGTTATTCCGAGGGTCCGAAGATTTATGTTACGTTTGTAATTAACGATTAATTCCCGGAAAATTTTGGGAAATTAGTATGTTGTTATCTAAGCCCTTAGTGACACTAAAGTATGTTTTCGGACAGGATTTGAATTTCTGGAAAATATCGGAAATTACGGGCATGCGTGCGGCGCGAAACCGAGCCTTAAGAATGGTGTGTGAGTGGACGTTGCTTTCAAATTTAATGCATGCATAAATTATTTCTATGATTTTATGATTATGATTATAAGTTATGATTGATTTTGGTTTCCGCATTTATACGTATTCGATTCCCGTATTTATGCGTATTTCTACTATACATGTGAAATTACACGTATTTCGAGACTATGGTCACTCGTGTGCTTAATGATGGTTTAATGAAAGAAGTTATATGAAATGGGTGTAAAATGATTTAAGAAGGTTGTTTATGATTTGCGAGTGTGACTTACGATTTTGACACGTTTTTCGAGAATGTTCCGAATTTGCACGTGTTAGGAGATTTTGAATATGTTGAGATTGGACCGTGATTTTGGTGATTATGATTGTGGTTTTGATGTTTTGATAATGAGATTTGAGAAATGAAGTGATTTCAAGGAATTAAAAAGGATTTTGAAAAAGGCGATTTCGAACTTGATGCTCGGGGCATAAAGTAATTTTAACGAACGAGATTTCTATTTTTCGGAAATTTAAGCGGATTCTTGGTTTGGGTTCGGGATGATGCTTCCAGATGCCGGCTTACGGAATCATTGTTGCGAATTCGAATTCGGGAACGAAAAAGGATTTAATAAAGTCATTTGGTCTGATTTTGCATGCCCCGTGTTTAATGATAATTTGATTATGTTTGTGAAGTATGATTTGGGGAATTGAATGTGGAAATTCGGGCCATGGGTCCTGTTGTGAAAAATGTGGTTTTGGGATGGATCCCACGTTGTTGTGTTCGAAAACTGTTTTGGGGTTTAAAGACCCGTGGAAAACTGTTTTGGGTTTAAAGACCCGGTGCTATTGCTGGAGCACGTTTTGAGTTTAAAGACTCGGTTAATTGATGACGGGGGAGGGCCCTTGATGAGTTTAAAGACTCGTGAGTTTAAAGACTCGATTACTATGATACCCCCGAGGCCTGTTGATTATGTTCTGAGTTTAAAGACTCGTTGATATCTCGGGAAGGCCTGTTTATGCGCATGGTTTTGAGTTTTAAGACTCGGGCGCACTTGATATCCAGCAAAATGATTGACTTGTGATTTATTGATGATTTCTGATGTTTCAGTTGAGTTGGGCAGTGGCCCGGTATATGGTCGTTGGTTTTGGATCATGTTGTGCATTTGGTTTTGATTCGTGGTTTTGGGCTGAGGCCCGGTGTTTATTATTGCGGGCTAAGACCCGTTGGTTGAGAGAGGGAAAATGATTTTGAGGTTCATACGAGTTTTTCCTTATGTTGAAATTTGATACACAGTTTTTCTTATGTGGAAAATCGTAACCGATTGCGAAATGGTTTTTGTATGCATGCATTCGTTTTTACGCGGAGGGTAAAAATGTTTGTTGTAATTGTTTTGCTAAACTGATTTATTTTTGTCCACTCACACCTTTTGGTTTTTATTAACCCTCCAGGTCGTGACGGCGCGCTGTCCGAGGCTGTACGAGGGGCGGAGGCATGAGTAGGTACGTGTGGCTATCCCTGGTTTGGCAAGTGCTGAGGGTAACTTTGGATTTTCAGTCATCTTGCCAGACGGGAGCAGGACCGGGCACGGTTGTCGATGCCCCTTTCGGGGGCGGTCCTGTCATAGAGAGTCTTGGGTGTGAGACCCTGAGTGGCAACGCGTAGCCTTAGAACCGTGACATCATTTGGGTTGGGTTTTACAGTGCACTAATATGTTAGTTTCTCCTTTCGATTATGATTCTGATTGTGTGATTATGATATTGTGTTTTCAATGCATGCAAGGTTTGGAAAACGGAGGGGTAAAACCTTATGATTTACTTTATTATGAAATTGATTTATAAATTGTTTATTTTTGGCCCACTCACTCTTTAAATGTTTTACTGACCCCTCCAGGCCGTGACACCGAACTAGAGGAGGATCCGGAGGAGGAGGAGGAAAAGGCTTAGTTTTTTCGCTGTGCACCTGTACACCCCCTTGCGGGTAGGTTGAGCACCAAATAATGTACTCTGACTATTGTGCTCACGTTTTGTTATTTTACTATCCCTTGTCTGATAGCTATTACTCTAAACAATGTTGTTGCACGTTATTTATCTATTTGAGTATTTAGTTTTCATTTAAGGGTAATTTTGGTATGTTTGGAGTCGTTGTCAGACGGGAGCAGGGCACGTCCCCGGGTGGTCCCAGTGGGATTGGGACGGGTCCTGTCAGGGTTAGCTCAAGTTGTTTACAATCCCTGTCTGTTGAGATGTGTATATGATATTGGGCTACTCCCCACATAGCCAATTGTTTTTGGAGTGTAACCTCAACTTCTTATATGGTATTAGAGCGGGGTTATCTCACATGAAGGCTTAACCGCCACACGTGTCACACGTACCCATTCAAATTGTCACGTGATAGGCTGGAAAATCCGCCACACGTGAGAGGGGCGTGTTGAGATGTGAGGAAAATAAATCATATCGAAAAAGCACAACTACAATTTGTGTCTTATATGATCTTGAATTACTCCCCTCATAGCCAATTGGTTTTTGGGTGGAATCTCAACTTCTTACACTGTCTACCATCATCCCTTTCTAGAAAAACCATTTATAAAGACAACAATTTATTTACCTACTGATGATATATTATATATAGACACCAACATTTATAAATTGTTTGAACTAGAAAAGCAACCGCATGGTCTAGGGCCACAAAAGCAACCGTGCTAGGCCCATGAACTAGAAAGACCCATAATTTTTTACATTTGACTTAATTTTATCGAAAAATAATTAAAGAATATTTAAATTTTTAAAAAATATATATTTAAATTTATTTGTAAGAAATATTTTATTAAAATTTGGACCCATATTCTTGATATTAAGAGTTATCCTATTGATGTATAGTTATCTAGTTTGTGTTGCAAAGTATCTAGGACTCTAGCTCTATTTTTTTATATATAAAATTTCATTGTTTTCTTTAAGATATAATATTATTGGATAAATATATTTTCTGTGTTCGAGTGATGCGCTTAAATTCTTGAATTTTTTCTTGTATTGATAGAAAGGTTGAAAAAAAATTGAAATATATATATATTTGGTATAAAAATGAATAATTATGGAGACACATTTATAATTTTTACCCTAAACTTCGAATTTATTGACCCGGCACTAGTGGTACGCTTTGCAACTATGCAATTTATTTAAGATTTTGTCGATGGCTATATAGAAAAAAGGTGGTGTTTGGTGAGAATGAGTGGATGGTTTGACTGACTGGTATATATTGGTACAATTCATATGGTATGCATTAGCAGTAATGATCACGTAGCTAGTGATAGGTATATACTGGTATGCATTAGCAGTGATCATATGGTATATATTGGTACAATTCATACGTTATGCATTAGCCTTAATCACGTAGTGATAGGGACTGACTTGTATATACTGGTACATGTATCACTATCAGCTAGCTGACCTTATATGCATATGGTATGCATTAGCAGTAATGATCACGTAGCTAGTGATAGGTATATACTGGTATGCATTAGCAGTGATCATATGGTATATATTGGTACAATTCATACGTTATGCATTAGCCGTAATCACGTAGTGATAGGGACTGACTTGTATATACTGGTGCATGTATCACTATCAGCTAGCTGACCTTATATGCATATGGTATGCATTAGCAGTAATCACGTAGTGATAGGTGGAGGATATATCACATGGGGCGGAGTCTTGGAAGGATTAGTGTTGAATTCATTATCTTAAAAACGAGTCAGGTTAAACAGTACATATATACGCATGAGATACGGCCGAGCCACATACATCTTCACGAGAATCAACTATTGAGATGGTTAATTGGTTACGAATATCAACTAACTGCAACAGTAAGGAAGATGTGACACATCCCGTGTTGTGGTATCAATAATATAACTCCTTCCTTTTTTATCCCTTTCTCAAATGAAAGCTGCTGAACAGAGGGAAATCAAATTGGTCTCGATCGGACGCGAGAGGTCACTATATTAACCGATTAAGTCGGTAAACATGAACAATAGACAATTACGAACCCGTAATTGATGGGTCCCACGTACCTAGCTTATCAGGGGTCCTCTTTCTCTCCTGCATGCCTGCATATGGTAGAATGAATTGGCAAGGGAACTAATACGTTCCTTCCATTTTATGGAAGGAAAGAAAGTAATCAAAAAAGAAAATGAAGGCGTATTTAATCATAGGTTTTTGTAAATTTTAAAAATTATTCAAAATTATTTACTAACTATTTTTAAAATCTCTAATTTTTCATTCAAAATTCCACTTAATTTTTTATTTTTTAATTAGAAGATACAAAATTTTATTGAAATAAAAAAAGATACAAAGCAAAAAAAGCTAAACTGCAATAGTTTAACGAAAAACATGGGTAAATACTTGTAGTGATCAAGCTCGAGATCTATCGAAACAATTTAGAAGGAATAACATACAAAATAATATAACTTGAATCCCCTAAGCATCATCAAGACCATTACCAACTGAACAACTAATCTTTACAATTCCACAAATGTGGAAACTTAATGGAAAGTCCACTAGGATGCCTAGATCAAGGCATGCTGACCGCATGATATGATGTCTAGATGAAAAAAGCTAAAAAGATAAAACATTGCGTTTAGGAGGTCGTGTAAAACATAATGAGTAAAAACCAATTAGCATTTCACCACGACAACGAAAACATAGAGCATAATGCACTAATAAAGATCATACATTTCAAGTAACTACCAGTTGAATAATCCTGATTTCCATTGTCCCAAACACTGCAACAAATTTTCCTTTAGACAACGGAGAAAATCCGTTGTCTATTCAACCAAAATATCATTGTAATAGCCTCTGTTGTCTAAAGGGGGTCTTTAAACAATGGATTTTCTTCGTTGTCTAAACTGCCTTTAGATAATGGTATTTATGGAACACTATTATCTAAACTCCCCTTAGACAACACCGTTGTCTAAACCCCCTTTAGACAACACCGTTGTCTAAACCCCCTTTAGACATCGGTTTTTTCTTAATAGTGTTGTCTAAAAGGTACTTTAAACAACGGTTTATATAAAAATACAGTTGTCTAAAGGGTACTTTACATAATGGTTTATTCAAAAATACCGTTATCTAAAGGGCACTTTACACAATGGCTTATAAAAAATACCGTTGTCTAAAGTTACCTTACACTACAAAAAACATTCATAACAAAAATTATATTAAAACTCTTTGTCATAACATAAAATTAATTCATATTAAAATTCTTCTCCAATCCAAATAGAAAAGAACCATATTGTATAAATACATAATTGATTAATCAAGTTCACAATGAAGATATGAAGAGTCATAGTTGACAGGACCCAACCCTAATACACAAGAATAGTACACTCGAGTCCTGTTCTGTCTGACAGAAAAGTTGTTAGATAAGGGATAAATGCAAATTCGGCTAATTCATGCCTCCGTCTCTCGAGCTTCGATCTCCGTGCAGCGGCCCCTGTAGGGTTATAAAACCAAGAAAACGTGTGAGTGGACAAAATAAATAGTTTTAAAAATATAATTTGAAAACATTCAGCTTTTACCCTCCGTTTTCCAAAACCATGCATGCTTATGAACCCTTTTCAAAACCGTTTTACTCTGATTAAAATGCAATACAACATATAGTTCGAAATACGTGAAACAAGTCCCTAACTCAACAGTAACATTAATCCAACTAAATCTCGATAAGTCGACATAACCATCCAAACAATGTCACACATGGAACCACTGCCCCACTGGCAGGCACACCACAACATACATCACATATAACCAACATCATCATAGAACACGCATATAGTCAAGTCATCATTAATACACAAGCATCACCCAAATCACCATATGCACCACATTACTCATCATAGGAACCTTCATGATCATCATATCAATCATCATATCACAAGTGTACTACCGGTAAGGAATTTACTCGGGAACTGGAGCCCTGCTCGACGTCCGAGTGACGCTGACTCGGGAACTAGAGCCCTGCTTGATGTCCGAGTCATCACAACAACACAAGACCAGAATATCTCCACATGAGACCATATCAGTATCATAATCATTGTCGCCAGTCTCATGATCTGGAGCCCCCGGCTCGATGACTGAGACCCACATCCAACAAGTCCAAAGCACAGTTATCACATCACCATTACCAAGAGACACAAACACACATCAGATCACATGACACATAAAAATCCACATTCAAAATATCGGGCCCAAGCCCCAAACACAATTCATACACAAATTCTCGTAAAATGTACCACTAAGGCTATTTTTGTAACTTCGTTTAGAAATTGTATAAAAATAAAGATTCCAAAAACACGTTATTTCACGTCATAAATCACTGCCAACTAAAAGTTACATTTAAAATGGTGTTTAAAACGTAGTTTACCAAACCTCGTAAAATGTGCAATAAAATATTAATTAAATATTCACAAATCACCGAAAATTCTAATAACATTCTCAATCACTCAATATCATCAAAATCACATAGAAATACGTTAAAATCACATAAGTATGCATGCATAAAAGTTTAGGGAAAGAAAGTTTACTCACACACCTCCGTAGCACCGAAATCCGCGTTGTACATTTTTTTGTAAAATTCGGGAAAGTCACCTTATGCTAAAATTCACATCTAATGGTCACATATCATCTCAATTAACTCCTAATTTAATCTCATAATTTTTCAGGATTTTTAAACTTATTAAAACGAATCCTAAAACCTTCGGACAGCTGAAATTATCCCGAGACAACATCTGATCGCCTCGAAAATTGTACTGTTAGACTCGTATGATCAAATACTAAAACTTTCATGTTGCACGCATCTCGAGAACACTCCCCACGCTCCCACACGCGCCGCCCAAAGTGGCTACGCGTGGGAGCCACAAGCCTGCATTGTTCACTCATCGTCCCAGCCCGTTTAACTGGTTTTCTAGGTCACCCGACCCGATGACCCAACCCGGTTCTATCTCTCACCACACTCGACCGATTCTACTCGTTTTTCTTCTAGTATACTCGGAATCAACTAAGGAGTTGATCCATATAATCAAAATAGAGAAAATCTTACCCAAAATGCTTGACACGTCGAAGAATCGCATGGCCAAACGCACCTGGGCTGTCTGGACGATTCCAACGTTCAACTCTTCGTCTGTGCACTCTGTTAGGGTCGTGGGAACTTAAGGATAATGTTCACAAGCTTGGGTTCAATCTCCCTCGCTGAAAACCGGTCCAGCAATCCTAGACCAGAAAGAAACCTCACGGGTCCCCTATTTTTTTTCTCTCATTCACAGTACACGATCACCCCTTTTCCTTTCGTTTTCTTTCTCATTTCCCTAACCCTTATCACTAGTTCACTACTTTCTCCTCTGGTTTCTCCCATCATCAACTCTTCCTCACAATTCTCCTCTCTTTTTTTTCTTTTCTTTCGCCGAGAACCACACTTCACACCAAACCAACATATATTCACACACACCACTTACCAAGTCGGTGGCACAATTTTCTAAAGGATAAGGAACACTTGTCCCTGTCTAATTGGACCACAAAAGAAAATCTCACAACAAATTTTACCAAAATACCCTTAATTAAACAAAATTACCAAAACGCCCCTATGTAATCTAAACCCGAATCGAAATCGTTCCAATTCCATTTCCGACATGCCGCCTTCCGATATACTCAGAAGATCGAGACCTTCCTAATGGCATTTTTGGAATCTCTATAAGTCGTCTCGGTCAAAAAGTCAACTTTTTGAGTTTGATAAAAAAAAAAAAGTTAACATTTGACTTAGGGGCAAAACGGTCAATTTTGTTCGATCTTTCCCCAATTTTTGCGTGTCACCTGTTTACGGACTTAGGATCTCGGACCATCGTAATAGTCTTTTCGGAACCCTCAAATCACATGTCAATCCAAGGGTAAAATCATCATTTTACCTTAACTTTTCCAATTTCTCGTTACCTCGAGATCCGGGTCGTTACATAGTACATTATGCATTCTAGCTCGATCAAAGCCGGTCGAAATCACAAATATGTATATCCTAATTAAAATAGCAAGTGTTGCAATAATTCTAAAAATCTAGCCACTAAGAAACAAAAACACCATATAAGAATCAATGCTAACACAGTTGTACTTTCACCACCGTTACACCCACTTTGATATTAGATGATCTGCCCATTCTTCTCTCACCTCATCAAGGTCACTCAGAGCCGGTCCAAGCATTTAGAGGCCTAGGGCAAAAATAAAAAATGGGCCCTCAATTCGCATACTTAATTATTGAAATTTAAATTTTATAAATTGATTATATTATATTTTTATTAAGAAGTATCTTTACAATTTTTGCTATGAGAAAACTCATAAATTAGGAAAAAACCCCAAACAAAGAAAAAAAAGTACATCATATCCAAAAAATTACATTTAATTTTTTTAAACAAATCTTATACTTTTTTTGTAAAATCAGTAAGCAATTTGCAATTATATACAAACTTTTATATTCAAAACAAGAATGTAATTAAATATTGTTAAACTAAGAACTTTTGTAGCAATGACCTTATCAATTTAGGTGAGTTTCTTGAAATTTTCCTGAAATGCGAAAAATACGTAATTAAAGATTCAAAAGGCACACAAAAAAAAACTAAAGAGACATAATTTCTAATTTCTAACAACGAGTAACAATTGACATGTCATTTGTAATGTTAGATTCGTGGTTTAGACCCATAACATTGATCCTTTGATTATATGAGGGGGCCTTCCTGTCGTAAAAAACTACAACATCCATAAGGGAAAGTTGCCAAATGAAAGTATTCAATTAGGCAAACTGTAATAGGAATTCTATTAAATTAAATTACTTATTTTTTAGGTTTGTAACTTAGGAATATCTCGGATAGGACTTTCAGAAGGGGAGGCGAAAATGTCTAGATGTCTTCCACTAGAAAAGAAAATTGTTGAGAAATTGAGGTTAGGGTTTGAGAGTTTGAATGAGATTGTAAAAACTTAAAAATTTAGAACAATTGAGAATTTGAGATTGAAAGACTGATATTTAACCTTAGAATATTGAATTAGAATATTAAAACACTGCGTTTTCTTTTTGGAATTTTGAAGGAGTCTTTCTTTTCGTTTTTTGTTCACTCGTATCCCCCATATAAATTATCATACATCTTACTATTTTTTTTAATATAACAAAAAAAAACTTAATTTTGGGCCCTTTAATATTTTTGGTCCCGGGGCGTAGGCCCCTCTTGCCCTCCCTCTTGGCCGGCCCTGAGGTCATTGTAGGTGTAATGAACCTTCGGCTTATTTGAATACTTCGAATGCTATGTAAAAAATATAAACAGATATTAAAATTAGCAAATTAAAGGCCTGAAGTTTTCATTTCTCTGGAACACCAATTTCAAAGAATAACATTAATGTTCAAAAAACTAAATATGTACCTTAGTGACGTTTGAAAGATATGAGTCTCCACAAATCTCGTGCACGTATTTAATTATGCAAAAACTACATATTTTATAATCTGGTTGCTGTGGACCACCCTATATATGTACGTAGAAAATAAATATGAGTTAATTCTATCTAAACTTATAAGCTCATAGGTAATGTGATAAAAATCATAGAAAATCATACCACATACTAATTATATGACGAAGCCATAAACGTTAAAGGCCAACCACCTCCAATTATCAAGACAATATGCATCTGAGTTTGGATATTGCACTGTTGACAAAAATAAAAGTAAAACTAGACCAATTATTGAAGAAAGTAAAAAAGCAACGTCTATATTTATTCAAAAATTGGCACCTTCTTCATATTCTAGATGCCTTTATGAAAGCTTCAGTTTCTTTATGATGGGCAAGAAGTAACAAGTAGAAGTAAGGCATGGCAGTCAACAACATAAGATTCTGGCATGAAAAGTATGGATAGGAATTAGAGGGTGAAATAAGGCATGACAGTCAATAACATAAGATTCTGGAATTTGTTGCAATTAGAGGACAATTGAAATTTGGGTGACCTATCACCTATGGGAATGATATATTTATGACTGAGGTTTAAACAATTAAGAAACTAAGGGCACATTTGGTAGGCCAGACTGGATTTGAAAACACAACATGAAATGAAAAGCCTTCTCCGTGAAAAACAAAGCATACATCCAAGAAAACAAAGCAATCTTTTCCGGGATAACAAAAGAAAGCATGCAAAAGGATAAATGCATTGTTGCTAGCTAATTGTTTGAGAGACCTGCGATTAAAAGGATAACGATTCACAGTTTGTTAGTAAAAGAAATGACCGTCAAGAACAGCAATCTTTTCTGGACTTCCTGTCACGTGAGCTGTTACCGTGTATACTTTAGCACATGGATCGGTTTCTCGCTTGCCCCGTAGGGCCAAATTCGTAATTCAATCCTCCCTCACACACTTAACACAACTTATTTAGTTATTTCTCCTTCGAATTCAAATATTCAGAGACAGAGACGCAAACAGAGAGAGAGAGAGAGTCATCAGCATTTTCCCGGGAAAACAAACTCGCAGCAACCCAAACAGTCTATTAGAGAAAGAGAGAAAGAGAGAGAGAGAGAGACAGAGAGAAATTAACTAGAGTTGCGCTTCGAGATGGAGAGCTTCCTCCACGTGCCGTATGCATCCGTAGTACTTTCTCTGTGCATTGCGTCCATCGTCGCCGTTGCGATGATCTGCGGTCACCATTTCGATAGCCTCGTCAGATTCACCGACTCCAAACATGATGATCAGTACGTTCCCGTAGTTCCTCCATCGTTTCCGCTGGTTGAGCTCCGAAGCAAAATCGACACCGCCGATCATCACCTCATCAACTCCAAAAATCGATCCACTACTATTGATCACTTTCACATCAACAAGCTCGTGAATCGAACTCGACTAGTAAGTTCGATGGCGATCACCCTCGCATCAATCGTCCGATCAAGAATTTAAACCGCCATTGACAAATGATCTTCTTTTCCAAGTTGAATTTTCTATTTATTTAAATTTCGGCAATGTTTTCAAATAACTACCGAAATGGTCATATTTGTAAGTTTGGTTTTTCTGTTTATGGTCACTGAATTTATTGTGGGTGATGCAGAGGAAAATTCCGAAACGGAAAGCAAGCAGAGGGCAGAAGCTTGAACAGGGACTCGCCCGAGCCCGAGCGTTGATTCGCCGTGCAGCTTCCAGTCACAACCGATCGTCGGCACCGAACGACAGCGTTTTGCTTGCCCCTGGATCAGTTGTGTACCGTAACCCCGGCGCATTTTATCAGTAAGCCCCTGCGCCACGGTGCCACTTATTTAATTCTTTTCGCCTTCATTTTTGTGTCCAAATTAATTAATAAATTAAATAAAAAACTCAACGGAATTGGAAAATTAAGCGTCAGATTAATCAGAAAAGCTGGTGAAGTGCACGCCAGGTAACTAGATTAGTTTGAACTTTGAAAGGCACAGCGCTTTCGGGTTTTGGCACTCATTTGTGTTGTGCGTAGCTCACACTCACTGACTCACGGTTTCCGGTATTCGATCGCTGCTGAAAAAAGCGGCTTATTGGAGTCATGAGTACTGGAGCTCGGTATATTGGCAATTGAGTACTCCTGGCGCCATCCTCCTTTGAATTCTTACAAGAACAAAGTTTGTGGCCTGACTCTTGAGATTGCAACACGTAACTCATAATCCACCCAGTCAAATGGATTCATGTAAATCCTGTATTCATTTTGTTTTCCTGAAGTAGATGATCCAGTATTCATTTAGTCATGCTAATTAATTATTATAGTTATTATTAAGCCATGATTGATAATTAGGCGTAGGATTTAATAAACTCCTCCTATGCATACTTCATTTTTGCTCACTAGGTGGTGCAGTAAATCCGGCCCATTAAAATTCTGTCATCTATCTTTTAATATAATTATATTCAATCTTAAAAGACATTTGTAATACAGTAAATTCCGCCCATTATCTTTTAACATAATTATAATCATTCTTAAAAGACATTTGCAATGGACTAGTGAGCAAAAAATCTCTTAATTATCAAGTTGAGAAATATAATTTGATTTTGTTTGATTCAAAATCTAAAAAATAATACGGATATAAAAATATTTATTTTATATGATAAATGTTGCTGTTATGGTCAATATCATTACGATTTACGGGTCAAGTGGGAGGCTTCTTTACTTTTAAGTGAAAGATATATAAAAAAAAAAATATTGGGAAGTCTAAAATCCTTTTTTTTTTTTTTTTGAGAGAGCTCTAAAAGTTAAAGTTGTATGTATGCCTGGTCAGCCAAAATCTTTTTTTGTATATAGTTACTTAGAAATTAGCCTATTGTGTGGTTTAATTCACTTGATTTGCCATAATAAAGATAAAATAGGAACAAATTCACCTAAGAATTTCCTTAATGAAGTCTCATTAACATTCTTATTTTGATATGTTATTCTAAAAACCCAGTAACTCTTATATATGACTATGGACATGCCATCCAAATCGTATAATTAATTCGTTACTATGCTTAACTATAGCTTAAGTAACCTTCATATCCAATAATCCATCGTAGACCGTTATCTACCCTATCCATATTATATGAACGCATGCACTGGAATATATAATTGGCAGGAGCTACCTTGAAATGGAAAAGAAATTCAAAGTGTACGTGTACTCGGAGGGGGACCCACCGATGACACACGACGGCCCATGCAAGGACATATACTCCATTGAAGGAAGGTTCATAGAGGAGATGGAGAACGGTGAGGCGGGGAGGAGGTTCAAGACCCAGAGCCCGCAGAGGGCCCACGTTTTCTTCATGCCCTTCAGCGTGACTTGGATGGTGAGGTACCTCTACAAGCCCTTCACCTACGACCTCACACCGCTCAGGGACTTTGTGTCCGACTATGTCACCGTCGTTTCTCTGAGGCACCCCTTTTGGAATACGACTCTTGGGGCGGACCACTTCATGCTTGCTTGCCATGATTGGGTCAGTTTTTCTTCTCTCAAGTCTCACCGGCTCTCTGCTTTTAATTATTATCTTTTCAGTTGTTGCTTCTGCTTTTGGTGATCACAACTTTTTGGGCATGCTTGGATGGTTTTGGGTAGCATTATAGTGGCGTTTTGAGAGTTTGTGTCTCGAATCATGGGGAAGCTTAAAAGTGGAATGGTCATGTAATAAGCACCCTTCAAGGGGACTCAAAGGTGCTGGGACCTTAAGGAAGCTTCTAAAATTGGACAACCAATAGAAAAATGCTCTTTGCTATACGTGTACATCTCATATCTTGATTTCTTTCTTTTTTTTTAGATGATTGCACGAATTCAAAATTTTAAATAGAAATTATTATTGGCACTTCAATAATTATTTGCAATCTTGCCCTTTGTTGTTGAAAACTATTTTTTTAAGTATAGAAAGATGATTATTTTGAAGTTTCTATAACAATAATTTTTAGATTTCGATGATTTTTAAATGTTATGTTTTTAAGAGTATTCAAACTAGTTAGACTCTTCAAATTTAACTCAATCTATAAGCATTAAAATAGCCCTCCCATAGATTCTTTATATTCAACTTCAAATTTGACAAAATAAACAATAGCAAGCTATTTGTAATTAGTATTATGTTAAATTTAATATTTAGTTAGAGTAGAGTCTGTTGTAGGGTTGTTTTGATATTTTTGGACAAATTTTATATTTTATTTTAATTTTGAGAGCCTTCCGGCAGATTTTAGTTTCTTCTTTTGAAATATAGTGAGCATTAATTTTAGTATTATTAAAATTGATTAACTACTAATAATTTTGGATTATTTAAAAACATTTGACAAAATATATGGAGATCGAGTGTCAGAAGATACTCTAATTAAACACTCAAAACTATTCGATTCGGGAATAAAAAAGTTCCAAAGGGAAGATCGAGTGTCATATATATACGTACTGATGGTTATTCCTTAAAGTTGTACATGATTGTGTGTTTCTCTTATGAGTTTTTTGTTTTTTCCAATTCTTATAAATTTCTACATGATAATTTTCTGATTTTCTTATGAAATTTAAATAGTTTTAATTTTTCAATTTATCTTATAAATTTGTACCTAATTGTCTGTTTTTCTCTTTTGCATTTTATACTTTTTCAATTTTGTCCTACATTCTATTACTAATAGCAGCCAATTTCCATTAATTATTAGATTTAGTTATATATATTTCACTCAATTTTTATTAAAAAAAACATAAACATCTATTATTAAATATTGATTATTAGTTTTTTTTATTAATAGTATTTATTATGATTACTAACTCTTATATATATATATATATATATAAAAGATAGTATAAGCTAATATATATAGAGTTATCAACTTTTTGTAATGAAAGACAATATTGAACCAACGTGTAAATCTGCTTTCAGTAACTTTCGTGTAAAGAAACATAATTATGCCCAATATCGTTGCTCTCGTTTTCCGTTCTTTTTGTTTTTTTTTTTTTTTGGGCATTGCTGTCGTTGATTTCTATCAATTTATCCTATTTTAATTTATTTAATTAGATAATTAAAGAAATAAAAATAAGTAAGGAAACAATGAAAGTGTAAAAGTCATTTCACGCTCTTAATTTCTTAAAGATAAATTAACTGATCAAATGTGCTGGAGAAGATAAATCAAATTTTAATAGTTGAAGGAAAAAAATATATGGTTTGAAACATAGGTTCCTCATTTTAATGATGTGAAGTGAGATTAATTACTGAACCTATATTTTTCCCTGTCTGTTCATAAATTTGTGCTTTTTAATGTCAGGCTCCACATGCATCAGCTGGAAACCAATTCCTCTACAACACATCAATCCGTGTCCTCTGCAATGCCAACACCTCCGAAGGCTTCAACCCTCAAAAAGACGTTTCCCTCCCTGAAATCCACCTCTATGGTGGCAACGTTTCCTCCAAGCTCATCTCACCCCCACCACCCCAAGCCTCACGTCTCCACCTCGCCTTCTTTGCCGGTGGGCTTCATGGCCCAATAAGGCCCATTCTCCTGGCTCACTGGAAAAACCGCGACAAAGACCTTCCAATTTACGAATACCTCCCCAAACACATAGACTACGACTCCATGATGCTCAACTCCAAGTTCTGCCTTTGTCCTAGCGGCCACGAGGTGGCCAGCCCAAGAATTGTTGAGGCCATTTACGCCGAGTGCGTCCCTGTAATTATCTCTGAGCACTATACGCTGCCGTTTAGCGACGTGTTGAGGTGGGAGGCGTTTTCAGTTAGGGTCGACGTCTCAGAGATTTGGAGATTGAAGCAGGTGTTGATGGAAGTTCCCGACGTCAAGTACCGGTGGCTGAAAGAGAATTTGAGGGCTGTGAGGAAGCATTTTGAGTTGAACCAACCTGCGAAGAGGTTTGATGTGTTTCATATGATTTTGCATTCTATTTGGCTTAGAAGAATTAACCTAAGACTTCCCTAGCTACCGCAGGTTCACTATATTCTTTCATTTTGTATCACAGCACGCCCATCCACTCATTATAAAACTGCACCAAATTTCCACTCACTATATATATATATATATATTGTTAGAAAATATATTTATATTTAAATTCTAAGTGAATGAAAATTTAAAAAGAAAATGACTACATACAATGTCTCTTATTCAAAAGAATGTGTTTTTTATTAAGAGATATGTCTCTTATAAAGAGATGTGTTCCTTATTAAAAAAATGTATATTTTCTTTAATAGATATGTTGAAGCGTTAAATGTTCCAACTGTCGAGTACTCGTTGCCCAATCACCAAATGACGCGTGTCCCTCTTGTGACCTGTCAACTCAAGTGGATCGCGGGTTTCCGTTAGTACGGGCACCGGTGTGGTGCCGGCCTAAGGCTCTCCGACGGTCAAGTCAGTTATTTTGTTCGTAAGAGGAAATAGTAAATGATAAGTTTGGTAGAGTAATAGTGAATAGTAAATCTTAGTTACCTTTATTGGGAAATGTGTACCCTTTATGTATGGGTAGGTGGGATGTTCCATTCCCAAAGTTCCGATGTGGGACAAAATGCTTCTCGATTTACGTGCTGACACGTGTTACGTAAATCGATGGTGGATACGCTGCCACGTGGCATCCCGCATTGGGCCCGGTGTTAGGGTTGTTGTAAGTATGGTAGTTTTGGGCCTTGAGCGGGGTCTGGGCTTTAAGTATACGGCCCAGTGGGTCTGGCCAGATATGGTGTCAACAAGATATATCTCTTATTAAGATATGTTAATACATCTATAAATAGAGTTGCCCACAATTCATTTCATTTATTCAAAAAACAAATTTTCAATCATTCAATACATTTTTGAAGATTGAATATTAGGTTTAGAAAAATATATAATTTTAGAATATTTCAAGAGAGAGTTTAAACACAGTTTGAGTTCGCTATTCTTGTGGATTGAACTATTGAAGTGTTGCTTCCATAAGAAGCCGATCGTTGTATCTTGGGAGACGTTTGTCAAGTAAAATCCTTGAGCACCGGTGAGGAGGCAATTTCGTCTTAAGGAAATAGAACCAAGTTCTAGACTCGATCACCTGTAAAGTGTCTCTAACTTTAATTTCCTGTGTATTTCATTTTAAATATAAAGTTTCGTTTTATCTTCATTTTTATGTGAATATAGCAATTATCAATATTTTTACCAACAATCTTAAGACGAAAGTTGTTTCTTTTTGGCAATTGCTATATTTGAGTTTGAGAATATTTAAATTCGTTTTAGTCCTTCAAAAAAATTATTTTATTTATATTAAATTGTGTGTTTTTCTCCTTTACTGAAGGAAAAATGATGACTAGTAATACTAGTGATGATGTTACTAGTAATGATGGTACTAGTAATGATAAGGGAAATCGTGTGGCTCATGCCCTACCTGTGGTGATCCCTACTTCCTCTTCTCACGGAGAGAAACCAGAAAAGTTCAATGGAACGGAATTTAAGAGGTGGCAACAAAAGATGTTGTTTTATTTGACCACACTTAATTTGACCAAGTTCTTGAAGGAAGATGCTCCTACAACTGGTTCCACAACAGAAGCAGTGGCTACTGCAGATGCGTGGCATCATTCAGACTTCCTATGCAAGAACTATATCCTCAATGGATTGGACAATACTCTATACAATGTATATAGTCCAATCAAAACTGCTACGGCCCTGTGAGAGTCACTTGACAAGAAATACAAGACTGAAGATGCTGGCATGAAGAAATTAGTGGTCGGTCGGTTTCTTGACTCCAAGACGGTTATCAATCAAGTCCAAAAACTCCAACTTATTCTCCATGAGATTGAGGCGGAGAACATAGTTCTAAGTGAGACTTTCCTAGTGGCTACTGTAATTGAAAAATTGCCACCTTCTTGAAAAGACTTGAAGAATTATCTCAAGCATAAGCGCAAAGAGATGAGACTTGAGGATTTGATCGTGAGGCTGAGAATTGAGGAAGACAACCGTGGTTCTGAAAAGAAAACCACTGGAAATTCCATGGTTACTAAGGCACACGTTGTGAAAGATTGGCCAAAGAATAAGAAAAAGAGGAAGCATGGAGAAAGCTCTAGTCAATGGAACTCAAAGAAAATTGGAGATTTCAAAGGCAAATGCTTTAAGTGCAACAAGCCTGGACATAGGGCGGCAGACTGTCGTTCTAAAAAGGCTAAGGGAAATACCACAGAAGTACACATAACCGAGGAGGATAAGACCTCAAAGGATTTATCTGAGTTCAATCTCTCGACTGTGATCTCTAAAGTGAACTTGGTAAGCAATACTAAGGAATGGTGGATAGACACTGGAGCTACACGCCACATCTGCTCAGATAGGAAGATGTTCACAACCTATCATGAAGTTACCCAAGGGGAGCAACTATTTATGGGAAATTCGTCTTCTTCCAAGGTTGAAGGTCAAGAAAAGGTGATCCTCAAGATGACTTCTGGGAAGGAGCTAACTTTGAATGAAGTTCTATATGTGCCTGACATCAGGAAGAACCTGGTTTCTGGATCTCTGTTAAGCAAGAATGGTTTCAGATTGGTCTTTGAGACTAATAAATTTGTACTACTAAAAGTGGGATGTATGTGAGGAAAGGGTACTTGAATAATGATCTTTTCAAGATGAATGTAATGACTGTTGTACCTTTTAGTAATAATAATAACACAGTTTGTTCTGCTTATATTATTGAGTCCCCAAATGTTTGGCATGGTATATTAGGACATGTTAATTATGATACTATGCATCGATTAGTTAACATGGATTTACTACCTAAATTTAATATTGATGCAAATCACAAGTGTGAAACTTGTGTTGAAGCCAAACAAACTAGAACATCTTTTCATTCTATAGAAAGGAGTACAGAATCTCTAGAATTAATTCATACAAACTAGAGGTGGTAAAAAGTATTTCATTACTTTTATCGATGACTGCACAAGATATTGCTATGTTTATTTGCTTAGAAGCAAAGATGAAGCCTTAGTAATGTTTCAACATTATAAGAATGAAGTTGAGAATCAATTTAGCAGAAAGATTAAGGTTGTAAGAAGCGATAGGGGAGGTGAATATGTTACACCCTTTGTAGAGTTTTGTGCTCAACATGGGATTATTCACCAAACCACTGCTCCTTATTCACCTCAAAAAAATGGTATTGTTGAACGCAATAACTAAACATTGAAAGAAATGATGAATACTATGTTGATAAGTTCTGGAGCTACCCAGAATTTGTGGGGAGAAGCTTTGCTTTCTGCAAATTATATTCTCAATAAATTACTTCATAAGAAGTTAGAAAAGACGCCTTATGAGTTATGGAAAGGTCGAAGGCCTTCTTACAAATATCTCAAAGTTTGGGGGTGCCTTGCTAAGGTAGCGGTGTCAGATCCTAAAAAGGTTAAAATAGGGTCGAAAACCATTGATTGTGTATTCATTGGTTATGCTTCTAATAGTAGTGCATATCGATTCTTTGTATATAAGTCAGATAACAGTGATGTATATGTGAATACAATTATTGAATCAAGGAATGCAACATTTTTTGAGAATGTGTTTCCTTGTAAAGATGCACACAAACAAAGTTCTTATAAAAGAACTTATGATAGCAGTAATCTTGAAAATCATCAAGACCAATCAGATCAAGGATATGAAGGACTTGAAAATGAGGCTGAACGTAGACGAAGTAAAAGGGAAAAAACATCTAAGTCGTTTGGTCCCGATTTTCTAACATATTTGTTGGAAAATGAATCTCAAACCTACAAAGAAGAATTGTCTTCCCCTGAAGATCCTTTTTGGAAAGAGGCTATTAATGCTGAAGTGGATTCCATTCTACTAAACCATACATGGGAGTTAGTGTATCTTCCTCCTTTGAATAAACCTTTGGGTTATAAATTCATTTTTAAAAGGAAGATGAAAGCCGATGGATCTATAGATAAGTATAAGGCGAGACTTGTTATCAAAGGTTATAAGCAAAAGGAAGGCTTAGACTATTTTGATACTTACTCACCAGTTACGAGAATAACCCCTATTAGAATGTTAATTGCAATAGCTGCTTTGCATAATCTTGAAATACATCAAATGGATGTTAAAACGGCATTTCTAAACGGTGATTTAGAGGAGGAGATTTACATGGAACAACCGGAAGGATTCATTGTTCCTGGATAAGAGAAGAAAGTATGTAGGCTTGTTAAGTCTCTGTACGGCTTAAAGCAAGCACCAAAGCAATGGCATATAAAATTTTACAATGCAATGATGTCAAATGGATTCAAGATTAATGAGTGTGATAAATGTGTCTACACAAAAGTCACGCCAAATGGTTATTTCAATGTATGTCTTTATGTAGACGACATGCTCATTATTGGTAGTAATAATGATATGATTAAATCTACCAAGAGAATGTTGACTAGTAAGTTTGATATGAAAGATATGGGAGTTGCAGATGTTATTTTAGGAATTAAGATTTCTAGAACTCCTGATGGATTAATATTGTCTTAATGTCATTACATTGAGAAAATACTTTCCAAGTTTGGAAAGTATGATAATAATCCAATAAAAACGCCATATGAAAATAACCTTTATTTAACTAAAAATACTGGTCAAGACATATCACAAGTTGAATATGCACGTATAATTGGCAGTTTGATGTATGTCACGAACTGCACATGCCCTGACTTAGCAGTGGTGTATGTATAATTGGCAGTTTGATGTATGTCACGAACTGCACGTATAATTGGCAATTTGATGTATGTCACAAAAGGCGCAAAACCTGCCGAACAAGAAAACTGGATGAAATAAAGTATATTTTTTCGGTTGCCGTATTGGTCGAAATTGAAAATCAGGTACATCGCGGATCCCATGCATATTGAGAAGAATGTTTCCGAGAGTCTTGTCGGAATAATTTTACCTATTGAGGGGAAGTCAAAAGACACCAAAAAAAATCGTTTGAGTATGCAAGGGATGGGCATTCGACGACATTTGTGGCCAAAAGTTGTGAATGGCAAATACAGCATGGCTCATTGAGATTATACATTTACCCCAGAAAATAAGAAAAAAAATTCTTAAATGGTTGCAGAGTGTGAAATTCCCCGATGGTTATGCAGGCAACATCTCCCGAAATATTAGCACTGATAGGAGCACCCTATCTAGCATGAAATGTAACGACTCGTCCCGAATTCCGAGATTATATTAGTAACTAATCATGTTTAGTGAGGGTAATCGGTGATTAGTTGGGTGAAATCTGAAGAACGATGCATAATGACCGTTTTGCCCCTAGTTGTGGGTAAAACGTTGACTTTTCATTCGGGCGGTCAAACGGACTTTGACCAATGACCGTGACGTAGCTTGGGTCGTCACGAGTTCATAGACAGGTGGCACGTTCGATTCCGACGTTCGAGAAAAAAGTTATGACGTTCGGAAGTTTAGGGGCATTTTGGTATTTGGTTAAAAGGGGCGAAATGTTGATTTTTTTACTGGGATGTCCGATGGCCGAGGGCCGAGGACCGTTACGTAGATCGGGACGATACGAATCCATAGACAGTCGGCACGCTGAAATCGGACTTCGAACGGGAAAGTTATGGGTCACGGAAGTTCGGTTTCACTATGCACGTACTTCGAGGCAGTTATGAGGTGGCTTGTTCTGATTGGGCAGATATTTTAAATGGAACCTATGGATGAGTGACAAGTGTCACTCATCCCATTGGTCAATCCCCTAAAAAGTGGATCTATACATTAAAATATTATTATTTCTATATTTTATAATTTTATTTAATTCTCATCTCAAATCACCACCCTTCATCTCACCCATTCCCATCATCCCAGCCGTCCAAACTCCCTCTCTCACACATGATCATCGGCCATCATCTTTGTTTTCATTTTCCCAAAACCCGAACACACCCCCTTCCATACAACACAAACCCGAAACAGCACACACCACCACCATCATTCATCTTGTGTGTGATTTAATTTGAGGGGGACTGAGGGAGAGTGAGAGGCTAGTGGAATGGGAAGACTAGACGGTGGTGTTGGGCCACGGCGGCGGTTCACGACGGAGGAACCCAAAACCGTGAGGTAAGTTTTTGAAAATTTGGAAAAATGAGTTTTAGGGAGCCTTAGTCTATTCTATTAATTGGAAACGGTTTCTGGAAGTTTTAGGGACCATTTGAGATCAAGAAAGGAAGGTAGGATGGCTTGGAACGGCCGGGAACGGCGGAGGAAATCACAACCACCATTGTTGAACTTGGAAGGTACGGGTTTTACGGTTTCCTTCCGTTTTTAATAATCAAAATGATAGGAAATGAACGTAGGAAACTATAGGATTAAAAATGGAACGAAATGGATCGAAAATAGGACGGTTTGAACGATGAACCGGTCGAGTCGGTCTGGTCCGGTTCGAACCAGCGAACTCGGTCGGCGGGAGCTTGCTGGTGACACTGTTGACAGGACCCATCCCAATCCCCCCGGGATTAGTGTGGGATGACCCTGCTCCCGTCTGACACGAAGTGTCAGACAAGGGATATTTCCGACCTTTTCCCTCCCGGGCTATCAGAGTACGCCAGGATCCGGAGGAGGTATGTGATATCTCGGTCTCTGCTACAGTCCACATCCGATGTCAACCTGAAGGGCAGTCAAAACATTAAAAGCTGTGAGTGGACAAAACAAAAGTTTATAAAAACATTTCATAAGACATTTGTACCCTCCACTAAAAAGCATGCATGCATACGAAAACCATTTATCCAAAACAAACCATATGTGGGACTAAGCCCAAAGCAGATGTAAACCAAGGTCGAAGAGACCACAATGAAAACGACCATACGGGCCACTGCCCAAATCCATAAGGGACTCGGCCCCAAACCATAAAGAAACCAAGTACACGAGCCACTGCTCAAATCCTGTGCACACCTGTGCACACCACATATCATATATCATATATACATCACATACATATATATAAGCCACACAACCAATCCTGTCACGGTATCCAAAGCTACGCACGTGCTACCCGGGTCTCAATCCGAGTCATCTCAAAGTCAAGGTCAATGTCCGCAGACCACTGACCCTACCCGAGGTAATAGTAACCATTACCTTCCTGAGAGTAAGGAACCCAACTGGGGGGTGACTCCACTCAGTCGGTGCTCGGTGACTACTCCGCGGTCCACCCAGGCCAACGACCCTCCCCGGAGGAGATAATAGAAGTAAAGGAAGGTAGATGAACATATATATACATAACATAAACATTCATGACCGGTTCCCATGAACCGTCATGATCTATAATATCCATAATCAGGTAACATGCCGGTTCCCATAAACCGTCATGTACCGTAATAACATAATCGAGGTAACATGCCGGTTCCCATAAACCGTCATGTACCGTAATAACCAACAAGGGTTCGTGCCCGTTCCCATAAACGACCCTCCCCGGAGGAGATAATAGAAGTAAAGGAAGGTAGATGAACATATATATACATAACATAAACATTCATGACCGGTTCCCATGAACCGTCATGATCTATAATATCCATAATCAGGTAACATGCCGGTTCCCATAAACCGTCATGTACCGTAATAACATAATCGAGGTAACATGCCGGTTCCCATAAACCGTCATGTACCGTAATAACCAACAAGGGTTCATGCCCGTTCCCATAAACCGTCATGAACCACGATACCATAACAAGCGTTCATGCCGGTTCCCATAAACCGTCATGAACCTGGGAATCCATTTAAGGTTCCCTGACCTGAAATCAAAACCGTAAAGTGACTGGGTCTCGTACCCGAACATAGGACATCAGTTGGGCACCGTGCCCGATATCTGAGGTCATATGCCCGAGACAAAACCAAATGGGTCTCATACCCGAGTTTATCATTTTGAAATCCAAATCCAGTTCATTTAAATCAATACAGAAATACAGACCCGTATAAGCACCGTATAAGGCCGAAACCTCGAAATACGTGCTTATACGTAACCACATACAAATGCACCCATGGCATCATCAAACAAGTAATAAAACATATAATAAACATTTATGCATGCACCAATTTAGAAAACAAGGTCCACTCACAGACCGTCCGAGCTGCCGCCTCGATTTGCGTGCCATACGGCTCCCCGAGCCGATCACCGTCACCGGGACTCCCAAAACTGTCCAAATCGTAATAGAAGGTTACTAACTACTTAATTAACCTCCTACCAAAGCCCCGTAATTTTCTCGTATTTTTAACTATTTTTAATCCCTAACCTCAACCTTCCGATGCCCCGAAACATATCGAGACGATATCCGATTGACACGAAACCAGTCCCAAAATGTTCGTTACATCGAATAGGAGATTTCGTATGTTGGAACCTTCCCCAGATTCCCTGCCACGCGCCCTCACGCGCCGCCTGAAGTGGCTGCGCGTGGGCTTCACGCGCCTGCTACAGTACCTGCTGACGTCATCGCTGACGTCAGCATGACGTCATCACTGACAGCTGTCAGGTCTGACATGTCAGACTCTGACAGGTGCCACGTGTCATGCTCCCATTGGTCCACGTCACTGTGCTGTCAGTGTCACGTGGCAGTCTGACATGTGCCACGTGTCATCACGGCATTGGTCCACGTCAGTGACACGTGTCAGCCCCTGATTGGGCCACGTCACTGACATGTCAGTGCTGACTGTGCACTGACATGTGACACGTGTCGCACTCCTATTGGCCCATTTTCTGACATGTCAGCTGACATTGTCAGATCTGACAATGCTGACGTCATCCCTGACATGATGACGTCAGTAGGATGACGTCACCTGTCATCCCCTACATCGGTCAGATAGGTCCGAACCGGTCCGGTCCGGTTTTTCGTGCAACTTGGACCGGCGTAACCGGTCCAGGTCTCGTTCTCCCTCATTTTCGGTCTGTTTGCTTCCATTCCAACTCCTAAATTCCTATTTCTTCATTTCCTATCAATCCTAATTAACTAAACAACCTAAAACCTACGAAATCCGACCGGTCCAATTTGAACCTCACGGTTCGATTTTTCCCGATCAGCCTACACGGCTGCTCAGCCGTCAACCACCACCAAAACCCCCTTAAAACCTTCCTAGCATCCTAATAATCATTCCCTAATCATTTAAAACCAACCATAATGCTCACATCGAAAAATAAGGAAAAATGGGCTTACCGGGTACCCGATCGGGTTTTGGGTTCCAGCCACCGTTCACGGCGGCCCTGGCCACCCAAGCCGGCCACCTCAACTCCCTCAGCCTCCTGGTCCTCTGTCCTGGTCTTGGGTGCAATTTGGATGGGTTTGGGTTGCACGGCAATGAGAGAAAATGGTGAGATCGGGTGGGTTGTGTTTGAAATGGAGAAAATGAAAATGCACGGTGAAGTGCATGTATGTAATGTGTTGTCCAGTGGATGAGTGACACTTGTCACTCATCCATTGGTTGCTAAAAAGCAACTGGGCCCACTAAAGACAAACTGCACTTTTTGTCTCGTAAAACGTGCCATCGTGAATAGTAACTGGGAACTTCCGTGAACCGTAACTTCGCCATCGAACGTCCGAATTCGACGTGCCGCCTGTCTACGGATTCGTATCGTCCTTATCTACGTAACGGTCTTCGGCCCTCGGCCATCGGACCTCCTGGTCAAAAAGTCAACTTTTGACCTCCTATTCACCCAAATTACCAAAATGCCCATAAACTTCCGAACGTCATAACTTCTTCCTCGAATGTCGGAATTGAACGTGCCACCTGTCTATGAACTCGTGACGTCACGAACTACGTCACGATCATCGGTCAAAGTCCATTTGACCGCCCGATTAAAAAGTCAACGTTTTGCCACCACTAGGTGCAAAACGGTCATTTCGCATCGTTCGTCCGATTTCGCTCTACTATTCACGGATTAGTCTCACTAATCGTGATTAGTCACTAATCTAATCATGGAATTTGGGACGTGTCGTTACACTGTTCACCGCGCGTGATCTCACGCGCAGGAACCTTCTTAGGGCGCGTGGGGGCGCGTGAGGCACTGTTTGGGAAAGTGTTCAACATGTGAAATCTTCTATTCGATGTAACGAACATTTTGAGACTGGTTTCGTGTCGATCGGACACCGTCTCGATAATGTTCAGGGCATCGGAAGGTTTCGAATCGGGATTTAAAATAGTTAAAAATTTGTGAAAATCACGGGGCTTTAATGAGAGGTTAATAAGGTAGTTAGTAACCCTCTAGATTGATTTGGACAGATTTGGAAGTCCCGGTGATAGTGGTGAGGCCCGGGAAGGCCTATGACACGCGTATTGAGACGCATCGTTGGACGGTCTGTGAGTGGACTTTAGTTTTATAAATATTATGCATGCATAAATGTTTTATATGGATTATGATTGTGATTATATGATGTTGATTTGAATATTGGTGAATTATATGGTTTCACGCATTTCGAGGCGATTTACGTGCTTGCACGTAAATCGAGATTTTCGATTTTACTCTGGTTTTCCGTACTCATGGTTTTGGAAATAGTTGAATGAAATGGTTTTGAAATTGGAAAGATAAACTCGGGCATGAGGCCCAATTGTTTTAGAAACCTCAGACTTGGAGTTCAATTGAGTCACGTAATCGGGCTGGGGACCCAATTGCTTATGAAATCGGGCCAAGGGCCCCGTTGTTTACGAAATCGGGTCTTGGGCCCAGTTGGTTTACGAAATCAGGCATGAGACCCAGTTGGTTATAAATGTGATTTAGGGCCGTGGACCCTAAATGGTTTTGGATTTGATAAATCAGATGTTTGGACTTGTGATGGTTTTATAGAAATTCCGGGCAGGGCCCTTGAGATATTTTGAAATGATTGATAAGTTGTTTTCCATAAACCATCTTGATACGAGGATATGTGATGGTCTCCTCCAAGTGTCTGGGATACTGGGGAAGTCACGGTGCATTGCCTACAAGGGGTCATTATACGGAGCTACCGGACCGTATGATGACTTAGGAGCAGGAATGTTATGATTGGACGTCTGGGACGTCAGACATCTGAGATGTCAGAGATATTGACCCGGTGAGACCCCGGGTAGCACGCGTTGCTTGATACCGTGAGATATGGCGTCTGGGACGCTAGGCATCTAGGATGCCCAAGATGGTTTAAACATGTTTCTTGAATGGTATTTACGGTTATGATTTTGGGCGGTAGCCCACGTCGAATTTGAATTTAGTTTTACGGTTTTGGGCTGAGTTCCCACCTTTGGTTTTGAGTCATGGTTTCTGGGCTAAGGTCTTAACGGTTGTTTTTAGTAAATAGTTTACTTACTGGTTTTCGATGCATGCATAAGTTTTAATGAAGGGCATAAATATCTTTGTGAAATATGTTTTATGAACTTATTTATTTTCGTCCACTCATAGCCTTTGTTGTTTTTAATGCCCTTCAGGTTGATCACGGATGCGACTGCAGCAGAGACTGGGACATTGCATGCCTCCTCCATCGATCCTTGCGCACTCTGGAAGCCCGAGGGGGCAGTGACTTTAGGTTTTCCCTTGTCTGACACTTCGTGTCAGACGGGAGCATGGCACATCCCACGGTAATCCCGGGGGGATTGGGATGGGTCGTGTCATGAAAAGTCACGACTACCACGTTTTGTTACGACGACTCATTCCGATTGACATTCGGCTTTATTTTCAGCCTAAAATTGTTGAGACTGTAGTTTATTTGTGTCAATTTTTCCAGATACTATGTGCCAAGTCGCTAGTAAAGGTGGACCTCGAAGCAATTAAAGAGGACATTATCTGTATTATGTGTCGACTTGAGCAAATATTTCCACCAGCATTCTTTGATGTAATGGTTCACCTACTAATACATCTTCCAGACGAGGCAATCCTAGCTGGCCCAGTTCAATTTCGTTGGATGTTCCTAATCGAAAAGTATAAACTATTCCTAATACTGGTACTATGTCCTTAATATACTGTTCATATTTGAATCATTTTTTTTATTTCGTTGCAGAATGATAGGTACCTACAAGCGGTACGTCTACAATAAGACACGTCCTGAAGGCTCTATAGCGGAGGCATACATTGCAAAAGAGTCACTTACATTTTGCGCAATGTACCTTCAAAATGTTGAAACTTCTTTCAATAGGGCCCCGCGAAATAACGATGGTGGTCAACATCTCGAGTCCCTATCTGTATTTGCCTAACCTGCAAAACCGTTCGGCAATGGTCCAATCTCAGAATCTTTTACTGATAGCGACATGGAAGTGGCCCATTGGTTCATATTGAATAATTGTGACGAAATCTGGCCTTTCCATGAAGATCATGAGGCATTGATGAAGACCCAATATCCTTCTAATTGGGAGGAAATGGACAAACAATTGTTTCCACTTTTGTTTTCCAAACATGTAAGTCAAATATTGTATCAAATTATTTTCGACAGTGAAACAGTGTAACATTGTGTGTTTTCCTTTCAGATGTCACAGTTGAAAGTTGACAACTCGCCTAAATTCTGTGAAGAATTGATGCAGCTTGCAATTGGCCCATTTCGAGGAGAAATATACGCTGGTTGTTACATCAACGGAGTTAAATTCATGTGAACAGAGCGTGATGACAAGTTGTCTACTCAAAATAGTGGGGTATTCGTGCCGGGGGATGGAGTAAATGCTGATACAGGGTTTTACGGTAAATTATTAAGTGTGGTGAAAGTATTTTATGTGGACCGCAAGATTCTAGTCTTGTTCAAGCCTCATTGGTTCGATACGGACCCAAGTATCCCAAACAAGATCATCAAAGATCATTTATCTACCTCTGTCAATACAAACATCCGATGGTTTGAGAGTAATCCATACATCATCGCTAGTTTGAAACAAGTCTTCTACGTTGATGATCCAAAAGCTGGTGCTGGTTGGAAACAGCTGGTCCACTGTTATTGGACACAAATAATTGTGTCCATAGAGTCAAAAGACACATATAATTATTGGTATACTAAACCTATCTTTCTTGTCGTGGGCTTTCTGTAGCAATCACTCTAGGGTTTTCAAGTTCAAATATGGAGCTGTTTGAATAGGGTTCAAATATGGAGCTGTTTGAATAGGGTTCAAATATGGCGCTGTTTGAATAGGGTTCAAATATGGCGTTGTTTGTATAGGCCTTGATGAATGAGTAGATGAGATTCTGGTCTTTAAGTCCATCTCCATCTCCCTTTATCACATGGAAAACTGCGAATGAAGCATATATATATATATATATATATCCACACAGAACTCGTCATATGAAAAAAAAAAAAAATTAATTAATGACTGAATGACAACATGGAAAACATAGCCAGGAATATATATGCTTAATTACATCCATGAACCATCCTGCATCAGATTATCAGAAGAAATGTAACTTTTAGTGATGGTGAGGTTCATGTCCGTCAAAACTTGCATCACTTCCAGAAGAAGTCCTTGCTTGTTCACGCTATCCACCTCCAACATCACCACATATTATTAATTACTTAATACCGACTGCCATCATCCAAGAACTTGTTGAGTCATAAAATATTTATTTTTTGGATGGAGAATTATAAATTATGTATACTTGAATTTATAAATAGAAACCTTCACTATTGTGCAATCTTCCATGGTGTCGTTGTCAATGACTACCCTGCAACTGCAAAGCAACGAAAAATATACAGGATCGAGGTTGCTTCAATATCAAATTAGGGTTTTGATTTTTTAATGTCGAAATATATATATAATATATTATATAATTGTGAATTACTTACGCAGGGCCATAAATCCTCTCCGGGAGATTATCGAAGTCTGGATCAAAGTAAGGCCAACAAACTTCCTTCATGCTGCAAATACACACGTAGAAAGCAGAGAGAAAGAGCTTGTCAAAAGTACATGAGGCATGCACCAATTTTTGTTCATATTGATATGAGACTAATTTCCTCCATATGGCGGGACTGTGACGCCCACATAAGGCCAAAATCAATATAAAACGCACCTATATATAATGCCTTTTGGCGCTACAAGAGACCACTAGATAGTGAGATTCGTGTACCTATAAACGCCTATGGTGACCAAAAAGACAATTATCTAGTTTTTTGAACCACTTGTTAGAAATACTAACTGCACAACTTATATGGGGTTTTGGATATCCCTACAACTATACATGCATGTGCCATCGTTATTGCTAGGGACGGCTCCTGCACCTAATTTTTAGAAGGGTTAAATTTACCTATTAGATGTTGAAAAAAAACTAGACAGTACGAGTGAATTTCATTAATAAATATAAAAAAATACACTTAGTCAAGAGAGAATGTAATGAGTCTTATCTCTCAAATGCATTTCTATATATAAATAAAAACTTAATAGAAAGAAAAAAAAATTACAACCGAATCCATAATTGAACCTACAAAGAAAATACAAATGATCACTTTCTAATTTTAAATTGTACCCTTCGAGTCTTAATAGCATCAAAGTCCTCTATTATCTCTTCATTACTGATAGTAAAAGTAAAGTCTTTTTCAATGTGCAGGGTCATACAATCAGCAAGAAATTCATCACCTATTTTATTTCAAAGTCGGTTCTTTATAATTCTCATAGCTGAAAAAGCTCGTTTCGTTGTTGTTGTTGAAACAGAAAGAGTCAATACCAACCGAATGAGCCTATAAATCAAACAATAGTTATCTGCCAAAGTTTTTTCCACTAATGTTTGAAATAATTCAGGAAGTGTGGAAATGTTCTTGAAGCAAGGCTGACAATGGATATCATTCTCAAAATATCTCAACTCTATTCTCGAAGCCTTCACACCACTTGGAAGGAAATCAGTAGGATAATACTTCCCTGCAAGTTTGCATATATCCTCAATATTGAATAACTTGAAGGAATTACAAGGATCCAATGATGTGCTAAGAATAAGAGAAGTTCAACTGTATTCTCAAGAAATCTCTCACTCAATTCACCTAATTGATGATCTATAACTTCATTAAAGACATCAACCCGATAATAGTGCTCAACTGTTATAAAATATGTTTGTTGACAAGAACGACTTGTGCCCATCTTATAACGGGCACTCATATCAGACATATCAATATTATGTAATTCACAAAATGATTTCACACTTCCAAGTAATTTATCCCAATCATGTTCTCTTAACTGTTGAAGCTGAAGTTTTGTGTTTGAAACAAAGTTCAAAGCACTTACAATGTCCTGTAATTTTTTTCTGAAAAGCTTGGCAAAGAAAATCAGTGATTCTCATAGTTTTATCCAACAAAATCAAAGCAAATACAAAATTCAAAGACATCATAGCAATATAGCTACTATCAGCATCACCATGAAATTTTTGGGTAGGTCCATGCTCTCTGATTTCCAGAAGAAGTATTTTAGTCTCTTTAAACAATTCTATCAAACTAGTCATAGAAGCATAATGAGAACTCCAACGTGTAGCTCCCGCTCGCTTCAAACAACGAGTTTGACTAAGCCCTTTACCTGTTTCAAGTTCTCCATTATCCAATAATGTTTTAACTTCAACTTTCCGAATAAATCTTAGTTCATTGCGACGCTTGGCAGAAGAAGTAACAAAATTGACAATGTTTGTCAACATAAAAAAAATAAAAAACTTCCAAATAATTATTACATCTTTGGCTGCACCATTTAAAGCTAGTTGCAATCCATGAGCAAAGGAATGCACATAATATGTGACAGGACCCATCCCAATCCCCCCGGGATTAACGTGGGATGACCCTGCTCCTGTCTGACACGAAGTGTCAGACAAGGGATATTTCTGACCTTTTGCCCTCTCGGGCTATCAGAGTACGCTAGGATCCGGAGGAGGTATGTTGTAACGACCCGTCCCGGGAGTCGGGATAAATGAAGTGATTAGTAATGGATTAGCAAGTTAATCGGTGTTTAGTTGGTTACTTTTGGATATTTGGCGCAGAATGACGATTTTGCCCTTGTGAATAGTGTGCCCAAAAGTTAACTTTTTGATTCGTAGGTTGAACGAGCATTGACCGATAACCGTGAGGTAGTTTGGGACGTCAAGAGTCCGTAGACATGTGGCACGCCCGATTTCGACATCCGAGGAGGAAGTTATGATGTTCGGAAGGTTGAGGGCACTTTCGTAATTTGATTAAATAGAGGGAAAAGTTGACTTTTTGAACGACAAAGTGTTTACACGTAAACCTAGGACCGTTAGGTAGATTTCGTCGTCCTGAGTACTACGACAGGCGGCATGCCTTTATCGGACGTAGGCCGAGTGAGATATGGGTCTAGAACGGCTAAGGGTAAAATCGTAAATGGAACAAGTAGGGGTATTTTGGTCTTTTTGTGCTTGGGATGCATGCAAATCAGATTGGGACAAGTGTACAGGGCTGATTGGAAATTTTGAGTTTGGGACCACAGGATTTGGACACATGGGCTGTGTCTAGGGACTTCTAGCCACTTTCATCGTTCAATTAAATCTGTTTGGGTTTGTTTAAACCGTGCACTGGGAGAGAAACAGAGACTGAGACAGAGAGGAGAGATTGATCCAATCGAGTGTTGTGGGAGTGTTGAGGGAATTCTGTGGTGTTTGAATGAGAGTTAGGAAGAGTGTGTGATCGTGCTTGTGAGGATTTGGGAGTGACTGTGTTGTGGGGTGAGTAGCAGACAAGAGAAATAGAGAGGGAGTTTGGTGGTGGTGATGCCGTGCTTGATCAATCGTGGCTGCTGGTGGTGTTCAGAGGATGGAGGAGGACCTGAGGAGTCGAGTGGACCCAAGGGAACGCGGTGGCGAGCACGGTGGAGGCTAGAACGACGGTAAGGTTTCCTTATCCTCTGTTTTTCCGTTTAGGTTCAAATGTAGAGTCGTGAGTTTTGAGGTCGAGTCGAGCAGTCCTATGAGTTCTAATAGACTTAGGAGGTCCCTAGGAACCTTAGGGAACTGAAGCCGTGACGGGGGGAAGACCTGGTGGCAGGGAACAGAAACAGGGGTTGTGGATGGTTTTTGGTTCGAGCTTGGGAGGTGAGTTGTGGGCAGTAATGTCGTGTTTTGAGTAGAGGAATAGGTTGCTAGGAAGGGGACGAAGCTTCTGGGTTTGTAAGGAACGGAAATGGACGGGAGACGGCAAAGAACCGGCCACGCTGGTTCAGACCGGCCGAGTGGTCGAGGAAGAAGATAAACAGTGCCACTGTGCAGACGCGTGAAGCCCACGCGCAACCCCTTTGGGCGGCGCGTGAGGGCGCGTGGGGTAGAATCCAGGGAAGTGTCCAACATGGTTTTTAGTCTAATCGTTGTAACGAACCTTTTGGGATAAGTTTTGAGACGTTCGGACATCTTCTCGGGTTAGTCTTAAGAGTTCGATGGTTTAGGGTTCCGTTTAAGTACGTTTAAAATTCCGGGAAATTGGGGAAAATTAGGAGAAGCTTAGTTGAAGTGTTGTGACTCGTTTTGGTGACTTGTGACAGGTCGGGAAATCCCTGAGGCGACCGAGGAACATACAGGACGCGAGTGACGTGCCCGGGAACTGTGAGTGGACTCTTTCCTTATAACCGAGCATGCATAACTGCTTTTATGTACTTGTTTTATGGTTTTATATATGATTTCATGATTATTGATTATTCTATATCAGTTTTACATAATGACACGTTTTTCGAGATATTTACGTATTTCAGCACGTTTTACGAGAAATGCTTTGATTATGATTTTGATGCTATGCTTTTGGGGTTTCAATCTATAATTGGTTTTCAATGATTATAAATGGATTTTGAGACATGATTCGATAAACAATGTTTTCGGTTTTAGAATCGGATTTCGGAAAGCGAGATTTGGTTCTAAAGCTAGGAAAAGGGGATTTCCGAATTTGGGTTCAGAATGACGGTTCTGGACGCCGGAATGGCTTCAGAATAGTGATTTCGAATTCGGGTTTGGATATGGATTTAGAAACGCTTTTGGATTGGATTTGCTGGATCTGGTTATTGGGTTTAAAGACCCGGATTATGATTGACGGGGGATGGGCCCAGATTGGGTTTAAAGACCCGGATTGAGTTTAAAGACTCGGGAGTTTAAAGACTCGGGAGTTTAAAGACTCGGATATTATGATATTTTCCCCCGTAGGCCTGTTGAGTTTAAAGACTCGGATTATATTGAGGCCTGGATTGAGTTTAAAGACTCGGATAGATCCCACAGGTTTGATCGGATGATGACATTGGTATTTTATGTTTTGTGATACTGTTTCCATGATGATTACTATGCTTTATAAATGTTTTCAGACATTGGGTTATGCATTCATGTTTTCAAAACGGAGGGCAAAACCCTGGTTTGTTTATTAAATTGTTTTTGAAACTCTTTTTATTTCTAGTCCACTCACACCTTCTTGTTTTTAAATGCCCTCCAGGTCGTGGTGATAGCGCCGGGGTTAACGTTGAGGCAGAGTCAGAGGCATAGAGCTTGCATAGCGTATTCTAGAGTTATCCCAGAGTTTTACCGGAGTTTTCCGTTACGAGCTTTTCCGTTGTGCGTGTAGTAAACTTTCGTAGGATTTCCGTCTTACTTTGTTTGTACTATGCTCTGTCTGACTGTTGACTTGTTGGCTTTTGAATTCTCCCTGGTCTGGCAATGTAATTTTTGGGTCTTCGTGAGGTTGTTTCGGTCTTTTGTGTTGGGTTGTCAGACGGGAGCAGGGTTCACCTCGGTTATCGGGGTGATAATCGGGGTGGGTCCTGACAATTGGTATCAGAGCATAAGTTTACCGTTTGTGTCTGTTGCGAGGTTGTGTTTAGGTCGTTTTACTGACTCTATGCCTCTTTCAGTGTGCGATCGACTATGCCTCCTAGACTTGAGCCCCCTCCACGACCTGAAGACGACGCGGCGAGAGGGACAGAGAGTGCTACGATCGAGCGAGCCTAGCGGTTCGGGGCTACGACGTTTAGCGGTGGGGCAGACCCTAAGGAAGCCCACCGGTGGATTACGAGACTTGAGCGGATTTTCGCAGTGATGCGATGCCCACCAGAGGATCGAGTGTTACTGGCTACCTTTTTACTGGACGGTGCGGCGTACGAGTGGTGGTACACCCTCGAGTTGTCAGGCTGGGATGCCCACACAGTGACCTGAGAGACATTTAGGGAGCGGTTTCTGGATCAGTACTACCCCCGCTCTTTTCGCGATGCCAAGGAAGCTGATTTTTTGCAACTCCAACAGGGGAGAATGACTGTGGCTGAGTACGAACAGAAGTTTCAGATGTTGTCTCGCTTTGCTCCTGCGTTTGTGGCCACGGAAGCCGAGAAGTGTTGTAGGTTTGAGTTGGGCCTGCGAGGTGAGATTCGAGCCATAGTGACGGCTGGATTGTTTGCGACCCTCCGAGAGTTGTCGGATGCTGCAGTGAGGGTAGAGGCTAGTTTTCTAGTACGACGCCGAGAGCCACCTTTTTCTGGAGCTTCGAGCCAGAGGACACCGAAGAGAGGCAACTACAGTGGAGCATCGTCTGCGGGCGATGACCGTTTTGGCAAACCTGGTAGTTTCCAGAGTTCCGAGTTTCGTGGACATCGAGCACAGCTGACTCCGCAAACCAGTGCGACGTCTATTGCGTCTACAGGGAGACCGAGTGGTGGACCCGGTCTGGATGTTTGTTACTACTGTGGAGAGCGAGGTCACTTCCGACGTGAGTGTCCGTTGTTACCCCAGGAGGGTGGCGTAGGCCGAGGAACGATGGAACCAGGACGGAGCACGGCGTCAGCTTCAGGGACAGCAGGCACCAGAGGAGGTGGCGGTGCTACTAGTAGTTTGAGGGGACGTGGCAGATCTTCAGGACCCCAGGCTCGAGTGTTTGCGATGACTCAGCAGGAGGCTCAGTCAGCACCCGACATGGTGACAGGTACATTTACTGTGTTGTACATATTTTTGTTAGATCCCGGGGTAGATTTCAGGATTTTCCCCTAGGTGACTTGGAGTGACGAGGTTGAGGACTACGGTGAGTTCCGTTGAAGGATGATGGAAGGAATTGGAGAAGGAGTGACTATAACTGATCGATATGAGGTTATAGAAGAGAACCCACAATCTAGGAGTGCTTGTAGGACTTTGTCGATTTGATTCGACGGGATGCACTGAGCGGATTCCCTTAAGGGCGAGTAAAGAAGGACTGGATCGCTTCTGGTTAGATTTTGAGTTTGGTATTAGTTGTTGGACCTAGAACTGGTTTGGGAGGTTTACTTTGGTTTTGTAGTTGAGTTACCTTAGGATTTCCTACCAACCATGAGACCGTGAGGCTGGGAAGGACTTTGCGTTGGTTTCCGGACGGTGTAGGTGGATGTACATGAGGATGTACTATATGAACTCTGTTTGGGTACTCTAAAATGAGGTATTCTAAAATACCTTTGTTTCTTTCAGTTTGTAGAGTTTCCCTTGCACACACCATGAAGTTCTAAGTTGGTAGTACGGGACGAAGGTACGAGATGTGGAATTTCGGGACTAAATTCTTTTAAGGAGGGTAGATTGTAACGACCCGTCCCGGGAGTCGGGATTAGTGAAGTGAATAGTAACGGATTAGCAAGTTAATCAGTGTTTAGTTGGTTACTTTTGGACGTTTGGCGCAGAATGACGATTTTTCCCTTGTGAATAATGTGCCCAAAAGTTGACTTTTTGATTCGTAGGTTGAACGAGCATTGACCGATAATCGTGACGTAGTTTGGGAGGTCACAAGTCCGTAGACAGGTGGCACGCCCGATTCCGACATCCGAGGAGGAAGTTATGATGTTCGAAAGGTTGAGGGCACTTTCGTAATTTGATTAAATAGAGGGAAAAGTTGACTTTTTATACGACAAAGTATTTACACGTAAACCTAGAACCGTTAGGTAGATCTCGTCGTCCTGAGTACTACGACAGGCGGCATGCCTTTATCGGACGTAGGACGAGTGAGATATGGGTCTAGAACTGCTAAGGTTAAAATCGTAAATTGAACAAGTAGGGGTATTTTGGTCTTTTTGTGCCTTGGGATGCATGCAACTCAGATTGGGACAGGTGTACAGGGCTGATTGGATATTTTGAGTTTGGGACCACAGGATTTGGACACGTGGGCTGTGTCTAGTGGCTTCTAGCCACTTTCATTGTTCAATTAAATCTGTTTGGGTTTGTTTAAACCGTGCACTGGGAGAGAAACAGAGACTGAGACAGAGAGGAGAGATCGATCCAATTGAGTGTTGTGGGAGTGTTGAGGGAATTATGTGGTGTTTTAATGAGAGTTAGGAAGAGTGTGTGATCGTGCTTGTGAGGATTTGGGAGTGACTGTGTGTGTGAGGCGAGTAGCAGGCCAGAGAAACAGAGAGGGAGTTTGGGGGTGGTGCTGCCGTGCTTGATCAATCGTGGCTGGTGGAGATTTTTAGAGGACGGAGGAGGACCTGAGGAGTCGAGTGGACCCAAGGGAACGCGGCAGCCAGCACGGCGGAGGCTAGAACGACGGTAAGGTTTCCTTATCCTCTGTTTTTCCGTTTAGGTTCAAACGTAGAGTCGTGAGTTTTGAGGTCGATTCGAGCAGTCCTATGAGTTCTAATAGACTTAGGAGGTCCCTAGGAACCTTAGGGAACTGAAGCTGTGACGGGGGGAAGACCTAGTGGCCGGGAACAGAAACAGGGGTTGTGGATGGTTTTTGGTTCGAGCTTGGGAGGTGAGTTGTGGGCAGTAATGTCGTGTTTTGAGTAGGGGAATAGGTTGCTAGGAAGGGGACGAAGCTTCTGGGTTTGTAAGGAACGAAAATGGACGGGAGACGGCGGAGAACTGGCCAGGCCGGTTCAGACCGGTCGAGTGGTCGAAGAAGAAGATGAACAGTGCCACTGTGCAGGCGCGTGAAGCCCACGAGCAGCCCCTTTGGGCGGTGCGTGAGGGCGCGTGGGGTAGAATCCGGGGAAGTGTCCAACATGGTTTTTAGTCTAATCGTTGTAACGAACCTTTTGGGACAAGTTTCGAGACGTTCGGACATCGTCTCGGGTTAGTCTTAAGAGTTCGAAGGTTTAGGGTTCTGTTTAAGTACGTTTAAAATTCCGGGAAATTGGGGAAAATTAGGAGAAGCTTACTTGAAGTGTTAGTGACTCGTTTTGGTGACTTGTGATAGGTCGGGATATCCCTGAGGCGACCGAGGAACGTACGGGACGCGAGTGACGTGCCCGGGACCTACGAGTGGACTCTTTCCTTCTAACCGAGCATGCATAACTGCTTTTATGTACTTGTTTTATGGTTTTACATCTGATTTCATGATTATTGATTATTCTATATATGTTTTACATAATGACACATTTTTCGAGATATTTACATATTTTAGCACGTTTTACGAGAAATACTTTGATTATGATTTTGATGCTATGCTTTTGGGGTTTCAATCTATAATTGGTTTTCAATGATTATAAATGGATTTTGAGACATGATTTGATAAACAAGGTTTTCGGTTTTAGAATCGGATTTCGGAAATCGAGATTTGGTTCTAAAGCTAGGAAAAAGGGGATTTCCGAATTTGGGTTCAGAATGACGGTTCTGGACGCCGGAATGGCTTCAGAATAGTGATTTCGAATTCGGATTTGGATATGGATTTAGAAACGGTTTTGGATTGGATTTGCTGGATCTGGTTATTGGGTTTAAAGACCCGGATTACGATTGACGGGGGACGGGCCCGGATTCGGTTTAAAGACCCGGATTGAGTTTAAAGACTCGGGAGTTTAAAGACTCGGATATTATGATATTTTCCCACGTAGGCCTGTTGAGTTTAAAGACTCAGGAGTTTAAAGACTCGGATTATATTGAGGCCTGGATTGATTTTAAAGACTCGGGAGTTTAAAGACTCGGATAGATCCAGCAGGTTTGATCGGATGATGACATTGGTATTTTATGTTTTGTGATACTGTATCCATGATGATTAATATGCTTTATAAATGTTTTCAGACATTGGGTTATGCATGCATGTTTTCAAAACGGAGGGCAAAACCCTTGTTTGTTTATTAAATTGTTTTTGAAACTCTTTTTATTTCTAGTCCACTCACACCTTCTGGTTTTTAAATGCCCTCCAGGTCATGGTGATGGCGCTGGGGTTGACGTTGAGGCAGAGTCAGAGGCATAGAGCTTGCATAGTGTATTCTAGAGTTATCCCGGAGTTTTACAGGAGTTTTCCGTTACGAGCTTTTCCGTTGTGCGTGTAGTAAACTTTCGTAGGATTTCTGTCTTACTTTGTTTGTACTATGCTCTGTCTGACTGTTGACTTGTTGGCTTTTGAATTCTCCCTGGTCTGGCAATGTAATTTGTGGGTCTTCGTGAGGTCGTTTCAGTCTTTTGTGTTGGGTTGTCAGACGGGAGCAGGGTTCACCTCGGTTATCGGGATGATAATCGGGGTGGGTCCTGACATATGTGATATCTCGGTCTCTGCTACAGTCCACATCCGATATCAACCTGAAGGGCAGTCAAAGCATTAAAAGCTGTAAGTGGACAAAACAAAAGTTTATAAAATCATTTCCATAAAGACATTTATACCCTTCACTAAAAAGCATGCATGCATTCGAAAACCATTTAACCAAATGGAACCATTTGTGGGAACTAAGCCCAAAAGCATAATCAAATCAAATATACGGGTCACTGCTCAAATCCTGTGCACACCTATGCACACCACATATCAAAGAATCATAAAGATTCAACCATACGGGCCACTGCCCAAAACCATACGGGACTCATCCCAAAACCATCATGAAACCAAATACACGAGCCACCGCTCAAATCCTGTGTAACCACACATCACATATCATAATCCATATATATATACATATAATTCACACAACCAATCATGTCACGGTTTCCAAAGCTACGCGCGTGCTAACCGGGTCTGAATCCGAGTCTTCTCAAAGTCAAGGTCAATGTCCGCAGACTACTAATCGTACCCGAGGTTATAGTAACCATAGCCTTCCTGAGAGTAAGGAACCCAACTAGGGGCTGACTCCACTCAGTCGGTGCTCCGTGACTACTCCGGGGTCCACCCAGGCCAACGACCGTCCCTGGAGGAGATAATAGAAGTAAAGGAAGGTATATGAAGATATATATACATAACACAAATATCCATGCCCGGTTCCCCTGAACCGTCATGATCCATAATATCCATTTCATTCATATATATATATATATATATAACATCCTCCATGCCCGGTTCCCATAAACCGTCATGTACCACAATCACATAACCAGGGTTCATGCCGGTTCCCAGAAACCGTCATGAACCACGATACCATAATAAGGGTTCATGCCGGTTCCCATAAACCGCCATGAACCTGGAAATCCATTTAAGGTTCCCTGACTTGAAATCAAAACCGTAAAGTAACCTGGGTCTCGTGCTCGAACATAGGACATCAGCTGGGCACCGTGCCCGAAATCTGAGGTCATATGCCCGAGACAAAACCAAATGGTTCTCATACCCGAGTTCATCCTTTTGAAATCCAAATCCAATTCATTAAAACCAATAAGGAAATACAGACCCGTATAAGCACCGTATAAGGCTGAAACCTCGAAATACGTGTTTATACGTAACCACATACAAATGCACCCATGGCATCATCAAACATGTACTAAAACATATAATGAACATTTATGCATGCACCAATTTAGAAAACCAAGGACCACTCACAGACCGTCCGAAGCCGCGCCTCGATTTACGTGTCATACGGCTCTCTCGAGCCAATCACCATCACCGGGACACCCGAACCTGTCCAAATCGTAATATGAGGTTACTAGCTACTTAATTAACCTCCCACCAAAGCCCCGTAATTTTCTGGTATTTTTAACTATTTTTAATTCCGAATCTAAATCTTCGGACACCCCGAAACTTTTCGAAACGATGTCCAATTGACACAAAACCAGCCCCAAAATGTTTGTTACATCGAATAGAAGATTTCACGTGTTGACAACCTCCCCAGATTCCCCACCACGCGCCGCCCAAAGGGCCCTGCGCGTGGGCTCACACGCTGGTGTCCTATAGACCGTCCCTGTCCTCTGCCGGTTCAGATCGGCCGGTCCAGCCCAATCTCTGCAACAGGACCGGCGTGACCAGTCCAGGTCCATACAATCCTTATTTTTCGTCTGTTTTCCTCCAATCCAATCCCTAAAATCCTATTTTCATGTTTCCTATCTATTCCAATCAACAAACCTAAGAGAAAACCACTAAAATCCATGGTTTGATTTTGAACCAAACGGTTCAGTTTTTCCAAAATTCCCCCACGGCTTCACAGCCGTCCAAAGCTTCCCAAAACCATCTTATGACAACCCTAGAAACCTATTTAGTTCAACCCAACCGTCCAAACAAGCTCATAACATCAAAAATGGAAAATGGATCGAAAATGGTTAAACCGCTCACCTTTCGGGTTTCATGGCTCCACCGTCCACGGCGGCGTGCCCTTGGCCGGCCACCACCTGCCTCAGTCCTCTTATCACTCTCTGGTCTCTCAGACATAAGCCTCAGGGTCAAGGGTTTGGATTGGTTCAAGAGAGGTGAGATCGGGAGGGTTGTTTGTGTTTGAATGGAGAAATGTAGATGCACGCGGAAGATGCATGAATATGTGTGGGCTGTGCAATGGATGGGTGACACTTGTCACTCATACAGTGGGCCTTCATAAAATATCTGGGGCCCACTATAGTCCAAAAGTTAGGTTATTTCGTAATTCATGCAATAGTGCACTTGAACTTCCGTGAACCGTAACTTCGTCGTCGATAGTCCGAATTCGACGTGTCGCCTGCCTACGGATTCGTATCATCCCGATCTACATAATGGTCTTCGGCGCTCGACCATCGAACCTTCTGGTTAAAAAGTCAACATTTTGTCCCTTTTAACCAAAATTACCAAAATGCCCTTTAACTTCCGAACGTCATAACTTCTTCCTCGAATGTCGGAATTGAACATGCCACCTGTCTCTAAATTCGTGACGTCCCGAACTACGTCACAGTCATTGGTCAAAGTTCGTTTGACCACCCGAAGGAAAAGTCAACATTTTGTCCACACTCAGGGGCAAAACTATCATTTTGCATCGTTCGTCCGATTTCGCTCAACTAATCACAGATTAGCCTCACTAATCATGATTAGTCACTAATCTAATCCTGGAATTCGGGACGGGTCGTTACAACCTTCCCTTCTTAATTAATTTCGTCCTCGAAATTCCAACCAACCTAATGCCAACTGTTCTTCCCTCCTTAATTAGTTTTGTTCTCGAAACTCCAACTATTCTAATTCCACATCCACCTCATGGAAATAATTTGATCTCCCGACACGTGTACACTCGTACACCTACTAACTAGAACAAGACTCTTCTGCGCCCAGACGTACCACTAACACTCACGTCGTATCGACTACACTCAACCACGTCGAATGATAGTAATCGTACGTTCCGAATTGACACCACTTGTCAAATCTACCATTTCGCTGACATAACAACTCGATGGTTCCTTTCTCAAGCACCAATCTATCCTGGCGTCTGCTCCCACTGGGAGTCATCAGACCTGACTAATCGATCCACGCTGACACATCCGACAAACTGTCACCACTTGACAGTCGTCAGTCGAAAACTGACACGATACTCACTCGTGGTTAGACTAACCCCAAGCACACTCAACCTTAGTATACAATTACCAACATCTAACTCGACCTGTGATTAACTAAACCCATCAGAACACTATGACCCAGTGCACAGTACCCAATGTCCAGTCCACGTCCTCGACAAATCCAATGGTATCGGAACTAAGCCGACTACCAATACGCTCACCAACGTACCCACAGTATAATCTATATACCGTCACCAGGCACCACAAGTCTGCTCGGTATCATACCTCGAATTACGTACAAGGTACATAAGTCCATTACCAACCAAACTATAACAATAACGACGACGACAACACAACCACATAGATCGTAGCCAAGCATGTTTCAATTTTTGAAGTCCATCTGTCCAATCCAGTATTTGACATATTACAACTCCGACCCATTATCCATTTTCAAATCCGAATCCGAATCCACAATTTCGTAAGAAATCCCGAATCCAAACCCAGAAATTATATCCATAACCATGTCCAAATCCGAATCCGAAATCATTATTCCGTAAGCTAGCATTTGGAATAACCATTCCGAACCCAAATCCATAAAAGAAAATCCACTGTCAAGCTCCAGAATCAAATCCTGAATCGTCACCCAGAATCCGATTCCAAAACCCAAATGCAGAAATCCACTTTCAAGTTCTAAAATCAAATCCTGAATCGTCATCCAGAAATATGATTCCAAAACCTGAAATTTCATTCTCATCTACCGAGACGTACTATATTTGAACCTTTTGGTTACCTGCTCAACCAATTACCTCAATACATTCAATTGACTTCATAGGGAAGCCAATCCCAACATCAACATAACTAAGCTAACCAAATCCGACCTCGTCGGACACCTACTCGTCGGACAACTACTCGGGCGAGTAATAAGCCATATGGGATTCACCTCGAAAAGAAGTGCATTCCCAACGTCCTCAACTCAAACGTCCAGGTAAGAGCGATAAACTCTCCACATATCTGGATCATCAAGATCACGATCCAGATCCATCACTACGTCAACCGACCGTAGACGTCACGATCCCCGATCGTCACGATGTCCAAAGTCCTCAACATCAAAATCTTGATACATCTAGGATCCACACATGCTCACTCAGCTAACAATCCACTTGAGATCCGATCATAGGGTATTACACCCTCATGAATCCTTCGTCAGTCACATCACTCTTTAACAAATTCCCACATCTAAACAGATCAGTCAACGACGTGACACGTCGAGACTGTGGGTTCTCCCCAATCACTTCGTATCGATCCTTGTCATTCCACCGAGGAAAAACCAAGGATGATCAAATACAATGACATCAAAATTCATCCTACGTCAATGCAAACAACACTCGCTGCACTCACCACGTCATGTAACCTGACATCGTCTGCCACCAAGTAGAGAAGGAGAAATCTCAGTCACCTAACTTCGATATACTCACTCCACCTGATGACCCAAGAAAAACCACGGGTCCACCAACCAATACACGATCGGTGTACTAGTGACAACCAACAACATCTACATCATCAACATCATCAACATCATCTACCATCATCAATCATGGTAGAATCTGAGAAGTCACCCAAAATGACTTTGAAATTCCCATTGCCAATGCGGAAAATCCGCATTCCACGTGTCACCTCAATTACAACCTTTCACGATTCCAAAGCTCCAACCATGTCGGAACAAACACACTCGGACATCATCCACGTGTCCCCCTTTTTGACTATTTACGGACACATGCCCATTTACGACCGTATATGTACCTCTCGACTAGAGAGTGACAACAGACCCCTGCTGTGATCTGCAGTCAAATCTCTGCATACCACCGTACCTGACCAATTCTAACCAACACTAACCAACTGGTCGCTAATCCCCATGACAATACTCGTTCCTCAAGTCTTATTTACCGCTGGATCTAATCCGGTCCATCACTATCTGTGATCCACTCCCGAACCACAGATACCGAACATATGTTCATCATGACGGAGTCACATCCCGATTCGCGTCTCACTGTCATCACAATCACCGGCACCAGCACCAGCACCAGCACTAGTACCAGTACACCACCTGTCAGCATCAGCATAAAGTGTGCAAATCAGAAAACTCTGGATCTCCGCTCATACCAAGCGATGATCCCGTACCTCTACTCAAATAGGAGAACTCTGCCTCCCTCGTACCCAAGAACTCTAGGTATAGTCACCCTGACAACTCATACGAGAAAAGGAAACGTCTCATGAATGTCCCTGTCACATCCTACGATCGCACTCAGCCGTAACCGAGTCGAATCCAGAATCACTGCTCGTACATATGCGTTAGTCACGCACCTCGTATCATCGTCACGACTGACAATCCCATCGTCACAATCGTCACGGAAACCTGAGTCTACTCGACCTGATAAGACTCGACTACGTCCATCGATAGTAGCGTCTGCCACAACCTCGTGCAGACCTAATTACCAGGCATCTCGATATCCAAACTCCGCATCCAACAGAATCAATCGCATGTACCAACTACTCTGTATCCCCATTCAGGGATTCCATCGACAAGTACCAACCCTGGTAACCTGTCCAATAATCTCTAACCAGTCGTAACTCAACTAAACCAATGTCGTCTACCAGGTCATCCATGACCTTAGCTATACCAACAATCCATCACAACTAAAGTAGTACTACAACCAACTAGGTCTAACTGATAAGTACAACCCCAACTGCGGAGTGCAGTCCCATCACAAACTGACATGACTAGACCGACTAACGGCCTCAAACCCGAATAGTCGTCAAAGTCGAACCACTGGCCAACTCAGCGTTCCGAACCATACACACCAAGGCAGGGTTCCATAATCACACTCTAGGGCCTCCCTGAACCCAACTGCTAACTGCCAACTGCAGTACAATCCACGAATTGACCGACTACGCAGTTCCGACATCGCAAAGACGTCAATCCAATCCTCCGTCAATCCAACTAGGATTCCAGGAATCCGACTGCTAACCGCCATAAGTTCAACTAGAGTTCCCCGAACTCGACTGCTAACTCAACAATATCCGACCCTCAAATGGTCATAACACCGAACCAATCGTCATAACCGATCCTACAGTATCGTGAGAGACGATCCCAACTAACCGTCTCACGATTCAAAACTCTTAAAGTACCATTTCGTCATCCTTCCATAGGGTCCCACTCTGCCATCCATGACAGAACTATGGCAACCCCGGCATCTAGTGCCTAACCACGACATATCCTAATTCCAATCCTACTAACTATCGTACCAGCACCCTAACTATCAGGTTGATAACGAACTGTAGCCCATTGAGATATCACATCCTCTACCTGCGTACTACTCCAAGAGCTCCGCGGTTGCTCGAAGAGAGACAACCTCGCTCTGATACCACGTTGACAGGACCTATCCCAATCCCCCCGAGATTAATGCGGGATGACCCTGCTCCTGTCTAACACGGAGTGTCAGACAAGAGATATTTTCAACCTTTGCCCTCTCGGGCTATCAGAGTACGCCAGGATCCGGAGGAGGTATGTGATATCTCGGTCTCTGCTACAGTCCACATCCGATGTCAACCTGAAGGGCAGTCAAAACATTAAAAGCTGTGAGTGGACAAAACAAAAGTTTATCAAAACAATTCCATAAAGACATTTGTACCCTTCACTAAAAAGCATGCATGCATTCGAAAACCATTTAACCAAATGGAACCATCTGTGGGAACTAAGCCCAAAAGCATAATCAAATCAAATATACGGGCCACTGCTCAAATCCTATGCATATCTATGCACACCACATATCAAAGAATCATAAAGATTTAACCATACGGGCCACTGCCCAAAACCACACGGGACTCAGCCCAAAACCATCATGAAACCAAGTACACGAGCCACCGCTCAAATCCTGTGTAACCACACATCACATATCATAATCCATATACATATACATATAATTCACACAACTAATACTGTCATGGTTTCCAAAGCTACGCGCGTGCTACCCGGGTCTCAATCCGAGTCTTCTCAAAGTCAAGGTCAATGTCCGCAGACCACTGATCCTACCCGAGGTTATAGTAACCATAGCATTCCTGAGAGTAAGGAACCCAACTGAGGGGTGACTCCACTCAGTCGGTGCTCCGTGACTACTCCGGGGTCCACCCAGACCAACGACCCTCCCCGGAGGAGATAATAGAAGTAAAGGAAGGTATATGAACATATATATACATAACACAAATATCCATGCCCGGTTCCCCTGAACTGTCATGATCCATAATATCCATTCCATTCATATATATATATATATATATAAAACATCCTCCATGCCCGGTTCCCATAAACCGTCATGTACCACAATCACATAACCATGGTTCATGTCGTTCCCATAAACCGTCATGAACCACGATACCATAACAAGGGTTCATGCCGGCTCCCATAAACCGTCATGAACCTGGAAATCCATTTAAGGTTCCCTGACCTGAAATCAAAACCGTAAAGTAACCTGGGTCTCTTGCCCGAACATAGGACATCAGCTGGGCACCATGCCCGAAATCTGAGGTCATATGCTCGAGAAAAAACCAAATGGGTCTCATACCCGAGTTCATCCTTTTGAAATCCAAATCCAATTCATTAAAACTAATAAGGAAATACAGACCTGTATAAGCACCGTATAAGGCCGAAACCTCGAAATATGTGCTTATACGTAACCACACACAAATGCACCCATGGCATCATCAAACATGTACTAAAACATATAATGAACATTTATGCATGCACCAATTTAGAAAACCAAGGTCCACTCACATACCGTCCGAAGCCGCGCCTCGATTTACGTGCCATACGGCTCTCCCGGGCCAATCATCGTCACCCGGACTCCCGAACCTGTCCAAATCGTAATAAAAGGTTACTAACTACTTAATTAACCTCCCACCAAAGCCCCATAATTTTTCGGTATTTTTAACTATTTTTAATTCGGAACCTAAACCTTCGGACATCCCGAAACCTATCGAAACGATGTCTGATTGACACGAAACCAGTCCCAAAATGTTCGTTACAACGAATAGAAGATTTCACATGTTGACAACCTCCCCTGATTCCCCACCACGCACTGTCACGTGCCACCCAAAGGGCCCTGCGCGTGGGCTCACGCGCCGGTGTCCTGTAGACCGTCCATGTCCTCTGGCCAGTTCAAACCGGCCGGTCCGGGCCAATCTCTGCAACTGGACCGGCGTGACCGGTCCAGGTCCATACAATCCTTATTTTTCGTCCGTTTTCCTCCAATTAAATCCCTAAAATCCTATTTTCATGTTTTCTATCTATTCCAATTAACAAACCTAAGAGAAAACCACTAAAATCCATGGTTTGATTTTGAACCAAACGGTTCAGTTTTTCCAAAATTCCCCCACGGCTTCACAGCCGTCCAAAGCTTCCCAAAACCATCTTATGACAGTCCTAGCAACCTATTTAGTTCAACCCAACCGTCCAAACAAGCTCATAACATCAAAAATGGAAAATGGATCGAAAATGGTTAAACCGCTCACCTTTCGGGTTTCATGGCTCCACCGTCCACGGCGGCGTGCCCTTGGCCGGCCACCACCTTCCTCAGTCCTCTTATCACTCTCTGGTCTCTCAGGCATGAGCCTCAGGGTCAAGGGTTTGGATTGGTTCAAGAGAGGTGAGATCAGGTGGGTTGTTTGTGTTTGAATGAAGAAATGAAGATGCACGGGGAAGATGCATGAATATGTGTGGGTTGTGCAATGGATGGGTGACACTTGTCACTCATCCATTGGGCCTTCATAAAATATCTGGGGCCCACTAGAGTCCAAAAGTTAGGTTATTTCGTAATTCGTGCAATAGTACACATGAACTTCCGTGAACCGTAACTTCGTCGTCAAACGTCCGAATTCGACGTGCCACCTGCCTACGGATTCGTATCGTCCCGATCTACGTAATGGTCTTTATACCTCGGCCATCGGACTTCCTGGTCAAAAAGTCAACATTTTGTCCCTTTTAACCAAAATTACCAAAATGCTCTTTAGCTTCCGAACGTCATAACTTCTTCCTCGAATGTTGGAATTGAACGTGACACCTGTCTATGAACTCGTGACGTCTCGAACTACGTCACAATCATCTGTAAAAATTCGTTTGACCACCCGAAGGAAACGTCAACGTTTTACCCACACTTAGGGGCAAAACATTCATTTTGCCCACACTTAGGGGCAAAATGGTCATTTTGCATCGTTTGTCCGATTTCGCTCAACTAATCATAGATTAGCCTCAATAATCGTGATTAGTCACTAATATAATCCTGAAATTCGGGACGGGTCGTTACAATATGCGTATGAACAATCATGAAGAAACAATGCTTGTAATCCTTTCCATGAACCTCGCATATTACTTGCACAATCATACCCTTGACCACACACATTTTCCACAAGAATGTCATGTTTAGCAAATATTTTACATATCTCTTCTTTAAGAGTTGATGCATTAGTATCTTCAACACTCACAATATTGAAAAAAAACTCACGAATATATCCATCACAATCAATAAATCTAAAGATAATGGCCATTTGTTCCTTACTGGATTCATCAAATGATTCATCAACAAAAATACAAAATTTACTCTTTCTCATTTCCTTCAAAATTTTCTTCCTCACCTTGTTAGCAAAAATATGCAGTATCTCCTTTTGTTTGTCTTTTGCAACATACTTAGCAAATTGAGGAGCATTTTCCAAGACAACTTTCTCAACTTCTACATTCATTCTTGCATAACTCTTTATGAGCTCAACAAAATTTCCATGGTTGGATGCGTCAATAGATTCGTCATTACCCCTAAAAGCCAATGATTGGGTTGCTAGATACCTTACACCCTCTATTGAGGTGGTTAGTCGCAATTGATTTTTTATCACTTGTTTGGATGATTGTGCATTGACCACTTTTTCAATATGAGACGAAGGGTCTTTTAAATTACTCCACTTTTGCATAGCAAGATGATGTGGTGAATTTAGATTACCCCATATGATGCTGAAAAATACAATATTTTCCCCCAACTCTCTTCCAATTTTGATATCCATCAACAATAAATGTTGAATGCAATTAACTATTGTCAAAAAGGAAGCATGGAAAACAAAATGCCCTATCTTTATCAACAGAATACTCAAGCCTAGGGAAATTATCAAACCATATACTTTGAAACCGACAAAATTGCTTTCCATCTTGTCTACTTGGGTATACATCCAATCTAGGTTGACATGGTCTTAAAAGAATATATGCTCTTCGAACATTATCATGATCATTAACTGGATATTGAGACATTAAGCGACGTATTCCCGGATCACGTTCAAGATAATTGATATCAAAATCTTGATCATCATTGAGTTTTTGTGACTCAATTCTTTCTACGGCAATAGGAGACTGGGGATGAGGTTCATCACAAATTGGAATAGATAAAGACTCGGAAGGCTTGCTACTTGATGATGAGTCATTCTTTAATTTTTACATAATAAGAAAACAAACTCTTGAACTTTGATTTCTTGAGATTTCGATTGTGATCCGTCATTATGAAAGAAAGCCCATTGATGATGATTAAAAATTCATATAAGCCTACATATAAAAACTAATCAATGAAACCAATCAAATCAATTTCACCACAATACTAAAAACTAAAAACAAGAAGGCTACATGTACATTTACTTGCCAAGTAATCAAGGAAACCAAAGAAATCAAATTCACTATTGCAACAATATAGATATAACAAAAAAAAAACCTCTTTATCAAATTAAATCAAATATTCAATATCAACAATTAGCAAAAATAAGTATTTACTAACCTTGATTTTCCACAATTGCAACTAGTACGCGAATACAATCCTCATAGTCATAACATTGACTCAATTACTCCTACAAAAACAAAAATTGAATCAAATATGCTTAATGTTTATACATGTCCTATTTATCAAAATTCACACGTACAAAATTCTAGTCAATTTGTTTTTAAAGGCTGCAAAAGGGGAAATGCAACCTACCACAAACAGACCCACCACCCACGACCAAAACAATAATAAGGCAAAAAATTATATAATAGCAAAGTGAGGTTTCCACTTTCCTTCAGTTTCAAATCTTGGGAGGCTATAGTGTTAAACTCACTACTTTGACTTTTCTTGCCTTATTTAATATATATAATAGTATAATACCAAAGTGACTAAGTGGATGATTGTGCATTCCTTCACGTCTGAAACCCAAATTCCCAAATCTCATTTCTCTGTTCCCACCGCAAGTCCACAAACCCAATTCTCACTTCTAATCTCCCAATTCTCACTTCTAATCTCCCAATTCCTCCATGGATTCTCTATTTCTCTTCATCTAAAATATCTAAAAATTGCATCTATGACCATGACCCTATTTCTCCATTGTTTATATTTGTATAAATTCAAAACACAAATTGCAGATTTGAAGATGAAATTGAAGAGGGCTCACATCATTAATGACGATGACCGATGACCAGCCTCCCGATAACGTTGATGATGGAGTCTTGCGGTCTTGGAGAGCCAGAGAGAAGAGGTGTTGTGACTGATGTTCTCTCTTTTTTTTATTTATTTGCTGCTTGTTTTCTGTTCTCCAATTCTTGTGAGATGTAAAGTGAATTAGGCTTTTTTTTTTTAATTTGAAGTATAATGGGTTATTAAATTGGACTAAGCTTTGAATTGTGGCGGGCTGAACTCACAAAATTTAACTTGGAAGGAAGGGCTATAGCCGTTCTGAGGATCCGTCCATGAGTATGAGTAAAGAAATAATAGATTATGGACACTTTACTAGATGTAAGTTATCGAAATTTTGTAATCTACTGATCTTAGTATTTTTCTCATTTCCTTTCAGCCAATATATGCAAAAAATAATCAGAAGATCGTCTTCCATTCACTGGATCATGTATATACATAAATGCAATTCTCTTCATTAGACACAGACATTCACAACCATACTAATTTCCAATAGAAAAATCAAATTCCAGATCTCTTCATTAGACAGAGGCTTTCACAACAATAAATGTAGTTCTCTTCATTATACCCGATCATAAATGTAGAATAATCAAATTGCGGCTCCTAGATTTATGGATTGATGGAGAAAAATTTTGGAGGACTTACATGGCTCATGCATGGTAGAAAATGAAGGTAGCATGGGTGGGTATATGGTTTTAGCATTGATATCTAACTGACAGTGGCAATGCTGTAATTTAAATGAAAAGTATGGTTTTAAAAAAAAATTAATTCCTTGAATGATCAAAGGAGTTGTGAGTTGAATTATTTGGTATCCAAAAGTTTTAGATGAGTTTAAAAGTCATCAAGGCTTTATGAGTGAATGACCCTTCCTTAAATTGGACGAGTTTGTATTCTACAGTGGAGGCGGCATGTTACTCGGAGGTGGCAGTAGGTGGACTGTTCCTTTAATTTCTAGGGCTTGCTTGGACTTTGTTTTGTTTTGGGCTTTTATAATCTGTTTTGGACTTTCATTTTATTTTGGACAAACTTTTTTTGTTTCTTAGAATTTTAATTTCAGATGTTAAGTAATTGAATTCATCGGGTTAATGAATATTATTCTCTTTGACAAAAACAAAAATGATGGGTTTTAGTGTCTATATCTCCAAGCTCCGGCACATGCCGTACTCTTTCTTCTCCTTTTCAAGTGCTTGTTCTACTTCATTGGGTCGCAAAACTTGAGATGTATACCCCAGTTAAGAAGTTGGTCCATAGCATCTTTTGTTGCTCACCTTAGCTTCTCCTTGGCACTAGCACCGTAGTTTGCCCGTTTTAAGTTATTCTTAACAACGTCCACGCCGGCTTTGAATTCGACCGACAATTCCTTGCACCACTTCGCTGCTGCCAATGCCATGGCCACAACGTTAAGCCCTTGCCACTTGCCACCGACTCACAACATTCCCTTACTTTTTCTATTTATTTTTTTACAAGATCCTCCAGGAATGATCCAAATTCTGTGGAATCTAGTTAATTGATAACATAATTCGTTTGCTGCCTCACCTCCACAAGTTTCATCTGTTTCAGGAGGCTAATAAGCTTAATAAGGGACAAAAAACTTCAAAAAAACAATTGAACATGATCGATAAAAAATTTCCAAAAACCTATAAAGAACTTTTAAGGGGGTAAAAAAAAAGGGAGGGGGGAAAGAGTAAGGGGGAAAATGAGTATTGGCATTTTCAACTGCTAGTTCTATTGGACTCGCATCTTCACTTTAAAAGTAAACCCTAAACCCTACCTCCTCCATCTTTCGTAATCTTATTCCTATTTTCTCTCTTTCCTTTTTCACTCAGCTCAAATCTGCCAAAATGCCAATAAGTAACTCAAAAAATAGCAATTCCACCCAATTCGATTGGGCGAACCAATGCCTGCATTGGCACAAATGAGACCTATGGCCCTGGGAATCTAAGAATGGTTGAACCAGGGTCCACCAGCACCATTCACATGCCCATTGCTATGGATCCCAACCCCATTTGGGATAAGTGGAGGAGGCAATCCGACCGCCATTTGGGGTGGAGTCGCAGGATATAACCCATGATTGTGTTGGAGGGCGTGCGGGCTCATAAGAGGACTGCCGACTGGACTGCCTTTACACTGCTGCTGAAGAGTATGGATCTGCCTCAGCCCTTCTTCATGAATGCGTGACAGCGTCTCCAGCTCCTTCATTGAAAGAGCTTCCAGCCCAGCCCCATACAGAGGAGCATGCCGGGACATTTCTTCCTGAAGTGAAGCTTCGAGGGTGTGAATATATTGCTGCAGGAGACAAAGAAACGCATCAATCAAACCACATTATGGTTGGTATATCACATTATGAAGCTTAATTCATAAGCACCAAGATTACCTGCTTCCGGTGTAAAAGAAAAAAGTTAGAAGAACAGGAAGGAAGACAAGAAGATGGTGAACATGAAAAAGAAGAGGGAAAAGAAAAGGCGTTGGCCATGTTGAGACAAAAACCTGGCAGGCCTGCAATTTTGATTCCATCCCATCAATATAGGCTTCACACCGAGCAACTTGCTCTTCCTTCTCCCGTTTCTCTCCTTCGGTTTGTCCCACTGTTTGTGTCAATCGCCGTACTTCATCCTCAAGAGACTGCCGAGTTTCCTCTCGGGTTACATTCTCTGTGGCATACCGCTTAAGTTCTTCATCAAATCTTTTACGTGCAGCTTCAGCACTCTTCAACCTTTCAGCAAGTGCATTTTTCTCCTTCACCACTTTCTGTCACATTCATTGATTGTAATCAGAAAAAGGAACAAGGAAAATGGACTGACAAAAATGAAAGACAAAGCTAATCCAATGACAAAACTATCCGATAAGAAAAGAACAGGTCAATAGTCATAAAATAAGTGTGCATACTAATGCTGTGTCTCTCTGTGCATTAGGAATGAACAAATAATCAAATTAATTTTCTCTGAATTATTATTCAAACATGCAGATTCCATATCCTATATATTGAACTCATTCAAAAACAAACCATGTTCCAGATATAGCAAGAAATCCACTATAGGAAGATCCAGAATCATAGTTCATAACAAAGGATCGAGACTCAAAAATTCAAAACTCAATGGCATGCACACAGATTGGAAACACATTGCTGTTTGATCAAATCAAACAACATAAAGGAAAACCATTTGAGCAGAATATCAATTACATAAGAATGCCAGACTATGATAAAAGGCCCTGAGGTAAATAAGAGATGACAAGAAATAAAAATAATTTGATACCTTTAATTCATCGCGCTTTCGGGACTTCAACTGAGAGAGTTGTGACTCTGCATCATGAAGACGATCCTGAAGCACTTTCCTCTCCAAAGTGAGCTTTCTGATTTCATCGTCTCGTTCAGAGCGATGCCACTCAAGCTGACTCTCAACTTCTTGCATTTGTTCAGAAAGTTCCTTCTTTTCTCGAGCAAAGCGGTCAATCTCTAACTTCATTTCAGACTGCCACATCATGACATGCATCAATTCTAATATTCCCCGAAAGGTATAAACAAGATGCGATAATCCTAGCGATATCACCAGTTAAGACAACAAGTACCTTAAGACGATTGTTAATGGCCTCAAATTCACTCAGTTTTTGGGACATAACTGCTTTTTCTTGAACCATATTAGCATTTTCTGCTTTCCTTTCTTCACGTGCTCGAATAATTTCATCTTCACTAGCACATAATTGGTGCCAAAGAGCAGCCCGATCCACGTTTGCAACTTCAGATACCTCCCGCATCATACTCAAAACTAGTCTAATAATTCCTTGCTCCTCAGAAGCCAAGGTTACCAATATATCCAAATCAAGATTAACTTCACGGCTACTATCAGTTGAGCTAGTAGCTCGATCAACAAGTCTCTTTAGCATTCTCACTCGATAAGATTCGTCAGCATACCATTTAAACAATAATGCATATAGCATCTTCACAAATCCCTTAACAGAAGGATCTCTAGAGAGAGCCAACATCTCAGCAAGCCCAAGAACTGAAGTAAAATCGTCTCGTTGGACTCTCAACTGTTCATTGGATTCTCCCTCTACTGCAGCATCTTTCTGCTGGAAATTATCTGCAACAAATCTAGCATCAAGATTCAATCTTTGAGCAAGGCGCCTTTCAAAAACCATGGCCACAGAATGAGCCATAATGGCACCACGGGCTACAGCTCTCTCAAATGTTTGAGAGGCTTCAACAGCAAGACAAGGTATAGATAACATCTCAATCAAGATGTAAATGTCAGAAAAATGACGGCTACTACGGAAAGCCTGCTCATCCACCAAATGAAATCGTTCAGAAATAGGTCCATGTTCACCAAACAAAAAAAGACCAGAATGCAATGTCGAGCAACTCTCTCCAAAATCATCGTCACAATCAATATCTCTAAGTATAGTTTCAGCAACATCTCCCCAGCTATTTACAGTTCTACTAAAAAAATCAAGAACACAAGGAGAAACATCAACACCCAAATCCTTAAGCCTAACACGAACAGATCTGACCTACAAAGGTGAACAAAGAAGGTTACAAGCTTAAAGAAAACCATTCCAAAAATGAAGTACAACAGCACAAGGGGGATAGTTTTTTATCCATTTTACTAGAAATAATTTAATAAATTTCAATCCAGAATATGTACATGCATACCGCTTCAGGGAGGTGTTGGCACTGGGATGCAGCTTTAAATATAAAATCTATGGTTGCAGCGAGAGGCTCATCATTTGAATCTGACAAAAACTCAAAGGTTTGAGATAAAACTCGTTCCCACACTTCACTGCCACAGTCCAGTTGACTTAAAGCACCAAAAACCTGAGAAACAAGATTAAGATAACTCAAAGTAGAATACTGTAGTAATATACTAAGCTGTGCAAACAAGCACATGCTAGCTAGCATGTTTTCCAGAATAAATATTCCAAATATGCTTTTTATATGCCCTATAAAACCTATCTAGGAAAAGGATACTAAACTTCAGAAAACAATAAGTAAACCAATAAATGGATGGGCCTTCGGAGGAAATCTTACAGGGGTCCGCAATGCAGGCTCTGCATCTGGCTTTTGCAATCTTTCTATAAGTGCAAAAGCAGCAAACGGATGCTCTGAGTGCTCAACCAACTTAGGCACCAAAGCAACTAGATCGGACTGCAAATGTTTAGGAGCTTTATCAAGTACAAGAGAAATCTTTTTTGCAGAGTGAGGCCTACGTCTTGGTTCAGGGCAGCCTTGTGGAACAGCTCCATCAAGAGCTCTTAGTGATTTTACAATCAATCCTAAGAGCTCCTCAGATTGCTCTGGCCATTTGGTCTAAATTTCAATTGGTCACACAGTCAGTACTAACACTTAAGAAAACTATTAAAAATACTTTACCAACAAAGCACTATACCTTCGAACGAAGGGACACATTTTCTGAATCCCCCCGAGATGTTTCTGGGGGACAAATTGGCTGCCCAGGAAATTTTTTCCCAGGTACACTAATCCCGTTCATGTCAGAGCTTTGAACAGCTGAAGAACTTCTGCTAGTTTCATCAACACCAGAATCCAACCTCTCATATACAGGACATTGCAAAGATTCTGCATTACCATTTTCTCTATTCGATTGCAGTGGACTAGCAGCTCCACTTCCATCTGGGGACTTACAGTTTGAATCACACAAATCACTATTAGAACTCGCTTCAGTAGGTTGGCAACATTCAACCATAATGTCCAAAAGTAAATCAATAATAGCCTGCTGCAGAACTTTGACTCCCATTAGCAAATTCATCAAACTAGGGGAAGATTCATCACTCTTCAGGACCTTCATTCCATCACTGCTACTAGACAGCTTGGTTGGAAGAAGCAAGCGCTTTACTTTAGCAGGGTCATCAAGATAAACACGGAGTCCAGTCAGAAAGCCAGCAATTGCGCCAGCATCCATTAGCAGCTTTTCGTGTAGAGTGACCTGTGGTTGTGAAGGATTATCTCCATATGTGAGGTGAAATCCAGCTCTAGAAAGCAGGTTTCTAAAGATATCTTCTTCATCGCTACCTATTCCCTCACTATCTTCAGAATCAATGAGCTCATCAGGATCTGTTGTTAATGCATCCTGATCATCCTCTGAGGCGAAAACCTGACAGCAGATATGCATCCTGTTGTTAGTACAAACATATCGGAACAGTTGAAGGGGGGGGAAAACACTCTATACTGGTTCGAGTGAAATTACTATTTTGAGTGAAATTCCTTTGCTCCAACAATGGAGCCAAAGGATGTATAAATTGACTGCTTCAAGTTAATGTGAAATAATATGGCTCAAGGCAGAGAACTCACGAGGTCAAAAAACATACTTATACCTTATTTGAGATTTAACTTGTGTACAAACAATGAGATGAAGTAGACACAAATCAACTTGCGCATAATAACTCCAGGAAAAAAACAAATGAAATAACCACATAAAACTGCCAAGAAATTTAAACATCCTATCTTAAACTCAAGATTGGTCAGCATTCAAGAAGTCTAGCGGATGGTAAGGTATTAAAGCTTAGTGGTCTAGCAGATAATAATGAGCAGAAAGTGTATAACTGAGACAGACCAGTAACCACTAACCTCCAAATCTGAAAAATCAAACCAAGGGCAGCAGTCTAATATTTCACAAACAAAAACAACAGTGTCACGAACAAGAAACCCTGCATCTGCTTCCAACATATCAGACACCTTCATGAATTGCAAAACAGAATTGTTCCAAGTCTTTGTACATATAGAAGACTCCTTCCACACAGTTTTGGCAGGAGTCTTTTGATTCACAACAGCCATCCTGTATCTCACCCAAAAGTTTTTATCCAGATCACTACCAACAGATTGATCACTCTCCAAATAAATACATATAGTGTCAAAAGACTCATAAACACCTGCATGAATGAAAAAAAAAAAGGCCATTAAAGTAAGAAATGCAAACAGCCGAAACCACCTTTATAGTGCAGAAGATGTCTGACTCATACTTACCAATCCGAAGCTCACATCCCCCGGCTTGAAAGAATTTGCTAAAGATTTTTCGGGTTTCCATTATTTCCTTGAAAGACAGAAAGTTCTCCACCTTCCAAGTAAATGAACTTCTTTTCGCGTTCTTATCAATTTGGGAACCAGAATTGCTCGACTCGGTATCCAGCTCAGTAAAATCCTGCACTATGGATGTCTCTTTTAATATGAGGACCTCTGCAGAGAATACAACTGTGTCCTGATCAAGAAACCCTGAATCTTGATCAAACAGACTAGTAAGCGTTACAAATTCACGCCAACCCCAGTCCTTTGCAGCTTTGGAGTAGCGGTTTTGAGACTCCTTTGTGACAGACTTCTCCTCCATCCTTTGGTTCACAACCGATAAACGATGACTCACAAAACAACTCCAATCACTGGAAGTGTTTCGCGAATCTGTAACTTCAAGAAACACTGAAAGGTGGCATGGTGGCTGCGACTGCCCTGATACCACAAAACAATATGGAAATTATTCATCAGTTCATTCCCTGAAACACAAGCTTTTATGTTGTCTGTCACATTAACAAGACATAATATCCTTCCACCACAGGGAATATCAAAATTCTTTTGACTTAATACAATACCACAGAAGAAAATGAGAATTCTCCAACAAAGTCAAGTAACATCAAGCACAAGGAAGACAACATAAAAAAAAACATGCAAATCATGGTGGCTTATGCTATCTTCGACATCATTAATACATACCAGATTTGCAGTGGCCCATGATGCCAAGTAACTACAGATGCAGCTCCAATACGTTCAAGTGGTGGAATTATAGTGAAGGACATGTAAAACCATTTTCAAATAGGATGATAAAGGTACTACTAGTCCTCAAATATCTGTATGTGAGTGATGTATCACATGGTTTCATAGCTTTGCAACACATTAATTCACAAAAGAAAGAGTTATTGATGATTACAAACAATTTTTTAGAATAAAACAACCGAGAATTCTCCTGTGCAAGATGTATACCTCGGGGATAGACAATAAGCCGACAGTCCCGATTCCCAATCTGAAACCTCCTGCTCTTGATGCAAAGCCCCGTTATCTTCCTCTTCTTTAAAATATCCTTCAACCTGGTGAAATTTTCAATCCTCCAATTGAATTTCCCCATGTGACCATCCAACTTCCTTGACCCACTACCACTCCTCCCGGCAATCAATCCCCCATTCTTTGAAAAGCTACTAAACTCCTTTATCACATGAAAGGAGGTACTAAACACTGCAGTATCATCCACTAAAAATCCCGACTCAGCCCCAACAAAATCCGACATTTTCATATAATCATTCCACCCCAAACTTGTGTTATCCCCACTCTTATTATCAGCAGCAAACCTCCCATACGAGTCCCTATGCATGTGATTTGACCCAGGCTTCTGGTTCAACACCGACATTCGAAACAAACACCAACAACTCCTATCAGACAACACAACAGTCTTGTCCGTGTCCTTGCTCTCTAAACACATTGACAAATACTCCACCCCGTTCACAGAGCTCTGATACACACTAATCCTCAAATTACACTCTCCAGCCGGAAACACCTGGCTCATTATTTTCTGAGTCTTAATCATGTCCTTAAACAGACTAAAATTATGCACTTTCCAAGTGAACTTTCCACTCAAGACATCAGATACCGGTCCCGCAACCACAGAACCAGACATCACCGAGCCGGCAGACGATTGTAGTTCATTGTTGTTATTACTATCTCGGGTAAAATTAACGGACTCGTTCAAAATCAATATATCGGCGGTAATCAAAACAGAGTCTGTGTTGAACAAATAACCTAATTTGGAATCAAACACAGTAGAAGAGGGCGTGAAATCGCACCAACCGTGAGATTTCTTCTTGCTCGAGAACCGGTGCCATGAATCCCGATGAATGGACTTGGAATCGTCTGCTAGGTTGACGATGGCGAGCCGGTAACTCGCGAAGCAGTCCCATTTGGAGGAGGAAGTGCCCCGCGGGTCCATGATTTGGAGGTATACCGAGATGTAGCCCGGCAAAGCCTGTGAGTCACCCTTAGGGTATATTAACAACCGGCAATCGTATCCTCCTACCTCGAAGTACTTGCTCCATAGTGCCCTAGCCTTGATTCTTGGGAAATTCTGGACCGTCCATCGGCAAACAGCCGAGTACTCACCACGCCGATCGACAGCCACACACTCCTGCGCCCCGCCTCCGTCCCTGGCCCCCACCGCGAGGTCCTCCGCCGCCGCCGGTATCGACGGAAGCTTATCGGAGGCTCCCGAATTCGGCGAAGATGAGGTGGCGGGATGTGATTGGTCCGCCAAGGAGGATGCCGAGGACGACGAGGAGACCGCCTCAGACGATGAGCTCTGTTGCTGCTTCATTTGGGGTTTCGTTTTGTTCGTGTTCGCTTCACTCTCTCTCTCTATCAGTCTTTGGTTTCCTTTATTTTCTTCGTTTTCTTTCTTTTATCAAATTTTGATTAATTTTTCAGAGGAAGAAGACGAGGAGGAGGAGGAGGAGGTGGAGTAGGAGAAGAAGGTGTGTGGTGAGACTTGAGGAGGGTCACAAGGATTCAAGGAAGAGGCCCTTGGACAAAAGCGGCGCACCATACTTAACCTGCGCCTTCCCTCTCTCTTTCATTTCTTTTTTATTTCCTTTTTCTCTTATTTTTCACTATTTTTGCGCCTCTGAGGTTTGGTGGGCTTTGGTTCTCTACATTCAGGTTTGTTCATTACTGTATGACGCCTTTGATCTGGGGTGACGTAGTTGCACGTGCGCCAGGGCCCGCCGACGTGGTGGCCCCACTTAGGAGCAACGACAGCACGTGCTTCAGGAAGATCTGCTGTGGTCTGGACTGTTCTTCTTCTGTTGCAATGCGGCCACGTACGCAATACTAAAACAACATTTTCTCTTATAGGACTAAAAATCTAGAACTTCGGACCAATAATATTCATGGATAGCATGCCTTATATGATTCGGCCTTTTCTTTTTAGGGCTTGGCCATTTTTTTCTATAAATGCTACTTGAAGCTCACCTTTGCCGTGGGATGCGATTGCGATTTGGTTGCCTACTTGATCCAATTGTCCAAGTATCGGTAGCTACTAACTAGAATTATGGCAATTGGAGCTGTTAATTAGAAAATAGACAAATTATATAAAAATATCCAAATTATATAAAAGTATCCAAATTATAGGATTGATTTTCAAAAGTACTCTAATTATAAAAATTAGATTTTAAATATTTAATTATAATGTCAATTTCAAAATAATACTTTCATCGCAAATTCCATTCAAAAATCTTTTAACTGTCTATGTGGTAGAAATGAAATACTACTCAGTATGTGATGTCGTAAAATTTAAGGGGGCAATTTGGGAATAGTTCTAATGCATCATCATCTTCCCTTCTTCCTCTTCCCCAATTCATCATCTGCACTCATTATATCATCATCACCACATCATCTGAGTCTGGGTTTCTATGAATTGGAAATCAAAATCCAAACCCAGTTCATATAAAAGAAAAGAAAAAAAACTCAACTCCTCCGTGGAAGCATTGAAAACCCTCATATGAAGACATTCCAACCTCAGTTTTCTCCCTTCCTTCAAAATGGAACTACCCTGAAAAAATAAAATGGAACTTTAATCGCAATTGTGACAGCAACCCACTTCCTTCCAAATGGAATACTAATACCACCACTAGCAGCAAAACCCTAACTCCCCTAAGTTTCTCTAACCTCTACCACCATTTCCCACCCCAGGATGTTGCAAATGCGGAGCCCCTACTGTAACGACCCAACCCGTACTTATGGGATTAATGGGAATTTTCTTGGATTTTTCGTAAATTTGCAGGATTTATATTGGGTTAGTTGGACGGTTTTGCCCCTATTATCATACTTGGCTTTCTATTTAGGAACGGGGTATTTTTGGAAAAGGAAAAAGTGTGTATATTTTGGGATGGGGTGTTGTTGACCAATCATTTTTCATCATCCTTATCCAATTCGCATCTCTCTCTCATTCTCTCTACCCGTGCAACCTCTTCCAACCCAAACACAAATAACACGCATTAACACCATTAACTCGCACCTTGATTTGGAGGAGGTTTTGGACTCAACTGATGTTGGGATCGTGTTCTAGGGAGTCCCACAATCACATTAAGCTAGGACTTGAGGGTGGAACAGCTTGGAGGTGGACTGTGTGAGGGAACAAAGCTTGGCTAAAAACTTTGGGAGTTCATAACTTGGACTCCAGGTATTGTTTCTAAATTCTGAGCTTATTTAGATTCCTATGCTTGAGTAGATGAATTTTGACTATTAGAACGCCCAATTTGGTTGAGAAATGAAGAAGTTAGGAAGATGGAGTTGACACAATCACATTTTTCGTCGAGGTGATGATGGCAGCTGACATGTGGCAGGTGCTACGTGACACAGTACCACGTGGCAGGATGTCAGAGTGTGTCAAGGGCCACTTGACAAATGGTTAGTGGGTCACGTGGCATGGGTGTCACGTGGCACATGTCAGTGGGTGGAACGTGGCTGGTTGTCAGAATTTTCAAAAAACATGGCAGGCCACGTCAGTTAGGGCTAACGTCAGCAGGTGACGTCACACGTGTTGGGTGGCGTATAGGCGTTGACCAAATGTTGAATTTTGGATTTTCAATTTCAAGTGTTTTGGATGGCCTCTGATGATGTGATGATGTTTTGGAGGTTCATACGAGTTTGTGAGGATTGGAAGGGGAGAGTTTGGACGGTTGAACGGCTGTGGAAGGTCGGCCAAAGTTTGGCAGAATGTGAAGACTTGAACCCTTTTTCCTTGTTCTAATCATCTAAATAGGTTGCTATGATTGAACTAGGAAGGTTAGGATTAAAAGAGGATGGAATCAGGTTAAAAATGAGAGAAAAACGAGCTGAACCGGTTATGCCGGTCCAAGTTGCAGGGCTGAACCGGACCGGTCGAGAGGTTGAAGACGATCCACAATACTGTGGCGCTTGGCCCACTTTCTAGGGAAGGTTCCAACATGTCAAATCATCTATTCGATGTAACGAACATTTTGGGACTGGTTTCGAGTCGATCAGACATCGTTTCGATATAGTTCGAGACGTCCGAAGGTTTAGGTTTGCATTTAAAAATAGTTAGAAATTCCGGAAAATTACGGGGCTTTAGTGAGAGGTTATTTAAGTAGTTAGTAACCTTATATTACGATTTGGACAGGTTTGGGAATCCCGGAGGTGACGATTGACCTGGGAGAGGCTTATGACGCGCGTATCGAAGCGCGGCTTCGGACGGTCCGTGAGTGGACCTTTCTTTCAAACTTGATGCATGTATAAATGTTTTATAAGTGTTTTAATATATGTTTTGTGATGCCATGGATGCATTTGTTTGTGGTAGCCTAGGATTTACATATTTGCACGTATTTCGAGATTTCCAATTTTATACGATGCTTGTACGTTCTAGGTTTTCAACGAGGGTCTAATAAATGGATTTTGGATTTAGAAATATGAAATCGGGCACGAGACCCATTTGATTGGAAACTCTCGGACTTGGAGTCTGTTGAAGCGTTAAATGTTCCAACTGACGATTACTCGTTGCCCAATCACCAAATGACGCGTGTCTCTCTTCGTGACCTGTCAAATTAAGTGGATCGCGGGTTTTCCATTAGTACGGGCACCAGTATGGTGCCGGCCTAAGGTTCTCCGACGGTCAAGTCAGTTACTTCGTTCGTAAGAGGAAATAGTAAACGGTAAGTTTGGTAGAGTAATTATGAATAGTAAATATTAGTTACCTTTATTGGGAAATGTGTACCTCTTATGTATGGGTAGGCAGGATGTTCAATTCCCATAGTTTCGATGTGGGACAAACGTCCCTCGATTTACGTGTCGACATATGTTACGTAGATCGAGGGTGGATAGATTTCCACGTGGCATCCCGCATTGGGCCTGGTGTTAAGGTTGTGTAAGTACGGTAGTTTTGGGCCTTTGAACGAAGTCTGGGCTTTAAGTATACGGCACGGTGGGTTTGGTCAGATATGGTGTCAACAGAGTCCATTTGATTTGACGAGGAATCGGACCGAGGGTCCATTTGAGTTATACGATCCGACAGAGGGCCCCGTTGGTTTACTAATCCGGGCTTGAGGCCCATTTGGTTGTAATATCGAGCTGGAGGCCCCGTTGACAGTAGTATCGGGCTTGAGGCCCTATTGGTTGTGAAATCAGGCTTTAGGCCCCGTTGAATTATGGTTTCGGGCTTGAGGCCCAGTTGGTCGTGATATCGGGCTAGAAGCCCAGTTGATTGTAACATCGGGCTTGAGTCCCAGTTCGATTTATGAAATGAGAATTCGGGCATGAGACCTTGTTGAGCTGTGGATTTAGGCCGAGGCCTGTGAAAATGGAATTGAATCGGATTCGAGGAATCCTATTGAGATGAATCGGGTATGAGGCCCAGTTGGAAATGTGTTTTGAGAAAGAAAGTATTTGAAATGAATTATACCCTCCATATGATTTATATGGTCTCATCCAGACGTCGACCTGGAGAGTAACAATCCACAGACCAGAATGGGTATCCCCATAGGGATCCCGTTCCAGGAGTGGAAGTTATGATGTGGTCCCGGACCAGATTCAGGAGAGATGTTCGGACTAGATCCGGAGATAGAGCTCGGACTAGATCCAGAAATAGAGCCTCCCGGATGGAGAATTCCTAGGGGAAGACTCGAAGTGAGACCCCGAGTAGTGTGCACACTAGTATAGAGATGAAATCGTGACATATATTGGGGATGTGTTCCCTAGGGGTTGTGTGCCCCGAGTTGGCATCTTCTCGTAAGTGCCGCGGATGGGTGATACGTATGTTCATACGTATGAGGTTTTACCGGAAGTGATTTGGGGGCGGAGACCCCATGTTCCATGTTTTAGGAAGTGATTTGGTGCGGAGACCCCGTATTCGATGTTTTGGTATTGCACTGAGAACAATTTTAGGTTGAGACCCACGTTTCCTGGATTTGGGCAGAGTCCCACTTGTGTTGATTTGGGATGAGTTCCCATGTATTGATTTATGGTTTTAAGATTATGATTTCAGGTCGGGGACCCAAATGGTTTTATGGTTCATGACGGTTTATGGGGACCAAGCATGAACCCTTGAAAGGTTTTGAGAATGTTTTCAAGGGTTTTATGAACGTTTTGGTAAATGGTTTTATGAACGTTTTGGTAAATGGTTTTTGAATGCATGCATATACTTTAAGTGAAGGGCATAAATGATCTTTTTATGAAATGTGTTTTATGAAATTGTTTATTTTTGTCCACTCACAACTTTTAATGGTTTTTAATGTCCTTCAGGTTGATCACGGATGCGGGCTGTAGCAGAGATCGAGACATCACACTCATCCTCCTACGATCCTGGCATACTCTGGAAGCCCCGGTGAGGGCTAGAGATGAAATTTTCCCTGATCTGACACTTCATGTCAGACGGGATCAGGCGCGTCCCACGTTAATCCCGGAGAATTTGGGACGGGTCCTGACAAAGTGGTATCAGAGCAGGTTGGCTCATTTGATACTCATGGTACTCTGATACCAAGTGGTATCAGAGCGTGTTTTGCTCTTAGAGTATGCGCAGGTAGAGGATGTGATGTCTCTGAAGTCGTAACAGCTCGTCATCAACTTGATAGTTAGGGTATTAGTATGAGGATTCGGTAGAATCGAACCTTAGTTAGATGGTGTTTGGCACGTGGTACGATAGTTTAAGGATTCGGTTGGTATTGGATGCCACGTGTTTCGAGGTTTGATCTCGAGTAGGATTGATGTGCATGGGATTCTAACGGCTTAGAACCGTAGTGTTACTGGTGGGTAGGATCCAGTGGACTGGTAGACACCGTATGACGACTTCCCAAGTTGAGACCGCTAGTCGGTTGTGTCATGTCGGATTGGAGAGTGTGCTGCAGAGAGCAGCTGAGGTCATGGTTGACCCGAGTGCGATTGTTGGGAATAGGAACGTTGGACCCAATTTGGCATGAGAGGTTGTGTTTCAGTGTGTCGAATCCCGAAGGGATGTCAACTGGCAGTGGATGCCCAAAGTAGTTGTGGTTTGATGCGATAGGATACGATTACGACATGTAGCCGTTGTGCAGTATTAGACACGGAGTATGGCCAAGTTCTTGTGGAGGCCATCGGCTGAGAGCCGTAGAGTTACGAGAGGATGAGATCCTCACAGTGTAGTTACTGGTTGTTCGGACACTAGTATCAGAGAACGACGACTCTTCGAAGTCGAGAGCGAAGGACTGGTCAGGATGGTTGTGCTGCAGCGGGCAGTTGGGTTTGTGATAACCCTATTAGGTGATTGATTGGACAAGTTACCAGGAATTTTGTACTTGTGGATCGGTACTCGAGGGGGCCGATGGACGAATTTTGCGTTGATTGCTTGGTACCTGCGGTGAGTTGACCGCATGGATTTGGAGTCTCGATAGCAGAGTGTTTCTGAGATTGGTCTGCACAAGGTCGTGACAGACGCTGCTATTGATGGACGTAGTCGAGCCTTATCGAGTTGGATAGGCTTAGGTTGCCTTGACGATTGTGACGATGGGACTCGTTAGTCGTGACGATGATACGGGGGGTGCGTGAGTGATGCACGGTACGAGCATTGGTTTTGGGAATTGGCTCGGTTACGACCGAGTGCGATCGCAGGATAAAGTGTTGGACTTTGGGGTGTTGGCATACTTGCCACGTTACCTCTGTGAGGTGACGGTGACGAGTAGGATATACCTGGATGAGGGACAGGTGCCCTAGATATCCTTAGATGGATTACACGAGAGTGAGTACTGGAGTTGATCCCGTAGAGTTGGGACGTGCGAACTAGTATGCAGACAGAATGGTAGAGGGGCCCAGAGGGGCCAGCATGTGAGTTCGGTGGGCATTGAGCGGGACAGAGAGGATCCTGAATGGCTTAGTGCGAGGCACGTGGAGTACTTGGTTTGGTGACCAGTTCCCTAATGATACGAGACTCGAGGCACGAGTGTGTGCCCAGGAGTAGTAACGTTAAAGGTTGAAATGCCTAAGTGGCATTCGGATGGAAAGATATAAATGGATGACATGAGTGACGTCACATGACGTATGGGTCGGTTGGTCAGATATGGTAGTACGTAGAGATTTGGCTTCAGAGCCAGTGGATTCCGACCAAGTTCTGTGAGTCAGGGTTGGATCAGATTGATTTAAGGTACGAGATGCGAATGTTGTGACACGACCCATCTCAATCCCCCCGGGATTACCGTGGGATATGCCATGCTCCCGTCCAACACGAGGTGTCAGACAAGGGATAACCAGAAGTTACTGCCCAAACGGGGCTTCCAGAGTGCGCAAGGATCGATGAAAGAGGCGTGCGATGTCCGAGTCTCTGCTGCAGTCGCATCCGTGATCAACCTGAAAGGCATTAAAACCAGTAAAAGCTGTGAGTGGACGAAAATGAACAAGTTCATAAATACATTCATAAAGACATTTATGCCTTTCATTAAAACATATGCATGCATCGAAATCCAGTAACCAAAACATTTGTTCAACCAAGCCATTAGAGCCTTAGCCCAAAACCGTAACTCAAAACAAGTGTGGGAACTCAGCCCAAAACTGTAGGATACCATATCCGTAAATACAAAACCAAGTAGGCCACTGCCCAAATCCATAAACATAAATCCAACCGAAAAACCATTTCATAGATCCAATAGTCCATGTTTACCACATTACCATATCCGGCATCCCAGATGCCTAGCGTCCCAGACGCTTGACGTCGCAGACGTCATATCTCACGGTATAATAAGCAACGCGTGCTGCCGGGGTCTCTCCGGGTCCCTATCTCTGACATCCCAGATGTCTGACGTCTCTGACGTCTAATTATAGTAATCCTGCTCATGAGTCACTATAGGGTCCGGTAGCTCCGTACAATGACCCCTCGCACGCAATGCACCGTGACTTCCCCAGTGTCCCAGACACCTGGAGGAGCCCATCACATATCCTAGTATCAAGATGGTATATGGAAAACAGTTTTATCAAATCATTTCATAATATTTCAATGGGCCCTGCCCGAAATCTCCATAAAACATCACAATTCCATTTAGGGTCCCCGACCTGAAATCACATTTATAAAACATAGGGTCCCAAACCCGAAATCACATTTATGAAACATAGGGTCCCAGACCCGAAATCACATTTATAACCCAACTAGGCCTCATGCCCGATTCTGTAAACCACTAGGCCCACGACCCGAATTTGCAAATCAACTGGGCCCCTGGCCCGATAACATAACTCAAATGGGTTTCAGCCCGATTTCGTAAACAATTGGGCCCCTGGCCCGATTTCATAAAGCAATTGGGCCCCCGACCCGATTACGTAACTCAAATGGACTCCAAGTCCGAGGTTTCCAAAAAAATTGGGCCTCATTCCCGAGTTCATCTTTCCAATTTCAAAACCATTTCATCACATTATTCATGAAACCACAAGCACGTAAAACCACGATAAAACCATTAGCCTTGATATACGTGCAATACGGAAAATATCTCGAAATACGTGCAACATACCCGAAATCAATAATCACAATCATCATTATGGAAATCACGTATATAAAACATATAATACAGTTAGGCATGCATAGTATTTATAAAATCAAAGTCCACTCACAGACCGTCCACTATCACCGGGACTTCCAAACCTATCCAAATCACATTAGAGGGTTACTAACCTCTTCATTAACCTCCTATCAAAGTCCCGTAATTTTCCTGAATTTTTAACTATTTTTAAACTCGATTTAAAACCTTTGGACATCTCGAACAATATCGAAACGACAGATTGATACGAAACCAATCCCAACATGTTCGTTACATCGAATAGATTAAAAGTCATGTTGACCTCACCTTGAGATTCATGCCCACGTGCCGTCACGCGCCGCCGTGAGTGGCTGCGCGTGAAACCCACGCGCCTGCTACAGTGTCGTCGTCATCACCCGTTTGTCTGTAAAACGGGTCCTACAACCCGCGAGATGACCCGGATCGTTTCCTATCAATTTGACATCCAATCATTCAATTGAACATTTAAAGAGCTTCGTTTTAAGTCCAATTATAGTTCTGTAACCTTAATTTTACAAATCCTTACCTCAAATCAAACGATTCGAAGATAAACTTCGAAGAACACCTGGGTACTGTTCCTTCTTCGAAGTTCATCAGTCCCTTCTGATTTCTTTCAATTGATCCACCCAGAAGCTTCAGTGGACATAGATAAACTCATTTCCCAATTCAATTTCATCGTTTGATCTCTCCAAGATCACGACTCAACCTTCGATTCCCTTCTCTGTTACCAGGTCCGTTCAGAGCCCAAAAGCCATCAATTTGCTTTGTTCTTTCGATGATTCTGATCGTGGCAATCCCAATAAGCTCAAATTGAGCTCAATTTTGATCCTCAGAGCCCAAGGCTTGAATTTCGAATTTCCCTCCAAACTCCAAAATTTTGATTCTCAGTCCCAGTTACCCTCACTGTTCCTCGTGTTTCTCTCAGCTAAAATCAAACCTCAATTCTCTCAATTTTCCACTCACAAGGTCGGCTGTGGAAGGGAATGATGGTGAGAAGAAAACTCACCCTCTGTTTGTTCACGGTTCAATGAAGAACACAGAGAAGACATAGAGAAGATAAAGAATGATGGAAGATGACGATTAAGAATGATGATGGAGGATTAACGGGAAACATGGGGCAGAATTTAGGCCTCAAAACAAGGGATGGGTGACACTTGTCACTCATCCAAGCATCCACAATCAACGGTCACTATTCAATATTTTAATAATATTTTAATAGAAATCTCAGTTCGTTCGGTTAATCGATCTCAATCCCGTGACCCTAACTTTCCCGTTCGATGTCCGATTTTGGCGTGTCGCCTGTCTACGGATTCGTATCAACTCGATCTACGTAACGGTCCTTGGCCCTCGTCCATTGGACCTCCCGAGTCAAAAGTCAACATTTTGCCCCTTTTCAGCCAAATTACCAAAATACCCCTCAACTTCCAAACGTCATAACTTCTTCCTCGAACGTCGGAATTGAATGTGCCACCTGTCTATGAAATCGTGACATCTTGAAATACGTCACGGTCATCGGTCAAAGTCCGTTTGACCGCCCGATCAAAAAGTCAATATTTTGCCCATTCTATGGGCAAAACGGTCATTTTGCACATTTCGTCCGATTTCACTCAACTAATCCCAGATTAGTCATTCTAAACCATAATTAATTCATATTTAATCCCGATACTCGGGACGGGTTGTTACATGTTGGAGGCCGTTTATGCACATCCGTAAATAGTATACAAGGTTTAACCTTGAGTCGCGTGAATTCCACTCGGAATGAGTGTACCTACATAAACGGTAGTCACGGACGCGGGGATTGTGTCTGGTTGAGCTGAGGACTTGAGAGTCCATTGCAGATTGGTTTTGGTTGACTACGGTTGACCATACCTCCTGAGTTGGAGACTTGGAAATCGGTTACCTATAGGACGCGAGAATGCTCGTGTAATGAGTGAGCTCAGTAATTGGAAAAGAGACAGGCTTCTAATATGATTGGAACTTCGGAATCAAGAGAAGTTGTGACTGAGACGATGAGAAGAGTACTTGATTCCACATTGGAGATAGATATTTCGAGGTCACTGAGTGTGACTCTTTGGTAAATAGTGCTGAGTGTCGGAGGATGACATAGGATGAACTTTGATGTCATTATCTTGGATTCTCTTGGATTCTTCCCTAGGTGGGACGACGAGGAGTGATATGACAGTTAAAAGGTTCAAAGAAGGTGTAAGAACCGAACAACTAGGTTGCGGGTTAAATTTGAATGAATTGACGAGTGGATGGTGCTTAGCGTCACAGGATGTGACGAGTGCGTGTCCGAGGTGATGGATTGATGTTCGCCTGGTGACAGACGGTTGGGGTCCGGACCATGGTTGGAACGCGGACAGTAGTATGTGGTTGGACGTTGCCAGAGTGCAGTCCGTGAGTAGGTCGGGTGGCGCCCCGATGTTGATGTGATGTGGGTGTACCGGTGTGTTGTGCACGTTGGACGATGGGATTGACCACGGTCAATCGGTATGTCGGGTTGAGAGTCCCGAGATTATGGGAATGTGTTGTAGATTGGATAGTCCTAGATGGACATGGGTGGCGATCGGATTAGATCCGATAGTGACAGGTTGGGACTCGAGGTGAGTCTAGATGTCAGCGGAGATTGCTGAGTGACACAAGATACGATATGGGGACTCGAGAACTAGTAGAGATCAGAGTAGAGCAGCGAAGCGTAGTGGAGCCGGGAGTTGCCAGCTGGTCACGATGGTTATGACCTGTAGGAGTAATGGATTTAATCGACATCCGATGCGTTCAGATAGGTATGGATTGGTGGGACTCTAAGGAAAGTCAGTATGGGCATAGGTTGGAGTATAGTCTGCGAGGTGGGATTCGTGCCACTGTGATGGCAGGATCTATAGAAAGTTGTTTGATCGGATGCTGAACAGGATGTCAGCTTAGATGTGATATTCCTTAGTGGGAGTACGTAATTCAGCCTGACGACTGTAGGATGGAACGTCTCAGAGTGTTAGTGTAACGTCCCGAAAACTCAAAGACTGTAAAATTGTAAAATGATAAATGAAATGACGTTTTTACCTTTGTGAATAGTATGGTCAAATGTTGACTTTTTGCTTGGCAGGTCGAACGGACGTTAGCTGATGATTGTGACGTAGTTCGGAACGTCACGAGTCTGTAGACAGGTGGCACGTCCGATTCCGACGATCAGGGAAAAAGTTATGACGTTCGGAAGTTCGAGGGCATTTTCGTAATTAGGTCGAAAAGAGGAAAATTGTTGACTTTTTGCTCGACCACTATTTTTCACACAATTCGAGGACCGTTAGGTAGGTCTCAATGCCCTGAGTCCATAGACAGGCGACACGCTGAAAATGGACCTCGGACGAAAGCGTTACGATTCTAGAACGAGGAAAGGCATTTTGGTAATTTTGTGAAGGAGGGGTAAAATGGTAATTTTGAGGGTGCAGTTTGAAATCAGCCGTGGTGGTTTGTTGTGTGAATTGTTTAATTTTTTAAGTGAATTTTTTAACAAATCAAGTGACAATTGTCACTAAGGAAGGCTGGGTTAGTGGCAGTGTGGGCTGAGTGGAGTTTAGGCGTGCTGTTGGACTGTGAAGAACACAGAGCACGGGTACAATTTTGGTTTTGGGTCCTTTGCGGGAAACAGAGACACAAAGGGACTGAGATTCCTTTAGGTTGCTGTGAAGGACGAATTGAAAATAGAGGGGTTAGAGTGAGTCGAGAGGATCATTTTGAGAGGAAAGAATTGAGAAACTAGAGAGAAACCAGAATCGGGAAAAACTGGGAAAATGGAGGGAAAATTTGGAATTTAATTTGTGAGTTGAGATGAGCTAACTAGAGGCTAGAAACAGTCTTCTGGACTCATTTCGACTTCAACCACACCAAAATCGAAGGAAGTTGAGTGTGGTTTGGCCAAGAACTGAAGTTCCAGTTTCTGGAAAATTTCGAGGTTGAGGACGACTACCTACAGGTAAGGATTTGGAAAATTGGTTATTGTAGAACATTTATTCAAGTCTTACGATGCTTCTATATCATTTAATTTGAAAACTGAGTCGATTTGAGTGAGTTTCGAAAGTTAAGACCGTGTGTTTGATCTTGAGAGAAATGTTGGATTAAAGGCTTGATGTGTGTAATTAGTAATGGAGAACCTAAATTAACATGTAATGGAAGGATTTCGGTGGAAAACCTGAAGGAATTAAGCGGGAATTGAAGGATTTTGAATAGGGTCGTGCCGCGGGTTTGTGACCCGTTTAGCATTGAGTCGGGTAGAGAAGACGACAATGTAGCTTACTGTGCAGAGCGTGTGGCTTTCACACGCAGCCACTTTGGGCGGCGCGTGAGGGCGCGTGAGGCCATATCTCCGGTCACGGTCAACATGTGACTTGATCCTTTCAATGTAACGAACATTTTGAGTTAAATTTCGAGTCGATCGAATGTCGTTCGGGATAATTTGGAGAGTTCGAAGGTTTAGGATTTTAATTTAATTAGGTCGAAAAATCCTGAAAAATTAGGGAAATTAATGTAAGCTTAATGGAAGTGTTTGTGACCCAAATTGTGATCTTTGACAGGCCAGAACATTCCCGAGGCAACCGAGGAGCGTACGGGACGTGATTGACGCGTTCGAACTTCGTGAGTGGACTTTTGATTTCTAACCGAGCATGCATAACTGTTTTTAGTCCCTTGTTTTATGTTTCTATATATGATTTTATGATTACATTTATGATATTTCTGCTTTACGCGAATGCACGCTTTTCGATGTGATTTATCGTATTTTTAGGTATTTCGAGACTATGGTTTCTCCGATACTTTGATGATGGTTTGATGAGTGATTTTATACGATTTGTGCATATTACATTTTAATGATGATTTGATTATGATTTGTGAGTAAGATTCGGGATTTGAACGTGAAATTCGGACATAAGTCCTATTTGATAAAATGTGATTTCGGATTGGTTTTGGAATTTGGATCACGATAGATCCTGGATTTGTTATGATTTACACATGATTTTGGGTTTAAAGACCCGGTACGATTGTTGGATCTGGTTTTGGGTTTAAAAACCCGGTTAATTGATGACGGGGGAGGGCCCCTGATTGAGACATGTTGAGTTCAAAGACTCAGTTACTATGATGTCCCCCTAGGCCTTGATTGTGTTTTGAGTTTAAAGACTCGTTGATATCCCGGGAAAGTCTGATATATGAGTTTAAAGACTCTGATGGATCCAGCAGATTTGATTCGTTGATGTTACCTTCGGTTTTACATGGTTTTATAGTTATCTACTGTAACGGTTTCCATACGGTTTATATAAGTGTTTTTCGGACACTTAGTTATGCATGCGTGTTTTGAAACTGGAGGGTGAACCCTAATTTCTTTAAACTATTTTCCATAACCATTTGTTTTAGTCCACTCACACTTTTCTGTTTTAAAACCCTTCAGGTCGTGGTACAAGTTTTGGGGGCTAACGCCGAGGCAGAGGCAGAGGCAGAGGCATAGGCATAAAGTTTTTCATTGCGGTGTAATTAGTTCACAGAGTAGGGTTTTATCCTTATCTTGTTTTGTAGCCATGCTCTGTGCTAATGTTGACTGGTTGTACCGTTGGTTGTATCGTACTTTCTCCCTAGTCTGACAGTACGTGTAATGTATTATTGTGTGGTTATTTTGGTTGTTTGTGTTCAATTGTCAGACGGGAGTAGGATTCTCCCCGGTTATCGAGCCTATAATCAGGGCGGGTCCTGTCAGTTAGACTGAGAAGCCGTTTGACTGTCAGTTTGGTATTGCTGACCTGTCAAGTGAGTAACAGGCGAAATCGACGAGACGTTGACGTTCTGTCTCGAGTGACACTAATGAGCTGACATGATGACTCTCACGAGTAGACGATCGAAACACTGTTGATGAGAGTGAAGTCGGAGCTTATGAGGCTCTGGTGGTTGTACGTATCGACGAGCACGGCGTAGTGACAGACGTGTTTGATTACACGAGGGTACCCCGCTACTTGGGACATGGTTGGATTCTACAATTTGGTTGTGGAAAAGGGTCGATTTGAATTTCGAGGACAAAATTCTTTAAGGGAGGAAGATTGTAATGACCCATCCCGAATTATCAGGATTAATTTAGAATTAATGACGGATTAGCAAGGCTAATCAGGGATTAGACGAGGATTAACGGACGTTCAGGGTGAAATGACGATGTTGCCCCTAGAATGGGCGAATTGTTGACTCTTTGTTCAGGCGGTCAAATGGACTTTGGCTGATGACTGTGACATATTTCGGGACGTCACGAGTTCATAGACACGTGGCACGTTCGATTCCGACGTTTGAGGAAGAAGTTATGACGTTCGGAAGTTTAGGGGCATTTTGGTAATTTAGTTGAAAAATAGTTGACTTTTGACTCGGGAGGTCCGATGGCCTAGGACCGAGAATCGTTACGTAAATCGAAGCGATACGAATCCGTAGACATACGGCACATCGAAATCGGACGTTCGACGGGAAAGTTACAGTTCACAGAAGTTCGAATGTACTATTGCACGAATTACGAAACGGATGCCTTTTTGGATATATGTGGGCCCAGATATTTTCCTAAGGCCCAATGGATGAGTGAAAAGTGTCACTCATCCACTGGCCACCATTTTACATAAATGCATATCCCATTTTCCCATTCTTCATACGGTTCCCCCATCTCACCCAAAGCCGATGACCACCCACCCCCATTTCCTTTATTGATGCTTGAGGGAACCTTAGTGATTGAGAGTGAGGCTGAGAGGAAAAATGATGAGGAGTGGTGTAACACCCCGGAAATTCGAGGATTTCAATATTGTAATTTATTGTGTGATTTGACGCTTTTACCCTTGTTATGGGTATGGTCAATTGTTGACTTTTTGATTGATGAATTAAACGGACTTTGACATATGACCGTGACATAGTTCGGGACGTCACGAGTTCATAGATAGGTGGCACGTCCAATTCGGACGATCAGGGAAAAAGTTATGACTACCGGAAGTTCAAGGGTATTACCGTAATTTGGACATTTGGGGGTGGAAATGTTGACTTTTCTTTTGGCAACTAATTTTCAGTTGACTCAAGGACCGTCAGGTAGGCCTCGACGTCCTGAGTTCGTAGACAGGCGGCACGCCGAAATCGGACTCCGTACGAGGAAGTTATGGTCAGAAACGTGAAATCGGGAGGTTCGTGTCTCGGTTTTCGTGTCGAATATTTTTATTCTAAAAGTTCTGATTGGAGGACACCTGGTGAGTGACAAGTGTCACTCACCCATTGGTTGGATTGGATCAGATCCACTATGGGATTAAAAACCATTTAAATCACCTTTTTAATCACAGCCCTTGATCTGATACACCCCTAATCTAATCTCAGCCTTTGATCTCATTTCAAGATCTAATCTGGACCGTTCATTCCATTGTGCAGCTTTCCCTCCATTTCTATATATTTCCTAACCCGACACACTCACATACTGTCCATTCCAAACCATCACACCACATTGCATCTGACCCTTGCTCTGAGTGACGCTGGACTGGACGGGTGAGGCGGCAGACGGTAGGGATCACGGCGGAGGACGGCGGCGAGGTAGGGAAACCGGAAAACCCGAAACGGTTTTAAAACCCAGAATTTGGTAACTTGAATTCCAACGTTTAGTTTTGGTTTTTATTTACCCTAATCAACTCTAGGAACTGTTAGGAACCTATTGGGATCAATTGCGTGACCGGAGGTAGCCTGAACGGAGTGCAAACGGCGACGGGAACCAGGTCTGTTCATCGAGGTAAGCCTTCGATCCTATCTGTGTTTATCGATTTTGATTCCATAGAACCCTTCCTGGGATTAAGACGAGTAGTTAGGAACAAACCTGAACGAAAATGATTGAGAAATGGTGAAATGGTGACCGGGTCATGATCGCGGGTCTGATCGACCCGAGTTGCAGAGATACGGGTCAACCCGTCAGAGGACAGAGGTGATGACGTGGCACCCTATCAGACTGTCAGGTGACGTGGACCAACCGTGAGCCGACACGTGTCACATGTCAGTGCACAGCCAGCACTGACATGTCAGTGACGTGGCCCAATCAGGGACTGCCACGTGTCGCTGACATGTCAGTGATGTGGACCAGTGCCGTGCTGACACGTGGCACATGTCAGATCTGACACGTGGCCTGACAGATCAGTGAGGTGGACCAATCAGATTTTGACACGTGGCACCTGTCAGAGTCTGACATGTCAGACCTGACAGCTGTCAGATGACGTCAGCAGGGACTGTTCCTGCGTTGACTGACGCGTTGACTGGCGCGTGTGGGCGCGTGTGAACAGTACTTTTGGTGGGACCACCACCATTCTTTAGGTTTCGACGATCCGGATCCAATGGCGGTGGTTTCGGGTCGATCGGAGATCATTAAGTTGGTCAAATTAAGGTTTATTGCATTGGGAAGCGCGTTCGGGCGGCTTTCCTAGGCCGGTTTCGGCCTAGGCTTTCATGGTTGAATGTTGGGGGTTTAAATTGACCTTTACGAATACTTTGGACTTGACAGGGATTGTACATTTGTACCAGGACGAGGGTATACGTTCGGTTTCTACCAGGATTGTACTGTGAGTGGGCCCGTTTTCATTAAACTCTTGCATGCTTAAATGTTTTCCGATTTACTTATATGTTCACATGCTGGAATCTATTATGGTTTTGATGATATTGAGATTTCGGTTATGGCACGTTTCACGGTATTTGGGCATAAGATCCGTTTGATGAAACGTAACGATCGGTTCAGATTTTACCTATGTATACATATACGTTTGCATGTGGATATCAATAAAATGTATTTGGTACTGCACTGTATAGATCCTTCCATATTATATTGTCTCCTCCGGATGAGGTACCCCGGAGAGGTCACGGACGTCTAGAACGTCCAGCGTCTATGACGCTAAGCATCGGGGATGCTGTAACCAAACAGGGTTCGGGGATTGAACTCGGAATTGAGACCCGAGTGGCACGCGTAGCCTTGTGATTGTGACCTTATTGGACGTCAGGGACGTCAGACATCGGGGATGTCGGGGTTGGAGTGTATAGTGCAGTAGCTAAAATTATGGTTATGGTTTTATTACATGCCTTATGATTCATATTATATTATTTATGATTTTAAAGGATGCTGCATGCATGTTTGGAAAACGGAGGGCTAAATTATATGTTTTACTTATCAAATGATTTTATAAACTTGAGTTCGGTCCACTCACCCTTAATGTTTTTGGTAACCCCTCCAGGTCGTGATATGAAGGTAGAGGAGGAACCTGAGGCTGAGGCATAGATCTACTTCTGCGTACCTGAACCCCTGCTGGGTGGTTTACCCGCAGGTTTATGTTAGAGTCGTGCTCGCAACTTGTAATTTTGAATTTCATCCCTTGTCTGACATTCGTTTAATTCGGATTTGATGTATGACTTTAATTTGGTTATTTATGCATTTGATGTTTTGAGGTTAAAATTGGTATGAATTATTGGGTGTCAGACGGGAGCAGGGCACGTCCCCTTGTGGTCCCTGTGGGATCGGGGCGGGTCCTGTCAGCTTGGTATCAGAGCACTAGGTTGTTTTCAGTACTAGGGTATGGTTAGCATGCTAGACTAGCGATTAGTACTAGTTACTTTTCGACTTTTAAGAACATCGTTATCTGATCTATGCCTCTTGACAGTTGGTTATGACTCCTAGGAGAATTCCTCATACATGAACTGACGTGGATCTGGAAAGGGAGATGGAATGCGCGAGCATTGAAAGGGCTCAACGGTTGGGAGCCACTCCTTTCTGCGGGGGATCAAACCCCGAGGATGCTCATGATTGGATCACCAAGTGGGAGAGGATCTTCTCGGTGATGCACTGCCCTCCGGGCGAACGGGTAACTCTGGCGGCCTTCTTGCTGGAAGGAGGAGCCTACCAGTGGTGGCACGGACTCGAAATGTCTGGGTGGTCTATCCATACCACTACTTGGGAAGCTTTCCGTTCCAGATTTCTGGACCAGTACTACCCGCGATCCTTTCGCGCGGCGCGGGATGCGGAATTCCTGCGGCTGGAGCAGGGTGACATGTCCGTTGCAGACTACGAGCAAACTTTCGGAAAACTATCCCGGTTCGCTGCATCATTCGTGAGCACGGAGGAGGACAAGTGCCAAAGGTTTGAGCTTGGACTCCGAGAGGAGATCCGGGCAAGTGTGACTGCTGCTACTCATGCTTCACTGAGATATTTGGTCGACGCTGCGGTGCGTGTCGAGGCCAGTCTGGCGGCACACCAGACACGATAACCTTCGGGCGATGGGCGACCTCAGGATCGCCCACATCGTGGGCCATCGGGCCATAAGAACAACAAGGGAGGGGGCTACAGGGGAGCACCCTCATCCTTCAAGGGTCGTGGCTGGTCAGGTCGACGCGGAGGCTCTCAGGGCAGAGGATCTGGATACAACTCTGGGCAACGCTCATCTTGGAGCGGTGCTTCTGGCGGGCATTCGGACAGGCCAAGGCCAGTAACTTGTTTTGCTTGCGGAGAGGAGGGCCACTATGCCTGTGATTGCCCGCAGTTGTCCAAGAACAACGACGCTGGGGGCTCTAGTGTGGTGCAGAGCACGGCTTCCCACACTAATGGAGGTCGCGGTTAGGGAGGTGACCGTGGTGCTGGGCGTGGCGCGCACGGGCGCGGACGGAACGGAGGGCCGAGGGCCCAAGTGTTTGCAATGACCCAGCAACAGGCGAGGACTACCCCAGGCGTGGTCACAGGTACACTACATATCTTTAACCTTCTTATACGTGTATTGATGGATGCGGGGGCTACACATTCTTTTATTTTGGAAAGTTGTGCTGGTATGCTTGATTGTGTGGTATCAGCTTTAGATTGCGAAATGGGTGTTGGCACCCCGATGGGTATCGTGTACCTTGTGAATCAGGTGATTCGGAGGTGCCCGGTAAGAATTGAGGATGTGGATTTACCAGCAAACTTAATTATTCTGGATATCCACGACTTCGATATAATCCTAGGGATGGATTGGCTATCGGAGCACGGATCGCTCATCGACTGCTGTAGCAAGCAAGTGATTCTGCGGAGCCCGGGTTTGCCGGAGGTTATCTTTCAGGGGGAATGTGATGGTTCGCCTCCTGAAGTGATCTCTTCACTTACTGCTACCAAACTTCTACGGAAGGGATGCCAGGGTTATCTGGCGCATGTCGTGTCGGAGCAGGTTGATACTCCGAGTATCGACGAGATACCGGTGGTATGTGAGTTTCCGGATGTGTTTCCGGAAGACTTACCTGGATTACCGCCATCGCGGGAGATTGAGTTTACTATTGAACTACTCCCGGGTACCCGACCTATATCCCAGGCACCATACCGGATGGCGTCGGCCGAGTTACGAGAACTCAAGACTCAATTGCAGGAGTTGGTGGATTTGGGATATGTCCGACCGAGTACTTCACCGTGGGGAGCACCGGTGTTGTTCGTAAAGAAGAAGAAGGGAAGTCTCCGTTTATGTATTGACTATCGACAACTCAACAAGGTGACGCTGAGGAACCAGTATCCTCTACCCAAGATCGATGACCTTTTTGACCAGTTGCGGGGAGCTCAGTGCTTCTCAAAAATTGATTTGCGGTCTGGGTATCACCAACTGAGGATTTCGGAGGAGGATATTCCGAAAACTGCTTTTCGAACCCGTTACGGACACTACGAGTTCCTTGTTATGCCATTTGGTTTGACGAATGCTCCAGCAGCATTCATGGATCTGATGAACCGGGTCTTCCGACCCTACCTGGATAAGTTCGTGATTGTGTTCATCGATGACATTTTGGTGTACTCGAGGAGTGCCCGTGCACATGAGGAACATCTACGGTTGGTCTTGGAGAGGCTGAGACAAGAACAATTGTACGCCAAACTGAGCAAGTGTCAGTTTTGGCTGAGCAGTATTGGTTTTCTGGGACACGTGATATCGACGGATGGGATTTGCGTGGATCCCCAGAAAACAGAAGCGGTGACCAACTGGGCTAAACCGACAACCGTGACCGAGGTGCGGAGTTTCGTCGGATTAGCAGGTTACTACCAGAGATTCGTGGAGGGTTTCTCCAAAATTGCTGCACCATTGACTCGTTTGACTCGGAAGGGAGTGAAGTTTATCTGGGACGAGCAGTGCGATCAGAGCTTTCAAGAGTTGAAAGATCGATTGACCACTGCACCTGTCCTTGCATTGCCGGATGACAGTGGAGAGTTTGTGGTCTTCAGTGATGCATCGCTGCAAGGTCTGGGCTGCGTGTTGATGCAAACTGGCAAGGTTATCGCCTATGCATCCTAGCAGCTGAAGACCCACGAGTTGAACTACCCTACCCATGATTTGGAGTTGGCAGCGGTGGTTCATGCCCTGAAAATCTGGAGACATTATCTATTCGGCGCAACGTGTCGGATATACACCGACCACCAGAGTCTTAAATACTTATTCACTCAGAAGGAGCTTAACATGAGACAACGGAGATGGTTGGAGCTGCTGAAGGACTATGACTGTACAATCGAGTACCATCCGGGTAAGGCTAATGTGGTGGCTGATGCACTCAGCAGGAAGTCAGCAGGATCCGTTGCACACCTAGGGATGGTGTATCTTCCTTTGCTAGTGGAACTCCGGAAGGCGGGAGTTATTTTGAGTACGGATGCGCATGGAGCTTTGTTGGCCAGCTTCCATGTACGACCAGTACTGATTGATCGGATCATCGAGGCACAACTTCAGGATCCGATACTCTGTATTTACAGAATTGAGGTCGATGCGGATGGGAGACAGGATTTTACCATCCGGGACGATGGAGCACTTGTGAAGTTGGGTCGTTTGTGTGTACCTGCAGTGGCAGAGTTACGGGCCGAGATTCTTGAGGAGGCCCATAGTTCGGCCTATGCTATGCATCCGGGAGGTACAAAGATGTACCGTACCCTCCGGAACCATTATTGGTGGCCAGGAATGAAGAAGGATATTGCTGAATTCGTGAGCAAATGCTTAACCTGTCAGCAGGTTAAGGCGGAACGGCAGAGACCTTATGGGGCTATGCAGCCACTTCTGATTCCCGAGTGGAAGTGGGATCACATCACCATGGACTTCGTCTTTAAATTACCGAGAACTCAGAGCGGAGTGGACGGAGTATGGGTGATCGTGGATCGGTTAACCAAATCAGCCCATTTTCTGCCTGTTCAGGAGACCTATAAACCTAATCGACTGGCTCAATTGTTTGTGAAGGAAATCATACGATTGCATGGTACGCCGGAATCGATCGTGTCCGATCGTGATCCGCGTTTCACTTCCAGGTTCTGGCGGAGTTTGCAAGCTACTCTGGGAACAACCCTACGTTTCAGTACTGCTTTCCATCCTCAGACCGATGGACAGTCTGAAAGAACCATTCAGACCCTGGAGGACATGATGAGGTCATGTGTACTACAGTTTCAGGACTCTTGGGATACTCATTTGCCATTGATGGAATTCGCCTACAACAACAGCTATTAGACAAGCATCGGGATGGCACCCTATGAGGCACTGTATGGACGACAGTGCAGGACATCTATCTGCTGGACGGAGATAGGAGAGCGAGCGGCGGTAGGGCCGGAATTGATGGACTTAACCATGGAAACTGTTCGTGTTATCAAGGAGAGATTGAAGGCGGCACAGGATCGCCAGAAGTGTTATACCGATCGACGGATTCGAGACTTGGAATTTGAAGTGGGAGATTTCGTCTTCCTGAAGTTATCACCGTGGAAGGGGATTATCCGATTCGGTCGACGAGGGAAACTGAGTCCGCGTTTTATCGGACCATATGAGATCGTGGAGAAAATCGGCAGAGTTGCTTACAGATTGGCACTACCTCCAGAACTATCTAGAGTTCACGATGTTTTCCACATATCGATGTTGCGGAAGTACGTACGTGATGCTTCTCATGTACTTGGGAAACAACCTGTCGAACTACGAGAGGATTTGAGCTTTGATGAACAACGAGTACAGATCTTGGATCGGAAGAACAAGGTACTACGTCGGAAGACGATCCCTCTCGTGAAGATTCTCTGGAGAAACCAGAATTTGGAAGAAACCACATGGGAGCCTGAGGCTCAAATGCGAGAACAATTTCCTCATTTGTTTCTTTGAAATTTCGGGACGAAATTTCTTAAGGGGGGAAGGTTGTAACACCCCGGAAATTCGAGGATTTCAATATTGTAATTTATTGTGTGATTTGACGCTTTTACCCTTGTTATGGGTATGGTCAATTGTTGACTTTTTGATTGATGAATTAAACGGACTTTGACATATGACCGTGACGTAGTTCGGGACGTCACGAGTTCATAGACAGGTGGCACGTCCAATTCGGACGATCAGGGAAAAAGTTATGACTACCGGAAGTTCAGGGGTATTACCGTAATTTGGACATTTGGGGGTGGAAATGTTGACTTTTATTTTGGCAACTAATTTTCAGTTGACTCAAGGACCGTCAGGTAGGCCTCGACGTCCTGAGTTCGTAGACAGGAGGCACGCCGAAATCGGACTCCGTACGAGGAAGTTATGGTCAGAAACGTGAAATCGGGAGGTTCGTGTCACGGTTTTCTTGTCGAATATTTTTATTCTAAAAGTTCTGATTGGAGGACACCTGGTGAGTGACAAGTGTCACTCACCCATTGGCTGGATTGGATCAGATCCACTATGGGATTAAAAACCATTTAAATCACCTTTTTAATCACAGCCCTTGATCTGATACACCCCTGATCTAATCTCAGCCTTTGATCTCATTTCAAGATCTAATCTGGACCGTTCATTCCATTGTGCAGCTTTCCCTCCATTTCTATATATTTCCTAACCCGGCACACTCACATACTGCCCATTCCAAACCATCACACCACATTGCATCTAACCCTTGCTCTGAGTGACGCTGGACTGGACGGGTGAGGCGGCAGACGGTAGGGATCACGGCGGAGGACGGCGGCGAGGTAGGGAAACCGGAAAACCCGAAACGGTTTTAAAACCCAGAATTTGGTAACTTGAATTCCAACGTTTAGTTTTGGTTTTTATTTACCCTAATCAACTCTAGGAACTGTTAGGAACCTATTGGGATCAATTGCGTGACCGGAGGTAGCCTGAACGGAGTGCAAACGGCAACGGAAACCGGGTCTGTTCATCGAGGTAAGCCTTCGATCCTATCTGTGTTTATCGATTTTGATTCCATAGAACCCTTCCTGGGATTAAGACGAGTAGTTAGGAACAAACCTGAACGAAAATGATTGAGAAATGGTGAAATGGTGACCGGGTCATGATCGCGGGTCTGATCGACCCGAGTTGCAGAGATACGGGTCAACCCGTCTGAGGACAGAGGTGATGACGTGGCACCCTGTCAGACTGTCAGGTGACGTAGACCAACCGTGAGCCGACACGTGTCACATGTCAGTGCACAGTCAGCACTGACATGTCAGTGACGTGGCCCAATCAGGGACTGCCACTTGTCGCTGACATGTCAGTGACGTGGACCAGTGCCGTGCTGACTTGTGGCACATGTCAGATCTGACGCGTGGCCTGACAGATCAGTGAGGTGGACCAATCGGATGTTGACATGTGGCACCTGTCAGAGTCTGACATGTCAGACCTGACAGCTGTTAGAAGACGTCAGCATGACGTCATGCTGACGTCAGCAGTGACGTCAGCGATGACGTCAGCAGGGACTGTTCCTGCGTTGACCGACGCGTTGACTGGCGCGTGTGGGCGCGTGTGAACAGTACTTTTGGTGGGACCACCACCATTCTTTAGGTTTCGACGATCCGGATCCAATGGGGGTGGTTTCGGGTCGATCGGAGATCATTAAGTTGGTCAAATTAAGGTTTATTGCATTGGGAAGCGCGTTCGGGCGGCTTTCCCGGGCCGGTTTCGGCCTAGGCTTTCATGGTTGAATGTTGGGGGTTTAAATTGACCTTTACGAATACTTTGGACTTGACAGGGATTGTACATTTGTACCAGGACGAGGGTATACGTTCGGTTTCTACCAGGATTGTACTGTGAGTGGGCCCGTTTTCATTAAACCCTTGCATGCTTAAATGTTTTCCGATTTACTTATATGTTCACATGCTGGAATCTATAAATGGTTTTGATGATATTGAGATTTCGGTTATGGCACGTTTCACGGTATTTGGGCATAAGACCCGTTTGATGAAACGTAACGATCGGTTCAGATTTTACCTATGTATACATATATGTTTGCATGTGGATATCAATAAAATGTATTTGGTACTGCACTGTATAGATCCTTCCATATTATATTGTCTCCTCCGGATGAGGTACCCCGGAGAGGTCACGGACGTCTAGAACGTCCAGCGTCTATGACGCTAAGCATCGGGGATGCTGTAACCAAACAGGGTTCGGGGATTGAACTCGGAATTGAGACCCGAGTGGCACGCGTAACCTTGTGATTGTGACCTTATTGGACGTCAGGGACGTCAGACATCGGGGATGTCGTGGTTGGAGTGTATAGTGCAGTAGCTGAAATTATGGTTATGGTTTTATTACATGCCTTATGATTCATATTATATTATTTATGATTTTAAAGGATGCTGCATGCATGTTTGGAAAACGGAGGGCTAAATTATATGTTTTACTTATCAAATGATTTTATAAACTTGAGTTCGGTCCACTCACCCTTAATGTTTTTGGTAACCCCTCCAGGTCGTGATATGAAGGTAGAGGAGGAACCTGAGGCTGAGGCATAGATCTACTTCTGCGTACCTGAACCCCTGCTGGGTGGTTTATCCGCAGGTTTATGTTAGAGTCGTGCTCGCAACTTGTAATTTTGAATTTCATCCCTTGTCTGACATTCGTTTAATTCGGATTTGATGTATGACTTTAATTTGGTTATTTATGCATTTGATGTTTTGAGGTTAAAATTGGTATGAATTATTGGGTGTCAGACGGGAGTAGGGCACGTCCCCTTGTGGTCCCTGTGGGATCGGGGCGGGTCCTGTCAAGTGGACGAGGGCAGAGCCGTCGTGGATGGCGGTGGAGACCACTTCGAAAGGTAAGCCGTGAACCAAATGTTGAATTTTGGATTTTCAATTTCAAGTGTTTTGGATGGCCTCTGATGATGTGATGATGTTTTGGAGGTTCATACGAGTTTGTGAGGATTGGAAGGGGAGAGTTTGGAAGGTTGAACGGTCGTGGAAGGTCGGGCAAAGTTTGGCCGTGAAAACCCAATTGAAAAGGTGAAGACTTGAACCATTTTTCCTTGTTCTAATCATCTAAATAGGTTGCTATGATTGAACAAGGAAGGTTAGGATTAAAAGGGGATGGAATCGGGTTAAAAATGAGAGAAAAACGAGCTGAACCGGTCATGCCGGTCCAAGGTGCAGGGCTGAACCGGACCAGTCGAGAGGTTGAAGATGATCCACAGTATTGCGACGGGTGGCCCACTTTCTGGGGAAGGTTCCAACATGTCAAATCATCTATTCAATGTAACGAACATTTTGGGACTGGTTTCGAGTCGATCGGACATCGTTTCAATATAGTTTGGGACGTCCGAAGGTTTAGGTTCGCGTTTAAAAATAGTTAGAAATTTCAAAAAATTACGGGGCTTTAGTGAGAGGTTATTTAAGAAGTTAGTAACCTTCTATTATGATTTGGACAGGTTCGGGAATCCCGGAGGCGACAATTGACCAGGGAGATGCTTATGGCACGCGTATCGAAGCGCAGCTTCGGACGGTCCGTGAGTGAACCTTTCTTTCCAACTTGATGCATGCATAAATGTTTTATAAGTGTTTTAATATAGGTTTTGTGATGCCATGAGTGCATTTGTTTATGGTAGCCTATTTACGTATTTGCACATATTTCGAGATTTCCGATTTTATACGATGTTTGTACGTGCTAGGTTTTCAACGAGAGTTTAATAAATGGATTTTGGATTTAGAAATATGAAATCGGGCACGAGACCCATTTGAATGGAAACTCTCGGACTTGGAGTCCATTTGATTTGATGAGGAATCGGACCGAGGGTCCATTTGAGTTATACAATTGAGCCGAGGGCCCCGTTGGTTTACCAATCCAGGCTTGAGGCCCATTTGGTTGTAATATCGAGCTGGAGGCCCCGTTGATAGTAGTAACTAGCTTGAGGCCCTATTGGTTGTGAAATCGGGCTTGAGGCCCCGTTGAATTATGGTTTCGGGCTTGAGGCCCAGTTGGTCGTGATATCGGGCTAGAGGCCCAGTTGATTGTAACATCGGGCTTGAGTCCCAGTTCGATTTATGAAATGAGAATTTGGGCATATGACCCTGTTGACCTGTGGATTTAGGCTGAGGCCTGTGAAAATAGAATTGAATCGGATTCGAGGAATCCTATTGAGTTGAATCGGGTTTGAGGCCCAGTTGAAAATGTGTTTTGAGAAAGAAAGTATTTGAAATGAATTATACCCTCCATTAGATTTATATGGTCTCCTCCAGACGTCGACCTGGAGAGTCACGATCCACAGACCAGAATGGGTATCCCCATAGGGATCCAGTTCCAGGAGTGGAAGTTATGATGTGGTCCCGGACCAGATTTCGGAGAGATGTTCGGACTAGATACGGAGATAGAGTTCGGACTAGATCCAGAAATAGAGCCTCCTAGACAGAGAATTCCTAGGGGAAGACTAGGAGTGAGACCCCGAGTAGTGTGCACACTAGTATAGAGATGAAATCGTGACATATATCGGGGATGTGTTCCCTAGGGGCTGTGTGCCACGAGTTGGAATCTTCTCGGAAGTGCCGCGGATGGGTGATACGTATCTTCATACGTATGAGGTTTTACGGAAAGTGATTTTGGGGCGGAGACCCCGTGTTCCATTTTTTAGGAAGTGATTTGGTAGAGAGACCCCGTATTAGATGTTTTGGTATTTCACTGAGAACAGTTTTGGGTTGAGACCCACGTTTTCTGGATTTGGGCAGAGTCCCACTTGTGTTTATTTGGGCTGAGTTCCCATGTATTGATTTATGGTTTTAAGATTGTGATTTCGGGTCGAGGACCCAAATGGTTTTATGGTTCATGACGGTTTATGGGGACCGGGCATAAACCCTTAAAAGGTTTTGACAATGTTTTCAAGGGTTTTATGAACGTTTTGGTAAATGGTTTTTGAATGCATGCATATACTTTTAGTGAAGGACATAAATGATATTTTTATGAAATGTGTTTTATGAAATTGTTTATTTTCGTCCACTCACAGTTTTTAATGGTTTTTAATGCCCTTCAGGTTGATCGCGGATGCGGACTGTAGCAGAGATCAAGACATCACACTTATCCTCCTACGATCCTGGCGTACTCTGGAAGCCCCGGTGAGGGCTAGAGATAGAATTTTCCGTGGTCTGACACTTCATGTCATATGTGATCAGGCGTGTCCCACGTTAATCCCGGGGGATTTGGGACGGGTCCGGACAGTTATGGTTATGTTTTCTGGTTGGGTCAACCTCAGGCTATTGGATCGCTATTTTGAAGTTGGGCTTTAATGATTCCTAGGGACGAACTCAGACGTTGTTTAGAGTTGGACTCGACTAGAGCCAACGAAGTTCGACTCCGCATAATCCTTTATTATCTACCGGTAGTACAGATGGGATGCTAGTTGGACTAGCAGGCTGATTGAACCAATGGGACGAGGTTTGACTTTTATGGATGGTTGGATCAGCGGGACCAGGTTTGGCTTGTATTGACTTGTGGTATGTCCAGAGGTTTTCAAAAGGATTTACAACCGAGGTTTTCAGGGAAATGTAGGCCATGGAAATTTCTGTAATTTTACATGTTTATGCATGCATGTTTTTATAAAACGAAGGGTTTAAAAGATGATTTTGGAAAATGGTTTTGAAAAGCTTTATTTTTTTTTTCCACTCACAGTTTTTATTGGTTTTGACACTCTCAAGGTTGATCTCGGGACGTGGGTTATATTGAGGCTAAGACATTTTCGTGGGTCTGCGCACTCATTAACCAGAGTAGATTCTAGTAGTTATTTTAATTTGTATCTAGTGCTCTGGGTATGTATGATATTGGTGGATTTTGTTTATGCTTAACACAAGGAGTTTATCCCTTGTCTGACACTGGGTTTGTAATATAATTGGTCTGAAGGTAATTTGGTAATTTTTAGTGTGTTTGTATCAGACGGGAACAGGTACCCTCACTGGAATCAAGGGTGATTTCGGGGAGGGTCATGTCACCTACTCTCAGGGCCTACCATTACCTTCATTTTCTAGCATCTCCCCTCCCCCAAACTATCACCAAATCCGAGCACCAACCATCAACCTACTACCAAACCAAAACCCCCAACAAGCCATCATTTTCACCCATGTCCTTTAGCCCCTCTTTGTTCCCCAAGTATCCCATCCCTACCATTTCCAAATCCCCTCCAAAATCATCCAATCTCCCATTATCACCATCATCGTCTTCATTCTCTGAAGTCTAATTCAATTGGGTCAATGACATGCCACCCACCGAAAAAAAGAGCGACTCCTCCATGCCATAGCTTCTCCCGGAACATTCCATCCTTCTACAATCGAACTGGGTTTCGATTTTGGAGAGAAGATCTTGGATTTTTTCAACAGCTCCATCGTCGAAACTTAATCTTTTGAAGAGAAGATCTCGTCGTCGGATTTAGTTAAAACCCAAAGTCTCGTCAATCCGATGAGTAACTTATTGGGAATTGATTCGATTGGGTTCGTGAGGGATTTGATGGAGTTGGAGAAATTCTAGACCGGGTTGGCTACAGTATGGAAGCGACCATTGTAAAGTGTGTTTCATAGATTCTATGGTCGACCCATCAAGCTCTTCTCTGCTATCAAATCCATGTCCATATCCTTCTTCCCCTTACTATGTATTGTCATTATTTCCCAAATTCTTGTTTTATTGGTTTTTACTGTCTTTGGGCTATTATTGTTTTTGGTGGTTTGTGGGTCTGAACTGATAGGGTTTGAATTGGCGTCGTATTCCCCATATTTTGTTGGGTTCTTTATAATTGATGTGATTGTTCTATTTGTTGTTTTGCTGAATCTTCAATTGAAATGGAAACCGTGTTGTATATGCATTGCAAGCATGTCAACGGTAAGTTTTCCATGGAAATTGTAAGAAGAGGAGGATAAAGTTGTGGATGAATGAGCGAAGGCCCATCTGGGTTTCTTGACTTGTGGAGTGGATAATGTGATGAGTTCAGAAAAAAAAAATTACCAATCTTGAAATTTTTATTGTTCTTTCAATTTCTTGGTAAGGATGTGGCAAGTTCAGATGATGAATTGGGAAAGACAAAAAATTGAATTGATAATGATTGATGAAGATGATGAATTAGTGAATACGAAGAAGAGAAGAAAATGATGAATTAATATTTTTCCCAAACATGCTCATCCAAAATTTGCCATGTCAGATGCTGAGTGGCATTCACTATCTGCCACAAAGACAATTAACTGAGTTTTGGATGGAATTTTTGACGAAAGTACGCTTTTGAAATCGAAAGTATAGTTTGGGTACGAAAAATCCATTTTTTTTATAAGTATGGTACCTTTTTTAAATCGTGACAGGACCTTCCCCGAAATCACCCTCGATTTTTGTGAGAGAGTATGCTCCTATCTAACACAAACACACTAAAATCCCCAAAATACCCTCAATATGAATATATTACAAACTCAATGTCAAACAAGGGATAAACTCCATGTGTTAAGTATAAACGTAATACATAAAATAATACATAAACAAAGCACTAGACATGAAATTAAAAGACTATCAAAACATACTCTAGTTAATACGAGTGCGCAGATCTACGAAAATGCCTCAGTCTCAATATAGCCCACGTTCCGAGATCAACCTAGAGGATACCAAAACCTTTAAAAAATGTGAGTGAAAAAAAATAAAGCCTTTCAAAACCCATTTTCCAAAATCATCCTTTAAACCCTTCGATTTATACAAACATACATGCATAGCATATGAAAATACATAAATGTTCCTGACCACATTTCCCCGAAAACCTTGGTTGTAAATCATCATGAAAACTTCTGGACACACCACAGGTCATAAAAGCCAAACCACATCCCACTGGTCCAACCAACCATAAAAGTCAAACATCGTCCTACTGGTCCAACCAGCCCGTTAGTTCAACTAGCGTTCCCTCTGTACTATTGATAGACAACCACGGATTCTACGGAATCCAACTCTGTCGGCACGTGACGAGTCCAACTCTGACCACGTTCGAGTTCGTTCCTGAGAATTATCAGAGTCCAACTCCTGAATAGCGATCCAATCGACTGAAGTAGACCATACTAGAAAACAGTTACCAGAAATACCTTTTCTAACCTGAGCACAAGCCCAAAACATTTACCTCCCATACATCAGCCCAAAATAAGGTTTCCAAAACCACCATAAAACATGTGTCTAGAAAACCACAATCAAATACACATTCCAAAACCATCCATTTATCCAGAAAACATAACCATAACCATAACTAAAGCATAAGTACATCTTGGTGGAGATTAACTAGCATAAGTCAATCTTCAACTCTAATACCAACTTTTATGTTTGCCCAATCACACCAAATGAGAGGAATCTTAAATTTTCTATAGTCTAACAAGATGATATCTTTAATAACACTGTAATATGCTACGTTTCCAACTACTTGTGAAGTGTCTCTTGCACTTGCCATACACATAGTTTCTGCTTCAAGGAAAACACTACTATTTTGTGCACTAATCTTAGCATCTCTTGTGTGGAACCGATGTCCATTGATAATGAGACCTGAATAAGAGAGTACATCTATTATGGGTCCACATCCAAGCCATTTCACTATATCTAACATGTCATGCTCTTCATCCATTATAACTTTCTTTGCTAGCCATTCAATGTATGTTTCCATGTGCTTCTTTATCAGAAGACTTTCACATCTTATAAGATAAGTGTTTACAAATTTAAGTTCCTCTAGGTGCATTCTGCAAGAAAGTAAAAACATTCAATAACACTAGAAAGTGTGAATCAAGATAATAGTGTTGGTAAAAAATAGTCTTATTCTCGATATGGTTCTAATTCAGTGGTATTCTCCAACACATATAGATGAGCAGCGTCAAACATGGTAGAATGCAATGTCTTCAACGTTCCTTTACCAATTGGTTTCCCTCCATTTATTGTCTCATCTTTAAAATTCTCACCATGGGAATTAGGTTGCTCAACTAGTGATGCTGGTTGTGCCATATAATCACTACAATAGCTCGTGCACTCTTTTGCTAAAACCTTTTTAGCTATGCATCCTTCAGAATTTGAACTGTTTTCACATATCCTTTGAGTTCCTTCATAAATCTAAACCCCAATTTCCATTATAAATATAACTATCATCTCTAGGACTACCGGTAATTAGGATTATAAAATTCAAAATCAAAATTCAGAAATGACCTTTCAAATGGATACATCCAACAAAATTGTGTAGGGCCACCAATTCGAGCTTCTTGTCTAAGGTGAATTGTTAAGTAAAGCATGATCATAAAGAAAGACCCGCGGGGGGGGGGGGGGGGGGGGGGGGGGGGGGGGGGGGGGGCGTGGTCCCAGCATATCTACCCTCTGACATATTGCATTGAAAAATACATAGTCGAAGTAATGCAACCCTTGAACCTTTTTCTAAAAGTCCTCTTACTAGTAGTCCTTTTACTAGTGCGAGCAGCACTTGCTGTATTAAGATGTGATAATCATGGGACTTGAGGCTTAAGATTTTGCAATCTCCTAATGATACTCTACTTGCAATGTTAGAGCTATAACCATATGGCAATCTTAAATTCAGCAACCGTTTACAAAAAAAAGTTTCTTCTGTTTCTTCGATAGTACAAACGGTGCCTTTGATTTTAGAACCAGTAACATCATTTTCTATATGTAAACCCTTTCTGATGTCCAATTCCTTCAAATCTTTACGAGAATTCAAACCCTACTTTGTTTTTTGCTTCATATTCGGAAGTACGACAACCGTCATCTCACAAATGTTCTTCTCAATATGTATTACGTCCAAATTGTGACGGAGTAATAATTTATGCAGCGTGGAGAAATCAAATTAATACTAGTGCTATTTAATCTTAAAAATTGAAGCTATAAAATAATTTTTAATTATTTGAAATGGAAATGACTTACATACCAATATGGTAACTCAGAAAATGCATTTCTTTTTCCAGGGAGAGCTAACATTAACTTCCTTTTTGTCATGTTCTTCATTGCCATCTTCTTTATCTATATCTTCTTCAATAACATCTTTCGTTCTTTTCCCTTTTCCCCATTTCTTCTTACTTTCTTTTTCCAAGTTAGTTTCAAAGGATGAGACCACCTCAAGAACTTCTAAACCACTTAACACTCTAGGCTTACGTCCATGTTCTTTGTTTCCATCAAACTAAAATTTATGAAATAAAAAACGATGACGGTGAGAAAGAAACCTTCTATGGCCCATATATGAAAACTTCCTACTATTATGTAGCAATTTTGAACTTGTCTCAACCCCACATACTAGACATACTTTTCTACCATTTGTGGAATATCCAAATAAATTTGCATAAGCTGGAAAATCATCTATCGTCTACATCAGTACAGCTTTTAAGTTGAATGTTGACTTACTAAATACATCATAGGCACTTACACCATTAATCCACAACTCCTTCAAATCTTCTATAAAAGGTTCCAACTATACATTTATATTATTTCCTAGCTGCGTTTTTCCGGGGATGAATCATGTCAACAATAAATTCTCTTTTGACATACACATAGATGGTGGAAGGTTATACATAACTAAAATGACTGGCCAACAACTATACTTGAACTAATATCAGCAAAGGGATTAAATTCATCTGAAGAAAGGCCAAGACGAAGACTACGTGGATCTGATGCAAAATTAAGCCACTGACTATCAATTTTTTTCCATGCGATTGAATCAACTGGATGTCGCATCATCCCATCCTCACTTTTATTATTGTTTCGTCATCTATTTTTGAATTTTCAAGTGATCCATACATTCTCCTAAATCTCGGTATGATTGGAAAGTACCGCAGAACCTTAGAAGGCACTCCTTCATGAATCATTTTGGTTCTTCCATTGATTTTCCATCGCGAAGAACCACATTGTGGGAATACAACCATGTGCTCTAGTTCCTTTCTAAATAAACAACAATGATTCTCACAAGCATGCATCTTTTCATAACCTAAGTCAAAGGTATTCAAATTTTTTTTTGTTAAGTTTAAAGAATGAGGAAGTGTACTATCATATGACAAAAAAGCTCGAAAAATCTCCAAGAGTTCATCAAATGTTTTATCTGTCACAATATGTTTGGCCTTATACTTGTATAGTATCATTGTAGCCGACATCTTGGTGTAACTACTACCTGCATATAAAGGAACTTCTGCTTCTTTCACTGAGAGGCAAGTTCTGACTCTTTTTCTTGTGAAAAGTCCTAGACATTTTCTTGAAAGTACATTTCTCTGTACATCTTATACGTGTCTATTATTTCTATCATCTATGCATCTTCATCTGGACTATTGCACTTGGATCTTCCCCATGTAAGACCCATTTAGTTTATGTCGGATCCATCCCATACATGACCAAGTAGCCATATACAATTTCAAAATAATGGTGTTGTAGGTTTAAGCAACGGCTGCAAGGGCATTATTGAATATTTTCTGGATGCCCTTTACTTCTTTGAACCATATTAACAAAACGTCTTGCTCCTTCACGATAAGCTTTCGAAACTAAAACTAAATAAATAAACTAATTCTTTAATAAAATAACTACATGTGTTTAAATTAATTATTTTTATAGAGTTTTGAAATGAACATGGAAAGGAAAACCCATTCTCTATCCATGCTAGATGTCCTACCTCTTTTAGTTGCACTCGCCTCTAGTTCGTGTTTAAACACCTATACAAAGCATGAACATCTCAATTAGAATTTTCTGATGCCCGTACAGCTTTATCAAATTGCAACTACATATTCATAAGCGTGTTTTTCTATATAAAACTAGGTACCAAAAGAAAAAGTTATAATACGAGGAGCATTATTAATTCAGATGTTATAGCATGAAGAATGGAGGAATTTATCTGGTAAGTAGTGATGAATGAGTCCTGATGACTCAAAAGGCAAATTCAAGCTCCACTACTTTTTGCATGGATAGAAATAACAATAATACCTAGGTACACACAATATCCACTCCGATGTATGTGCTAGAACGTTTTCAGGCATGCACCAATTTTAGAACAACTCCAGCAAATTCAACATTATTACTTCCTAACCGTCTTAGTTGATCACGAATAAATAGATTTGTCATTCATTATTGCAGAAACCATTCTAGGGTATACAGTCATGTAACAGATTTCCTAAGAGTCACCATATCTTAAAAATATTGCACAGCATCAAACTTCGTATTAGCACACATACATCCCAAACATTGTGGGGTAGGACTATAAGATAGCTTCAACAAATCACAACTTCAAGCTTACCACAGTATCAAGAAGCATAAGATAGAAAAAGAAACATAATTTTTCTTTTGTGGTAGATAAAGATTCATAATTTCATATCTTAATTAACTAAAGCAAACAAAAACTGAACTAAAATAAAAACCCGTCTCTCCCATCCCTTTTTATAAGTAGTGATGAATAAGTCTTGATGACTCAAAAGGCAAATTAAAGCTCCACCACTTTTTGCATGGATAGAAATAGCAATAACATATGTTGATAGTCAAGCAACTTGCATTATTCAATTTGAATCTCTTCTCACTCAGCTTTCATTTGACCTTTCACTACAGTACTCAAACAGAATTTATGCAGATAGTATTATTGTTGCTCCTCCTTTACAAGATTTGAAGACATATATATAGCTCTAGCGCATACACATTCAAATGTACTAGCTATATATTACTAATCTTGCCGGAGATATTAACTTGAGGCCAATTAAAATCGAATAGAGAATGCACTACATAAGTATTTGTTATAATATATTAAAATAACATTAACAATAGTAAGGATTTAAAGTTGTAGATGAGAAAGAATTTCAGTACCTTCAAGTCTTCAGGATTTTGAGTTGAAGATGGGTAAGAATATTGGTAGCAGGTAGAGAATTTCAGTACCTTCATGTCTTTAGTACCTTCAAATCATACAAATTAAAATAGACCAAACTTACTTTCTAATGTCCAGGGTTTCACTTTTTCTTTTCTCTTTTGGTTAGAGGTAGAGAATCCCCCCTAATTTTTCTTGTAAATTTATTTTCTATTTAAAGCATGAAATCTACAATTTCTATTTGCACTCTGATGTAGAAACAATCTTGAATTTTTGCTCCATGATCAAGCAAATAAAGTAAACCCAACTCATGGCCCAACTCCATTTAAATCTACACAATCCTCTCAAGTACCAATGCCCTAAGTATTACATGGGATTCCTCTTGTCCCTATGGAACTTGCATCCCTTCCAACTTAAATGACTAAAAAAAAGAAAACCTATTTCAGAGGGATCCCTAAGCTTAATGGAAATTCTCTTTCATAATTCTGTCTTTCATCACTAGGTTAATTTGATATGTCAAAAGACTGAACAAAAATTGCTAAGTGAAGGATGCACTGTATTAAAATCTTTGGTAAAATGAGTTCTTTAGGAAGATACAAGTCCAGAACAATACACACATTTCTAACATCTGCATCCTTGACATCAAGATCTGTAGTCACCAGATGAACTTCACCTTTGTATTAGTCAAATAGCCATACTTGCAAAAGTATCAACATATAAAAACTGAAACACCTTGATATACTAGTGCTAATCATTAGCAAAGATATACATCAACAGTACTCACACTATGTAATTTTCAGTTGGATAGAGCAAACCCAAGAATGCTAATTCAATGTCGGTCCGGCCTTTTTTGGATTGTTCACTATAAAAACACATCCACATACACAAAGCATACTTCAATTCACAATGTAATACTCAAGCCTATCAATCAAAGGCTTAATTTGCAGCTGAACAAAGATGGAGAAGAAACAACTTTTGCAGAAACAAACAGGAAATATAATGTAAGATGAAGAAAAAATCCATGAGCATCTAATACAATCATCTCAGAGAAAAAGAAAAAACAAATCCCATCAACCAATCATAATTACAGTAAAAGAAGGAAGCCTTAAAAATTATTCGTCAACGAAAACCATCGAAGCAAAATATCTATTCCAGTAGCAAAGTAACTGTAAATCCTCCTTTTTGTTCTCAAAGAGTCCCCTACCCCTTTCTAGCAAAACTTTCCATTAGAAAAAAAGGCAAAACCAGCATGTCCCCAAGGAGTGAGCATCTTTTACTAGCCTCAACTAAAAAGCCCCTAAAAAAGTAAAATGGTGCCTTAGACACAACCCCACCATTTTAACTCTTCCAACAAGTGATCCCATATATTCCTAGTAAACAGAAAATGCACAGTAATATAGTCAAGAATCTCCCCTTACTTTCGGGAGACACAACTTAATGTGGGTATCATATCCATAGGGCCTTATTCTTGCACCTCTATGGGAACACCAGCCTTTCAAATGAACTTAAATGGCTTAAAGGGCGGATGCAATGTTAGAGAAGGATCAAATACTTTATAATTGATCAATGTTGAACTTATAAGCTTCCAAACCACAAACCTAGATAATCCCTTTTTTCCAAACAGCTATATTAAAATTAAATTGCCAAATGAACTAGGTACAAACGCAAGTGAAATCTCATAGACAATTTGACCATTACATTAATATATTCATGGCATACAGGTGATCCACACACATTAATATATTCATGGCATACAGGTGATCCACACACAGGATAGCTCTTTTTGAATACATGCTTTACTAAGCTCACCATTAGATCTCCCGTCCTCACCATACGATCCATACCTGTTGTGCTCGATAAATATAACCTAGACAGAATGGTATAGCGCAAATCTCGTAGATGTACTTAGGACACTATGAAAGTAAGGGGGAGGGCCCGGATACTTGATCATTCCCTTTCCCCATACATCCATGAGCTACAACATCAACTCCAACTTCTTTAGTAACATCTACCATGGCCTGTTTTCCCGTATATTGATTGTATGAAACAATTTTTTTCTTCTTTTCCAAATGAAAAGGTAATAGATATATCGATAATGACGTGAAACATTCTAAAATTAAGCTACTACAAACAAAGACCCAGCTCTACCGGAAACAAACCAAAGAGAACTGACCTTAAAAAAGCATATGCATTTTTCAAGAATCTAAAAGGTTGTATCTTAGTCTTTACGATTTTGTTGGCTGTGTGCATATAAACCCATATGGTAATGATTTATAATGAAAAGAACATTCAAGACATCAAATTAAGAGATCACCTTAGCAATAACAGGACGGGCGATTGAAGTCCCAACTCCCAAGCGAGTATTTCCTCTCATCGATTGCACCAGCCCATTAGCATGGGAATATATAGTCTTTTACAAACTTCTCTTTTAGATCCTTTACTGCTAACTAAGAAGCGCAGGTAGCCTTAGCCTTCTTCTTCAGACCTTCCAACTCTTTTAACTCCTAATAATTTAGAATAAACAGCAAGCATGCAAGTCAGAACTAATACTTACCATCTTAAAGTACATTGAATAAAACCAGAAAATATTGACTTTGAAGTAGATGTTGCTACTCCTTACTTACTTGAGCAACATCCGTCGTGAACCAAACAACTTCACATCCTTAGTTTTCCCTGCAAGTAAAAAAATAATTGAACTAAACATAACAACAAAGTAAATAGTCAGAAGAAACAACTAGTAAGTTAACTGTGGCCTTAGAGACACAAAACAACATATGCAATATGCATCAATAAGCATTCACATTGAGTGTAAGGAAAAGGTTCCTGGAATACATAGAACGGAATACACTTTAGTTCACAGGAAAAATCAGACAAATATATATACATCCATGAATACCAAAATGCAGTGACCGTCACAGAGAAGCACTTATATCAATATCTCGAAACCCAAACAATGAGAAAGAGACCAAACGCCCCAATTTATTTATTTTTTTCCAGATTTTTCAGCAAACAAAATAACAACTTATTCTACAAGAATGTTGAGAAAAATGGCATAAGGGTGAACCAGGCTGACAGAGAGATAGAGTACCTATCTGTGTGATGTTGAAGAGCGGTGAATCCCAAACCAGAATGGATTCTACTGTGCTTGGTCCAAATCTCCAGCCACCCACAGGAGAAGCAATCGGATACCCAGATCCTCTATTTATACGCTTTAACTGTCCCCTAACACTTACAGCCCCTGCAATTTTTGGAAGGACTAGAAGTTGAAGCATGAGAAGAATCATTGTCATCCAAAGAGCCGAGCCTAAAATCAACTGACCCAAACCGTAATTCGTACACATAATCATCTAGCTCATAAAATGCAGATATATTAGCAGGGTTTAGGAAAGGGGTTTACCTCAGAGAGAAAAGAAGCTTCATCGTCCCCAATCAGTCTTCCTCTGAGCACGTCCTGTGAGAAATGGAGCGTCCTTACTCGAAACTCAAAACTCAATTTCAAACAATGAAAAATATGCAGAAATTCAAAACGAAACGCAAGACCTAAACCCCAAGCTTGAACTCCCCTCTTCATCAAATTAATTCAATCACCTGACCACTCAGCTCCTTCTCACTGATGTCCCACGATTTTAGCGATTCCTTTTAGTACGGCCTGTTGTTTACGATTTTAGCCATTTTTTTAAGCATGGCCAGCTGAAATATAAATTCTCTAGTTTCTTTTTTGAGAGGGAGGAAGCTAAAGCTTGGGTTTCCTAAGAATTCAATATCTTGTACCGTGTTTGTTTTTTGAGAAACAAATCTAACTGCGAGCGAGCCTGGGCTCTTTAGAATTTTAACTGCGAGTAGCCCTCCCCGTTCGGCCAAGCCCATGATTTTATGGGTACCCAATAGGTCCAATGACAAAAAGTTCGATTCGACCCATATATTGACGAATTGGACTTGCGCCTAAGGTATTCAAATCTGATAGGCCAGATAGGCTCGAGCCCGATAAGACTCGGTAAACTCAGTCTGACCCGTCCTTGTAAACCCGATCCATAAACCTGAATATATAAAATAATTATAAATTAAGAATTAATACCTAATCAAATCTTATTATTACTATTTCAACTCAAACCCAAAACTCCAACCTAAGTTCAACCTAATTTTTATAAAAGTGCATGTTTTTATATACAGCTCCACATCCCACTGTTCCATCTTTACCGAAAAGATTACTTGGGTCATTGCAATTTGATATAGGGAATTCACCAAATTCACTCTTTTTGACCCACTTTGATTATGATACATTTACTACATTGAGTGATAATTAGGAGTAGCATAGCTCCACAAAGAATCTCTCAGGAGCTAGCCCTTCGAATAACTCTTCATAGAACTTACTACAATTCAAGTAGATTTGTGATTAGTGACTACCTTACCATGTCTCGACTTTGTGGTCGAAAAGTTAAGTCAATTCTCCAAACCCAATAGGTTCCCTTCTTACCTTGTTGTAATATTCAATAATGATATTTAAGCTCAACTCACACTTTTATAATTAGGTAGGTAGGTAGAAATAGGTTTAGTAGGCCCGGCTCAAGTGGGCTTAGTAGGCCCGATCCATAAAACTCGATAAAAGCCCGGCCTAAATTTGGCTAGACAAAGGGCACGGGCTTTCATATTTATAATTAAGTCCGCCCGACTCGGCCCGTTATTTTTTAAATTACGAAATAGGCCCGGCCCGGCCCGGCCCAAGTCCAAAATTTTTGGGCCAGGCTTGCCGGACCTGGACCAATGATGAGGCTTAACTGCGAGAACTGAAAATGTTGAGGTTGCAAAACTAAAAAATTTCTTTTGTTCTAAGTGCGTGCAAAAGTGCGTCGTACATTCTTTATAGGTATACATTGCACGCTTTAAAAATTATATTTTTAGGGCACACATTCAAAACGCGCCCTAATTAGTTATAAAAAGGCACACACATATTGTGTGCCCTAAATAGTTTAAGAATAACCTCTTTTAAGGTATGCAAAAATACATTCCCTAAAAAGTACCATTTTAGGGCATGCATTTTTGCACGCCCTAAAAACCCACTTTTGGTGCAGCGAAACCATAGAATAAAATCATATAAATATGTAAATATGCATCACAGTTATGAAAGAACGTATCCACTCACAGTACCGCCGATCGCCCAAATCCCTACCCATAAGCTAATTTGAAGTCTCTCGGGCATTCTGGCCTGTAAAAGTCACACCCGAGGGTAACCGACAATCTATATAATTTCATACGTAAACACCCCTTAAACCTCGAAACCGAAAACATGTCCCGAACACACTTTCTGAGGAGAAAATTACCCAAAATTACCCTCAAACACATTCGATAGGCTGGAAACCACCACCATTTGATTCAGGACGTCGAAACCTTTCAAACAAGATCAACCCCACCTTGAACATCGTGCCAACGTGCAGCCACACGCCGATCAAAGTTCGATAATCAACTCTTACGCCGCTCTTCACGCGTGACGTTGGCTACTGACGTCAGCTCTAGTTGACGTGGCACCCTACCATGTGGACCTGACACCTGAAAACTTGCCATATGGCACCTACTGACAAGTGCAACATGGCACCACCAACCACCTACCACGTGGTACCCCTGCCATGTGGCCCACCGACCGCCTGCCATAGGGCCCACCGCCCACCTGCCATGTGGCCCACCGGCCACCTGCCATGTGGCACCCATGTCTCGTGTCAGCGGTGCCACGTGGTACCTGAAAATCTGACATCCTACATGTCACCGTGCCATGTGGCAACACGCGAGATCTGCCATGTGGCACCCGCCATATGTCAGTCGACATCATCATGATGTCACTTGGTGACGTCACCTACTCGCCGAACATGTGCGGGCCTCAAAATTTTGATTTCTCCACGCTAATTTTGATTTTCAATAGCCACATGTTTTGTTGCCCTTCCATAGCGTTTAGTGAATTTTTTGTTTTAAATTTCCATTTGATAGCACTTGTGCAAAAGTGTTATAACATAATGCTGTTAATAACATATTTTCTTATAGTGCATATATAAACTTCGTCATTGAGATAGCCACAAAAAAAATTATGTTTTTCACATTGAATTGACGAACATGCAATTAAGTTAAACAAAAAGATCTAGAATCAAACATATGGTTTAATGCTTTGACCACATGACTGAAGTTTTTCCCATAATCAAGACTAGCCTTTTAATGAAACTCATGGCGATCAGGCGAGCTTTGTACCATGAACCATAAAAAATATGTTTGATATCGAAAACTCATGTATTAAGGGTAACATTCATATTTGGCTGGCGATTAACAAAAACCCAAGTGTCGGCGCAATATCATGCCGAAAATTCTTCTACCATGCTTGTGAACCACTCCTAAGATTTCTTAGCTTGAGTAAACCAAGTTGGCTCAACTAGTAAGGAAAAATCATCAATAGAAGCAAAATTAGCTTAAGTGGGACTGAGTTTTAAAGTACCTGTTTGATTTCTCATTACTATAGTATGAGCTTTGGATGGCAGAATCATACTTCGAGGCTTATGAGATGCACCACTAGAGGTGCAATCGACAGTGACAAGTTTGAAGCAATGCTAGTAAACTATTTGAGAAGGATGTTCAAAGGAGGTTGTACATTATACGAGGTAATATAGCAGTAATGACATGACCCATCCTGAATTCCCAACTCGAAATTCGTGAGAAGTCTTGCTTTCGTCTGACAACACTTTAACTTTCAAAAATTCTCGAAATTCCCTCACAATAACAATAAAACATCAAGAGAATTCTACCGTAACTTCAACAAAATCTCCCTTGTAGCCGAATCAAATCATTTTCCACCTGTTAGACGAATGATGCAAATAAAAAACCAAAAATCTAACCAAACCATTATAGACACGTAACTTTCTCAAGTAGGCTCCGAATTTTGCATGCCACTTGTCTATGAACTAGACCTATGCAATGGTCCAAGGAAATTTTCCAAAAAGTATTCCCAAACCAAAAGTGGCTCTCAAACTCCTCATAAACTTGCGGGTGAAATCATCAATCTGATTTTTCACTAAAACTCGCTAATTAAACGCATGGGTCACTACAAACAATGGCCAATGGAGATAGAGGGGCTAGCACCAGTTTAGGAAGGTGGGGCTTGAGAAGCCGAGTTGGGTAAATGAATAAGAGTGGAAATGGGTCGTGTCATGACTCTAATTTACCTATTTAGGCTCAACCCGAACCCAACTCATTTATTAATCATGTCAAACTATATAAACTCAAACCCGACCTGTTTATTAACCTGACCTGTTTAACCTATTTATTAAATGAGTCTTGTTCTGTTTAACTAGTTTAACATATTTAACATATTTAACCAATAAATGATAACATACTAAAACAATTTTTCCCCTAAAATATTAAACACCATTAGCAAACTTCATCATTCATAAGTTCAAGTAATAATTTAGAGTCTAGACCAACAAAACATCATCATAAATGTAATTCTAAGTTCCAAAAGAAAGTAAGCAACACATTGTCTCATTTAGTACATAATATCAAATAAAAATAAGACGGACTAATTAGCAAACTCTAGAGGAAAAGTTTCAACAAAAAAAAAAGTATTAAACTTGATTGGATCTACATAAATCACATAACAAAGCAACAACTAATCAACACCTATAATAAAACAAAGAAAACATTAGAATCCAACCTCAAAATTAATAACAACAAAAAAAAGAAAAAGAAGCTAGAGTGTAAACTTGATTAGATCTTCATGTCCCACTGATGAAGATAACGTGATAATTCTACGCTAAAAATCAACGCTAAAGACAAATATAATGAATACATATATGACACGGCCCATCCCAATCCCCCTGGGATTAACGCGGGATGTGTCATGCTCCCGTTTGACACGAAGTGTCAGACAAGGGATAACTCAAAACCCCAACCCGTTCGGGGCTTCCAGAGTGCGCTCGGATCAGTGGAAGAGTGTGATGTCTCGGTCTCCGCTATAGCCTGCATCCGTGATCAACCTGAAGGGCATTAAAAACCATTGAAAGCTGTGAGTGGACGAAAAAAATAATTTATAAAACACATTTCACAAAAAGACATTTATACCCTTCACTAAAAAACATGCATGCATTCGAAAACCAGTAATCAAACCATTTACTTAAATAAATCATTAGGGCCTTAACCTAACATCATAAATCCAAAGCATGTGGGAAGTCAGCCCAAAACTAATCATGTGGGAACTCAGCCCAAATCCATCAATATCGAATAACCAGTTTATCAAAATACAATTTAACCAATCTGTAGCATCCCTAATGCCTAATCAATACCATTGTCACAGTTTTCCAAGCTACACGTTCTACTCGGGGTCTCAAGTCCCGAGTCTCCCAAGGTCCACCTAGGTCAATGATCCGCAGATCAATGACCCTCCTTAAAGGTTATCATCCATAATTTCACTCCTGATCATGAGCTGCGCCTCAGGGCAGCCCCTCTCAGGTAGTGCGCCGTGACTACTCCGGGATATTACGAGATGTCAAGAGAAGACAACCAACCACTCCAGGATACTACAGGACGCCTAGATGGCAACCATCGAGATGATGGTATATGGAAAACATTTCATAAATCATCTCAAACCGTTCAAAGGGACCTATGCCCGAGATTTCCATAAAACCATCGTAAATCCATAAATGGGTCTCATACCCGAAGTTTCATAAACCAGTTCCACAATTCCAATTTTCAAATTCAAGGGACGTAGCCCGAAATTCCATTTCATAAACCCACTAGACCTCAAGCTCGATCATGTAAACCAACTGAGTCTTAAGCCCGATGCCTTATTAAATCAAATGGACATCCAGTCCGATAGTTCATAATTCAAATGGGTCTCAAGCCCAGTTCCATATTTCCAAATCCGAAATAATACCATTGAACCATTATTAAAAACACAAGCACATATAAATCCAATATAAAACCATACGTCTCAAAATACATGCAAACACGTGAATACTTAATACCACAATCAAATTCATCATAAATCACATATTGAAAACATATAAAACAGTTATGCATGCATCAATTTAGAAATCAATGTCCACTCATAGACCGTGCTAGTTGCTGCCTCGATACGCGTGCCATAAGCATTCCGGGGCTAATCACCATCACCGGAACATCTGGTCTTATCCAAATCACACCTGAAGGTCACTAACCATCTATACAAGTCCATAGGATAAAACTACAAAATTCCCAAAAATGTCAACGTGTCCTAGACACGTTTCCCAAGGTGAAAAACCTCAATTTGACCGACCTAACGATCTTCGATCGACCCAAAACCATCACCATTGGATCCGAATTGTCGAAACCTTTAAAATGACACTAGGCCACCTCAAAATTTGAGCCCACGCGCCCCACCCGACTGGTCAACCCAAAATCAATGCTAAAAGTCAACCTTGAAAAGTCAACGCTGACGTCATGCTATGTCAGCACTAACAACCTTGACAGTGCCACATGTCAAGCTCTCATTGGTCACTATCTAACATGTCAGTCTGACATTGTCAAATCCGATAGGATGACGTCATTTCTGATGTCATCATGTCATCCCTGTCCTTCGACGGGTCCTGCAACCGGGTCGCACAATACCCACGACTCGACCTGGTTGGTTCTCCTTCAATTTTCAATTATTTTCAATCCCGTTAATTCCTACAGCTTTGTCTAATCATCCCTAAGAGATCTATGAATTTAAAACCCTGAAATCGAACGGTAAACTTACCCTTTGGATCCAAGAATAGTGAGCCCAGGTTCCTCCGTCGAGTTCCCTCAATTCTGGCAACCTCTGGCTTTGATACTAGGCCCATTGAGTTCGTCTCGACCTTAGGAACATCATCATAATCATCAAATTGATCAGCAACCAACAAAACCAATTCCACCATTTTGACCCAAAAACAGGGCTCACGGGTTTGGGCTTACCTAGCCATCGTTGCTCTATCATGGTCATCGTCGTGATCGTCTCACATTCCCTTTCCATTTTCCTTCACTGGCCACCAGCATTAGACAAGGTTTATGGGGTGTTGTATAGGATGGGTTCACAGGTTTGAGTTTTCCTTACTGTGCCGCCGTGACCCCCGCCGTGGCTCAGGCCATCCCTCAGCCTCACCTTTCACCGTCTCTCTATCTCATTCAATCACTCAGTCCCTTAGTCTCTCACATGAACATAGATGAGGATATGGTAGTGGGGTGGTATGTATTTGTGTGTTTGTTTGAGTTAGAAGAAGGTGAAGATGATACACGGGAAGGGAAAAGAGAGGTGAGGAAAAATTAATTAATTAAATGGCCATTCAGACCAAGATCCACCTTTTAGGGAAAGTGACCAATGGGATGAGTGACACTTGTCACTCATCCAAGAGGAGCCCCACATTAATTAATCAACCAGTCATAATTAAGTATTATTTAACTCGAATCCCGAGGCACTAATTAAATTGATTTCGATCCCGTGACCATGACTTTCCCGTTCAACCTCCAATTTCGGCTTGCCGCTTGTCTATGGATTCGTGACGTCCCGATCTACGTCCTGGTCATCGGTCCTCGTATGTTTGACTCACCGGGTCAAAAGTCAACATTTTTTCCAATTCTAGGGGCAAAACGGTCATTTTACACCATCCGTCCGAATTCTCTCGACTAATCCCCGATTAGTCACGTTAATTCATAATTAATTAATATTTAATCCCGATATTCGAGACTGGTCGTTACAATATAACTATAATTTTAATAGTTATTTACTCAATTAAGGCCATGAGTAATTAATAATCCAACCCTACTGATAGGACCCGACCATAAAACACCTTGATAGCCACACCTGGGCCCTGCTCTTGTCTGACGAGTAACCCAAACTATCGAAATTTCCCCTAACACTTGTCAGAAAAGGAATACCCGTACTCTCGTCTCATGCCTCCGCCTTTCGAGTAGCCTCAATTTTCGTGAAATGACCTTAAAGGGTTCCCAAACCAAGAAAACGTGTGAGTGGATAAAAAATAAATATTTTAAAACATAGTTTTGAAAACACAATCGTAAAACATAAGTAATTACCCTCCGTTTTTAGGAAAGCTATGCATGCATAAGAGAAGTTCATAAATTCCGATAAAACAGGCAATAGGAAATCTCAAAGTAAGTGAAAATAGTAGAAAATCCAGTAATATCATAAAACAAGGCAACCATAAAACCGTATCAGAGTACCATAACCACAACCATACACATTCAACCTATCCTCGATGCCTGCAAGCCAAATCATCATATCATATCACTAGGGAAATTGAGTTTTACCTCGACATCCGAGTGGGGACTGACTCAGGAGAATGAGCTTTACCTTAACGTCTGAATCGTCCAACACTAGTCTTAGGAAAAAAGAGCTTTACCTTAATGTCTGAGACTATATGTAACGACCCTTCTTGAAATTTTGTGATTATCGAGGTTAATCAAGAATTAAACGAGAATTATCGAACGATGGAGGTAAAAATGACAATTTTGCCCTTGGAAGGAAAAAATATTGACATTTGACCAGAGAGGTCAGTTGCACGTGAATCAAGGTATATTACGTAGATCAAGGGATTACAATCACGTAGACAGGCAGCACGTCAATTTTGGACATCGTACGGGAAAGTTACGGGTCTTGAACGGTTTGATAGGATTTTACGGTAACAAAATTTACGAAAAAGGGTTGACTTTGGTTTGTTTGTTATGGGACCCAAAATATCTACTTTAAGGACCATAGGATGAGTGACACTTGTCACCTACCCTATGGCCATCGCTTTAACATTCATGCATCTTTCTCTCAAACATACACGCATACACGACCGCTACCCACACCCATACCATTCATCATCTTCTTCATTTGGTGCTGGCCTGAGGGAACAGAGAGTGAGAGTGAGGTAATGACACGGCCCATCCCAATCCCCCCCCCCCCCCGGATTATCGTGGGATGTGTCATGCTCCCATTTGACACGAAGTGTCAGATAAGGGATAACTCAAAACCACAGCCCACTCGGGGTTTCCAGAGCGTGCCAAGATCGGTGGAGGAGTGCAATTGTTAGGACCCGTCCCAATCCCCCGAGATTAACAAGGGACGCTCTTGATCCCGTCTGACACAGAGTGTCAGACTAGGGAAAATTTGAACCTTTAGCCCGAAGGCTTCCAGAGTACGCCAGGATCCGGATGAGGTATGTGATGTCTCGGTCTCTGCTATAGTCCGCACCGTAATCAACCTAAAGGGCATTGAAAACAGAAAGACTATGAGTGGACGAAAAACAATAGTTCGTAAAACACATTTTATAAAGACCTTTATGCCCTTCACTAAAAAGCATGCATGCATAGTAAAACCAGTTATCAAACCACATATGTTTAAACAACCAAATCCATACGGGCCCCTGCCCAAATCCATTTACAGAAAACTAGAACATAGTAAACATATGTGGGATCTCAGCCCAAATCCATTTATAAATCATAAAACACAATTTCGCAAACCAATTGAAATCATGTTTATGAATATATCATATAACCAATCCTGTCACGGTATCTAGAGCTACGCACGTGCTACTTGGGGTCTCAAAGCCCAAGTCTCCCCAGGGTCCACCATAGCCTTTCTGAGGGTAAGGAACCCAACAGGGGTGACTCCACTCAGTCAGTGCTCCGTGACTAATCCGGGGTCCACCCAGGCCAACCACCCTCCCCGAAGGAGACAATTCATATATAAAGGATGGTATACGTAAAACCTTTTGAAGACATTCTTAAAACCTTTCAAGGGTTCATGCCCGGTCCTCATAAACCGTCATGAGCCATAAAAAAACCTTTCAAGGGTTCATGCCGGTCCCCATAAACCGTCATGAATCAGAAATCCATTTATGGGTCCCCGACCCGAAATCACAATCTTAAAACATAACTAGGCCCTAAGCCCGAATCCACATACAAACTGGGCCTCGTGCCCGATTTCGTAAACCAAATGGGCCTCGTGCCCGATACGTAAGTCAACTGGGCCTTGAGCCCGATACGCAGACCAATTGGACCTCGATCCCGATACGTAAACCAACTGGGCCTCCAGCCCGATACGTAAACCAACTGGGCCTCCGGCCCGATGCCTTGTTAAATCAAATGGACTTCAAAACCGAGAGTTTGTAAATCAAATGGGTCTCATGCCCGGTCCATATTTCCAAATCCGAAATCGATTTAGAACTAATTGGGCCTCTAGCCCGAGAACGTAACTAAAAGGGACATCGAGTCCGAGGGTTTCGAAAACAAATGGGTCTCAAACTCGAGTTTACCTTTTCAAATCCAACACCATTTCATGAAATCATTTCCAAAACTATAAGTAAGGAAAACCAATGTAAAATCAAAAACCTCAATTTACGTGCAATCACGTAAATCGCCTCGAAATACGTGAAACCATATAATTCACAACCATCCAAATCAACATCATCGAATCATATCTATAAACCATATAAAACATTTATGCATGTATCACAGTTTAGAAATCAAGGTCCACTCACAGACCGTCCTAAGCTGCCGCCTCGATTTGCGTGCCGTAAGCCTCATTGGGCTAATTGTCGTCACCGGGACTCCCAAACCTGTCCAAATTAATTTAGAGGGTTACTAACTACTTAAATAACCCTTCACTAAAGCCCCATAATTTTTCGGAATTTCTAACTATTTTTAAAGTCGATCCTAAACTTTCGGACGTCCCGAACTATATTGAAACGATGTCTGATTGACATGAAACCAATCTCAAAGTGTTCGTTACATCGAATAGATGAAATTACATGTTGGAACCCTCACCAGAAAGTGGGCCATGCGCCCACACGCAACGGCTAAAGCCCTTGCACGTGGGAGCCACGCGCCGGTGCACTGTGCATCTCCTTCCTCGGTCAGACCGGTCCGATCCAAAACCTGCAACTGGACCGGCGTGACCGGTCCAGGGTCCTCCTTCCTTCATTTTTCGTCCGTTCCTTCCCTTTTCAATCCTAAACTTCCTATTTAGTCCCTAGGAGTCTAATGGTATGAAGAAAACCAAGAACAAACCCCTAAACCGACTCGTTCAATTCCTCCCTTCACGGTTCAAGGTCTCCCGATCCACCAGGATTAAAGGCTAAGTCCTTCTCCCGTCTAACTTACGCATGAAACGAAGGCTAAACCGACGTCCAACCTCCATGTGACACGTAAGTCGGACAAGGGATTCTCGATCTAACCGTCCAAAAGCTTCCGAACTTCCTAGAGCGTGCAAGCTCTACTGTGGATCACGTGTGTGATGTCTCCGTCTGTAATGACCCGTCCCGAATATCGGGATTGAATATTAATTAATTATGAATTAGAATGACTAATCGGGGATTAGTTGAGTGAAATCGGACGAAACGTGCAAAATGACCGTTTTGCCCCTAGCGTGGGCAAAATGTTGACTTTTAGTTCGGGCGGTCAAACGGACTTTGACCGATAACTGTGACGTAGTTCGGGACGTCACGAGTTCATAGACAGGTGGCAAGTTCGATTCCGACATTCGAGGAAAAAGTTATGGCGTTCGGAAGTTGAGGGGTATTTTGGTAATTTGGTCGTATTAGGGGCCAAATGTTGACTTTTTGATCGGGAGGTCCGATGGACGAGGGCCGAGGACCGTTGCGTAGGTCTTGTCGATACGAATCCAATGACAGGCGGCATGCCGAAATCGGAGATTCGACGACGAAGTTATGGTCACGGAATTGAGCTTGATTAACCGAACGAACCGGGATTAAAATAATATTTTAATATGAACAGTACCCGGTGACTGTGCACACCTGGATGAGTGACAAGTGTCACCCATCCCCTAATTTAAGCCCTAAAACCTGATCCATGTTTCCCTCCCAACATCATCATTATGTTCTATATTTGTTAATTACACTTAACCCACCATTAATCATCTTCTTTGTCTTAACCGTGCACAATTTGGGGGAAACTAAATTGAGAGACTTGAGCTCTCTTCCACAGCCGGGTTTGAGTGAGAATTGTGAGATTTGTGGGACTGAGTGAGCTGGGATAAAACGAGGGATTGTTTGAGAGCTGAGGAATTGAATTTCGGATTTTAGACAATTTGGGGGGAAATTCGAAGTGGAAGAATTGAGCCGTGAGGAGTGGAATTGAAGCCTAATTTAGCATTCTGGGATCAATACGAGTCGATCTGCAACAAGAACGAAGGGAATTGGTGTCGATTTAAGCAAGAACAGAAGGGATGAAATCTTCGAATTTTCAACCTTGAGTCGAGGAATTTGAGGCTTCGATTGATGAAATTGAACTGGGGATTATGTTTCCGAGGATCCCACGATGCTTCTGGAAGGATCAATTGAAGGAAAACGTTGGAGATTGATGAAGTTCCATCATTGCACAGTGTACGGCTGTTCTTCGAAGAATCGAGTTTGAGTCGTGGAGTTTGAGCCATGAATTGATTCAATTGAGTTGGGGAAAATGTTTACCTGAGTTCATTGAAGCTTCTGGTTGAATCAATTTAAGGAAATCGATTGAAAAAGAAGGAGTTCAAATGATGAACAGTGGCCGGATGTCCTTCGAATGATCAACTGTGATCGTGAGGTTTGAGGTAAGTTCGATTGTAATTAAGTCCACAGATCCCTAATTGAAACTAATTCGATGCTAATGGACGTTTGAATTGCTGAATTTGGTGTCGAATTGACAGAGAACCAACCGGGTCTGTTCGCGGGGTAAACGACCCGTTTACCAGACAAACGGGCATGAACGACGACATTGTAGCTGGCGCGTGGGTTTCACGCGCAGCCACTCACGGCGGCGCGTGAGGGCGCGTCCGGCCTAGTCTCAAGGTGAGGTCAACATGACTTTTGATCCTCTCAGTGTAACAAACATTTTGACGTTGATTTCGAGGAAATCGGATATTGTTTCGATAATGTTCCGCGTATCCAAAGTTTTGTTTTACGAGTTAAATACGTATTTAAATTCCGGAAAAATTGGGGAAAATTATATGATGTATTTTGAGATGTTAGTAACCCTCTATAATGATTTTGGACAGGAGTTGTGATTTTCAGATTTTACGGAAAAACGTGCAGCTCGGAAACGGACCGTTTTGGACGGTGTGTGTGAGTGGACTTTGTTTTCTAACCGTGATGCATGCATATATGATTTAAATGCCTTATTATATGATTTTATATGCTTTGGAACGGTTGATATTTCAATCCGGTAATTTCTCAGTTTTATGATTATTATATTATTATTTTCGGGCGATTTTCGAGAAATTACGAAATTTGGTGAAAATAATGTTTGGACTTGGTTTATGAGTCCGAGATTGAAATTGATTGAAAATAATGTTTGGACTCGGATTATTGAGTCATGGATTGGAAAATGATGTGATGACTCGGGAATGAGTCAATGGTCAATTTCGTGGATTTACGTGAAAATGGCAACGGAGGTTGCAACGCATGGATTTGCGTGATAATGTTATTTTGGGCATGAGAACCCAAGTGAATAGTGATTTTGACTCGAATTTGGAGTCACTTGTGAAATTGTGAAATTAATGATTTATTGGGATTTTATGATTATTTTAATCAGTCTTTCGGGCACGTTTTACGAGGAACGTGCAAATGATGTTTTGGGCTAGGGCCGGAGTTTAAATGATTTCTAAAATGATATTCTGGCTTTGTTGGCGAGTTAATGATGATTTTCGGATTATTTTATTGATTTAAAATGTGATTTTAACGGTTTACGTGTAAATGGTATTTTGGGCTTTGAGATCCAGTCGGGATGATCTTGACTTTGTATGAAGTCAAGATTTGATTGAAATGTTTTGGGATGTAATTCCCGAGATGGTTTTCATGGTGATTGTGATATTCCCAGACGGTCGGAGCTTGGGGGGATTACCCAGACGACCGGAGCTTGGGGGATGTGATTGTAGGATCCGGAGTTGATCCTATGGTAGTCAGCTTCTCGGATGAGACTGAGCCTGGATGTACCCCTCGGATGGGTCTGAGCCTGGGGATGTGTTCGCCCAGAGGTGACTGAGCCCGAGGGGGTTGAGCCCAGAGGTGTCTGTTCCCGAGAGAGTGACTGGATATTGGCCTACGCGTAGTGCAGTTTGATTGATTGTGCACTTGTGGGTAGTGCAGATGTGATTTGTGATATTTTGTGCACTTGTGAGTAGTGCGGATTGATTGGATTGATATATTTATTGTGCACTGGTTATTAGTGCTGATTGATGTTGTTTGTGATAACGTACTGGTATTGAGTACGGGTTTTTGGTCTTTGTGGCCAGGTGATTATGTTTTCACATGTTTTGGCCTGAGAGCCGGGTTTTGATGTTTTAGAACATGAACTGATTTGGTGAACATGAGTTTTATGGACCATGGGAAAATGTGTTTTGATTTTATCGGTCCACTGTTCATACTTGAATGATTTCATACTATTACTCATGTTTTACGATATGCATGCAAGTTTGTGAAAACTGGAGGGTAAGAATGTATTTTGGCAAATGTTTTTATAAGAGGTCATTTTTGTCCACTCACACCTTTTCTGTTTTATTGACCCTTCAGGTCATGGCGCGATGATCGAGTCTATTTGAGAGGTGGAGGTATGAGCGGGCACAGGCGCAAATATCCCTTGTCTGGCAGGTTCTGAAGGGTAGTTTCGGACTTTCAGCTGACTTGTCAGACGGGAGCAGGATCGGACACGGTTAACTTTGTCCTTCGGGGACGGGTCCTGTCACCGTCCCTCTCGACCAACAACCCGCACCACAACAACCTGGAGGGCATCGAAAACACAAAAAGACTGTGAGTGGACAAAAATAAAGTATAGGGTTAAAAACAGTTCATAAAACAAGTACATTTATACCCTCCAATTAAAACCAATGCATGCATATCAAGTCCATGTCATGAAACCATTCAATATTTAGGTTAAGAAAACCATGTAAGAAAAACCGAACACATTTTTCTTTTTTAAAATCCCGGGCCTCAGCCTAAATCCATCGAAAACTATTTCATCCGCGTCATTACCCAAAACATCGGAAAACCATTATTAAAAAAAATCATCATCATCAAGTATCAGTGAAAAGCAAAACACATTTGAACCACATTTCCATCTATCGAACCTGCTGGATCTATCCGAGTCTTTAAACTCAATCCAGGCCTTAATATAATCCCTCTTTAAACTCAATAGGCCTACGGGGGAAAATCATAATATCCGAGTCTTTAAACTCCCGAGTCTTTAAAGTCAATTCGGGTCTTTAAACCCAATCAGGGCCCGCCCCCGTCATAACATATCCGGGTCTTTAAACCCAATAACCAGATCCAGCAAATCCATTCCATTCCAAACCTGTCCAAACCACACTAGAGGGTTACTAACCTCTTCATTAACCTCCCATTAAAGCCCCATAATTTTCCTTCATTTTTAACTATTTTTAAACTCGATTATAAACTTTTGAACACCCTGAAGCATATCGAGACGGTGTCCGATCGACACGAAACTAGTCCCAAAATGTTTGTTACATCAAATAGATTAAAATTCATGTCGAACACATGTCCCAAAAGTTCCCTACGCGCCGCCGCAAGAGGCTGCGCGTGAAGCCCACGCGCCGGGTACTGTTCATCGTCAACATCTAGCGAACCCGGTTTGAACCGGTTCACTGGTTCCCAGTTCAGCTGGACTGGTGAGGCCGGTTCTCAACCATTCTTGACCTGTTTTCGATCCTAATTGTCCCTACACCTTCATCTTACTATTTCTAATTTGTCCATGATTTCAAAACTGGGAAAAACAGCCTTCTAACTTACCTACCCGATCGAGAAACTCACAGCCAACCCTCCTCCTCCATTTCTAGCCATCATCGACCACCACTGGCCTTGAACCCGAGTCCACTGAGCTTGTATAGCCACCAGAAACCTCGTCCAATAAATCAGAATGGTCAGAAATCGCTAAAACCCAATCTACCATTTTTGAAGTAAAATTATACCTCACGGGTTTTAGTTCCCAGCCACCTCCGTCGTCCACGACGGTCACCGTCATTGATACAGTCATCATCGCCAGTCCTCACACTCCAACTTTCGTTTGCATATCATTAGCATTAGATGAGGTTTAGAGGTTTTAGAGGGAGGTTTGGGTGTTCGGGTTTTATTGAAGAACAAAAGGAAAATGATGAAGATCGATAATGATAATCAGATGATTGTTTGGATAAAGAAATGGACGGTGAGGATGAGTGATTGAAAGTGAGATGGATGGCTGAGATTAATTGAGGAGAATAAAACATATTTTAATTGGCCAATGGGACAAGATCCACCATTTAGGGAAAAGTAAGGGTGGGATGAGTGACACTTGGCACTCATCCAAGGGTCTAGATTAATTCTAGGTTTAAATCAGACTATAGTATTTTATTATTATTTTAATTAAATTCTCGGTTCGTACGTTTAATCGACTTCGCTCCCGTGACCATAACTTTTTCGTCCGACCTCTGATTTCGACGTGCCACCTGTCTATGGATTCGTATTGACCCGATCTACGTAACGGTCCTCGGCCATCGGACCTCCTGAGTCAAAAGTCAAAATTTTACCCATGCCCAGGGGCAAAATGATCATTTTCCACATTCCGCCCGATTTCTCTCAACTAATCCCCAATTAGTCATCCTAAACCATAATTAATTAATATTTAATCCCGATACTCGGGACGGGCCGTTACACATCATCATAGAAATCACATATGTAAAACATATTAAACAGTTATGCATGAATCACAGTTTAGAAAACAATGTCCACTCACAGACCGTCCTACGCTACCGCCTCGATATACGTGCCATAAGCCTCCTCGGGCTAAATCACCGTCCTCAGAATATCCGAACGTGTCCAAATCATACCAGAGGGTTACTAACCACTTCATTAACCTCTCATTAAAGCCCCGTATTTTTTCCTAATTTTTAAACGTATTTAAACTCGATCCTAAACCTTCGGACATCCCGAACTATATCGAAACGATATCCGATTGACACGAAACTAGTACCAAAATGTTCGTTACATCAAAAGGATGAAAACATGTGTTGACCTTAACCAGATACATGCCCCTACGCGCCATCACACGCCCCCCCCAAAGGTGCTGCTCGTGAAAGCCGCGTGCTAGTGCACAGTCTTCCCTGTCCTCGCGTCGAACCGGGTTCAGGCCGATCCTCTGCAAGTCCGGTTCGACCAGACCGGTGAGACTGGTTCTCCCTTATTTCTCCATATTTTTTAGTACTTTTAATTCCTATAGCTTCGTTCCAACATTCCTAGTCGATCTATGGTGTCAAAACTAGAAAACCAGGCTTAGAACTCACCTTTCAATTCGACGATCAAACCTCCAGTTTCCTCCGTCGTGCTTCCGCGATTCCAGCCACCTCCCACTTCGGTTTTGGTCCCAAAGTGTTCATACAACCTCCAAGAACATGTTTCCATCATTAGAATGACTCAAAAATCACTAGAATTGAAAGTACCATTTTGGATCACAAAACTTACCTTTTCACGGTTTGCCAGCCACCGTTCATGACGGTCCACAAAACTGATCTAATTCGACTCGTATGAGTTCTAGGAACACGCCCCTGTCCATCAAACCGATTTTTCAAAGCTTTCTAACTCTCTCATGCACCATTGGAAGCTCATATCGTGAAAACCAGGTACTTTATCTCAATTATGGGTTTAGAATTAGATTCCTTGGCTCAAGTAAATAGAGTTCGATATAAAGAACATAGATTTGGTTGAGAATTGAGAGAGTTAGGAAGTTTTGACAAATGGGCCAACAATGGCGATTTTTCGGCCACCAGCCAGCAAACTAAACGGCAGCGCACGGCGGTGGTAGTCGTCTTTTCCGGGGAACGATGACATCATCGAGTGACATCACATGATGACGTTCGCATGCCATATCATCAGATGACATTAGCATAGTGACACGTGGTACTACCACATTAGCACGCCACGTGGTAAGTGGCAGGTGGTAGCACATGGCAAAAGGTGTCAGTGACATGTAGCAGGGGTGCCACGTCAGTGTTGATTAATGGTGACCAAACTTTGACCGGTGTGTGGGCACAAATTTTGAGGTAAAATCGATCTTATTTGAAGTGTTTTGATGATCTGAATCCAATGGTGGTGGTTTCAAGTCGATCAGAGGTCGTTTAAGTAGTATTTTGGAGGTTTTAGCTTCGGGTAGCGTGTTCGGGACACATTTACTGTTTCGGGGTTTAATGAGGGTGTTTACATACAAACTTATTTGGATTTTTAGTGACCTTTGAGTGTGACTTTGACGGGTCAAGTGGTTCCGGAAGCTTCGGATTAGCTTACATCGCGAGTTTTAAGTGCCTAGCGTGGACTGTTTGTGAGTGGACATTTGTTTATAAATATGGTGCATGCATAAATGTTTTAAATGTCTTATGATCATGGTTTGAAATGCAATGATTACATAATGATTTGAGTATGATTATTGATTGTTTTCGTGGAAAATGTTATTGTGCATGTATTTCGAGATTTATGCTTTATGTTATACTTTGGGCGTAGGCCGAGTTTTCTACGTGCTTGAGATTTCACTAAAGGTGATTTGAATAGTGATTTGAATGATGGTTTGGAAATGAAAGATTTTTGTTATGCTTGGAATGATGATTTGTTGATTTAAATATTGAGACAGATTTATGAAATGATGTTTCGGGCTTGTGACCCTGTTGGAAAGATGTTTGACTCAGAGTATGAGTCCATGTGAATTTGAAAGCAAAGTGTTTGTTAAAATGTGTTTATGAGGTTTGATAATTGTTTTCACCGAGACCATCCTCTTGATATTTATATGACCCGGTTGTGAATGTGTTTCCCCGGAGAGGTCCCTATGATATGTTGCTCGCCTCTGGGATGCGATGTGTTCCTCCTGGAGAGGTCATGATGCACTGCCTATTGACGAGAAGCCGTGGGAGGCTCGGCACATGAATGCTTATGTATGACATCGGTCGTTGATTTGTTCATGATGATATGAACGTCGGCCGTAGATTTGTTCACTGTGACGTGCTCAGACGTGAGCTGTCCTGAAGCTTATTTGCACGCGTTGCACGGATGAGGTGACTGATGATGATATGAGATGAGATTGATGATGGATACGAGGATTGGTCATGTTTTCGATTCTTGTTTTGTGTCCAGATGTTTCCATGTGTTTCGGGTTTGAAAAGAAAATAACTTATTTAAGAAAACATTTGAGATTACATGTTTTCTGATGCATGCATGCTTATAAAATAGAGGGTTAAATGATGATTTCGGAAATTGGTTTTTCAAAGTTTTATTTGTCCACATAGTTTTAATGGTTTTTGGTACCTTTCAGGTTGATCGCGGATGCGGGCTGTAGTAGAGACCGAGGCATCACATGAAGCTGCGTACTCTGGAAACCCTATTTGGGCCACTGTGTTATCTCTTGTCTGACACGTGGTGTCAGACGGAAGCAGGTCATCCCATGTTCATCTAGGGGAATTAGGGATGGGTCCTGTCACTATCCATCACAATACTAGTCTCGGGAAAATGAGTTTTACCTCGACGTCCGGGACTGCCCAACCAACCAGCATCCTGAGGAGGGTTTTCAAAACACAACAATGCATAGATATCCAGAAATCATAAACATCGAGAAAACTCATATTTATACTCATATCAAGTTGTAACCCAAAAATCATAGCTCGAAATCCAGGCCTAAGCCCAAATCACAAGTTATATCAAACCTCGTAATACGTGCCATTTAAAATAATCTGTAAAGTCATCAAAACTCGTATGCAATTCTAATCAATCAATATCACCAAAACAATGTAGGAAATTCATATCGATTCTGAAATCAAATCCAAAGTCCGGTATAAAGCTAGAATACGTGATATGAAAATTCCTCGTAAAACATGCACTAAAACATCTTTTGTAAATTCACCAAAAATCATATAAAATCACCGATATTCAAATCACATAATAAAATATTTAAAACATGAAAATATGCATACATAGGGGTTTAGGGAAAATGAAGTCCACTCACACTCGGTCCACTCAATCTGATACCTACTTGCACGTATTTTTTGTAATTTTTGAAACTTTAGCAGCTTGTCAATGATCACTTCTACAAGCCACTAACCATCCTAATTATCTCATATTTTAATCCTTTGATTTGTTGGGATTTTTAAACGGATTTAAAATGAAACATAAACCTTTGGACAATCGAAACTGGTGATGCGTGTGGTCGGATTCCCAGACGGTGAAGCACCCCACACGCCGATCACAGGTGATGCGTGTGGTGGTCATATGCCACACTTTTCACTCATCTTCAATCTCTATTTCTCGACCCGATTTCCTATAAATTGGGTCATTCCAACCCACGACATAGCCTGATTCAAACCCAACCATTCTTTCACCATTTTTCATCTTTTAAACGTCCAAATTCACATTAGGACTACAAGAAGGAGATCCATGAAGTCAAACTAGAGAAAACTAACCTCCACACGGTGGTCTAAATCCACGACTTCGACCATGGTTTCAGTTTCTCCTCTTCGACCTTCTTGCATCTAACTTCGTCCTTTTTTATCCGCTAACTTCGACCATGGTTCCTGACAGGGCCCACCCCTAATCCCCCGGGATTAAGGGCTAAACCCTGCTCCCGTCGAACTTACGTATGACACGAAGGTTAAACAGACGTCCCACCTCCATGTGACACGTAAGTCGGACAAGGGATTGTCGATCGACTCATCCTCAAAGTATCCAGATTTCCCAGAGTGCGTCAAAACTACTATGGATTTCGGGTGTGATGTCTCCGTCATTCTCGATCAACAGCCCGCACCGCAACAACCTGGAGGGTATCGAAAACACGAAAAGACTGTGAGTGGACAAAAATAAAGTATAAGTTCAAAAATATTTCATAAAACAATGACATTTATACCCTCCGTTTCAAAAACCAATGCATGCATATCAAATTCATGTCATAAAACCATGAAAGAAAACTAAACACGGTTTCCTTTTTCCAAATCCCGGGCCTCAACCCAAAACCACCAAAAATCATTTCATCCGGGCCACTGCCCAAAACATCGGAAAACCATAGTTGAAAACCACATCATATTTCCATTCACCGAACCTGCAGGATCTATCCGAGTCTTTAAACTCCCGAGTCTTTAAACTCAATCCAGACCTCAATATAATCCGAGTCTTTAAACTCCTGAGTCTTTAAACTCAACAGGCCTACGGGGGAAATATCAATATATCCGAGTCTTTAAACTCAATCCGGGTCTTTAAACCCAATTCGGGCTCATCCCCCGTCAATCATAATCCGGGTCTTTAAACCAAATAACCAGATCCAGCAAATCCAATCTAAACCGTTTGAAAACCTTTTTCCATTTCCGAATCCGAATCCACAATCTCATCAGGATCCCGAATCCAAACCCAGAACTCATATCCACCTTCTTTCCAGATCCGAGTCCGCAACCATCATTCCGTAAGCCGGCATCCGGAAGAATCATTCCGAACCTAAACCCGGAATCCATTTCCAAGTCCCGAATTGAATCCCGAATCGTCATCTGGAATTCCGATTCATAAACCCGAAATCACGTTTCTCAAAACCACTTGTCTGATCGGGGCTTCAAGTCCAAAACACTTTCCAAAATCCTTTTACTTTCTTTGAATTCAAATCATCTTTCAAATTCCGAAATCAAACCATTAAAACCAGGTTCAAATCACAATATCCGTCAAATCTCGTAAAACGTGAAATACCGAAATTTCCTCGTAAAAATGTGCTAAAAGACTAAAATGCCCATATTTGTGAAATTTACGGTTTTACCCTTGGCCGTTCTAGACCCGTATCTCGCTCATCCGACGTCCGGTGAAAGCATGCTGCCTGTCGTTGAACTCAGGACGACGAGATCTACCTAACAGTCCTCGGTCTACGCGTAAAAATCCGATCGTGCTAAAAGTCAACTTTTCCCTCTAGTTTAACCAAATTACGAAAGTGCCCTCAACCTTTCGAACATCATAACTTCCTTGACACGACCCATCCCAATCCCCTCGGGATTACCATGGAATGTGACGTGCTCCCGTCTGACAAGAGGCGCCAGACAAGGGATAACCGATTGCCATTGCCCGAAAGGGCTTCCAGAGTGCGTAAGGATCGATGGAGGAGGTGTGTGATGCTCAAGTCTCTGCTGCAGTCGTATCCGGAATCAACCTGAAGGGCATTGAAAACAAAAGCTGTGAGTGGACGAAAATAAACAAGTCTGTTTAAAACATTTATAAGACATTTATGCCCCTCAGTAAAATCATATGCATGCACCAAAACCAATAATTCCATAATTATTTAGAAATAACCATTAGGGCCTTAGCCCGGAAACCAAAGCATAGTTTCAATTTTCGAAAGTAAATCCAAGAGTTATTTCATAAATCCAGTAATATAAACCATAAGGCATATAATAATAACCATAACCATAATTTTAGTTGCTGCACTATACACTCCACTCCGACATCCCTGATGTCTGACGTCCCTGACGTCAATAAGGTCACAATCACAAGGCTACGCGTGCCACTCGGGTCTCAATTTCCGAGTTCAATCCCCGAACCCCGTTCGGGTACAGCATCCCCGATGCTTAGCGTCATAGACGCTGGACGTACTAGACGTCCGTGACCTCTCCGGGGTACCTCGCCGGAGGAGACAATATAATATGGAAGGATCTATACAGTGCAGTACCAAATACATTTTATTGATATCCACATGCAAAACATATAGGTATACATAGATAAAATCCGAACCAATCGTTACGTTTCATCAAACGGGACTCATGCCCAAATACCGTGAAACGTGCCATAACCGAAATATCATCAAAACCATTTATAGATTCCAGCATGTGAACATATATAAAATGTAAACCAGGAACATTTATTCAATTCCATTTTAGGGTCCCCGACCCGCAATCACGTGTAGAAATCAACTGGGCCCCTGGCCCGATTCCACAAGTTAACTGGGCCCCTGGCCCGATCCACATGTTAACTGGGCCCCTGGCCCGATTTCATAAATCAACTGGGCCCCCGGCCCGATTTTACTTTATTCAAGTTCGTAACCGTTTCATGAAATCATATTCAACCACATTTATGGAAATCGGTGAAAATCCAGAAAATCTCGGTTTACGTGCAAATACGTAATTCACCTCGAAATGCGTGAAATCATTTTAAATTCACCGATATCCAAAGTAAATCATTTGATCATAATTATAACAATCATAAAACAGTTATGCATGCATCGAATTTATGAAACCAATGTCCACTCACAGACCGTTTAACCGAGCGCCTCGATACGCGTGCCATAGGCCTTCCCGGGCCACCTCACTATCACCGGGACTCCCAATCCTGTTCAAATCAATTTAGAGGATCACTAACCTCATCATTAACATCTTATTCAAGTCCCGTAATTTCCCCGAATTTTTAAGTATTTTTAAACTGGATTTAAAACCTTCGGACATCCCGAACAATATCGAGACGGTGTCCGATCGACACGAAACCAATCCCAAAATGTTCGTTACAATGTATAGGGTAAAAGTCATGTTGACCTCACCTCGAGATTCGTGTCCACGCGCCGTCACGCGCCGCCGTGAGTGGCTGCGCGTGAAAGCCACGCGCCTGCTACAGTGACTGCTACAGTGTTCCTTCTTCACCCGAATGACTGGTAAACGGGTCTGATTACCCGCGATCTGACCCGGCCAGAAACCTGTCAATTCCCACTTAATTTCATTAATTCAATCAGCCAAAAGGATCGTCCTGTGTCTAATTGTGGTTCTGTAAACTTAATTACACCCATAAATCCTTAATCCAACAATTCTCTCGAATTCAAACTCACGGTCATAACATTCGAAACTCACACAAATCATCCTGGTTTTCAAATTAAAAGATACAGAAGCTTCGTATGACCCAACCAATCATTAATCCGTAACTAATTTCAGGAATTCTTACCCGTAGATGGTCGCCCTCAAGCTCCAAATTCCCCAGAAACTGGAACCTGCGTTCATGGCCAAACCGTGATCGATACCCTTGCCAATCGATACGGTTGAGTTCGTAATGAACCCAGAAGAGTATTACAGCCCTTGGTTTCATCCAAAACACCACACATTTTAAATTCTGATTTTCCCTCAATTTTTCCAGATTTCTCCAATCTCTGTTTCTCTCCAATTCGACAGTCCTCACTTGCCCAGAATGAATCCTCACGACTCACTCACAATTATTTAATCCAAATCAGTTGTTTAAAGCACCCCAATCATTCTTCAATCCTCTGTGTAAAGTTTCCCGCACTGGCCCGAAACCATTAAACAAAACCAGTCCATGTTGTGCAATCAATTGCCAGCTCCCCACATGTGCGATCACACATCAAAGCTGCTCCAAAACAGTCCACTAATTGATAAACAATCCCTGGAACCGATCGCACAAAACATCCATCCACGGCTGCTCGATCAAACAGTGGCCATGAGAAATTACCATTCTGCCCCTGTGCAGAAAATTACCAAAATGCCCCTCACGCATCCTGACCCGTAACTCGGTCATACGGACTCCGATTGATGCGTGCCGCCTGTCATTGGATTCGTATCGACGATACTTACGTAACGGTCCTTGGCCCTCGGCCATCGGACATCCCGGTCAAAAAGTCAACATTTGCCCCTATCTCGTCCAAATTACGAAAATGCCCCTGGACTTCCGTACATCATAACTTTCACCACGAACGTCGGAATCGAACGTGCCACCTGTCTATGAACTCGTGACGTCCCGAACTACGTCACGGTCATTGGTCAAAGTCCATTTGACCATCCGAATTAAAAGTCAACGTTTTACCCACGCCCAGGGGCAAAACGGTCATTTTGCACACTTCGTCCGAAATCGCTCAACTAATCCCAGATTAGTAAATCACAATTAAATATTAATAAATCCCGATATTCGGGACGGGTCGTTACAACCTTCCCTCCTTAAAGAATTTCGTCCTCGAAATTACCAATAACCTTATTCCACAACCACCTTGTGGAAAACAGTTCGACCACACATCTGTGTACACTTGTACACCTACATACTGGGTCAACACCAGCCTCGTCTGTACTCAGACATCCCATCACAGTCATACGTCACAATCAACAGCACTCGACCACCTCGAGTGGAAATGATCACCTGATCCGCGATAAAATCGCCTAACCCTTTAGCTGACTCCTTCAGCTAGATGGTTCCTTCCATTAACAATAAATCCTTACATTTGCTCCCGTTGGGAGTCACCAAATCTCATTTGTCAGTCCATGCCGACACCATCAGTCAAACTGTCACCACTAAGCTTTACCACCCTAGTAAAGCCCCAACCATCTGCCAGTCAGTGACAACGCCACGCACTACATCACTCTCGATGTGGCGTAAGATCAACCACATGATCTCAATTCGCAGGGCAAGCCTAATCCTGCGACACCAATTAATCTCAATGTCCATAATCGCCGACTCCCTCAGCGAACCAAGACGCTGGGAAATCACGGTGTGATCAAGTCACACAAGGCTACTCGTGGTTACTCAGACCACCAATTCACTCATCCTGAGTGTACGTATACCGTCAATTAACCCAATCAAGTGGTGTAACTGGAACACATTGAATACCAGCCCAGCAGTGATCACACATATCAATACTAGGGTTCCACAAGCCAACCATGGCTAAGAGCACCTGCTCATACCAACACTGAACCCTGACAAAATCACCCTGCTCAGCGCACAGTATCCAATGTCCAGTCCACAATACAGCCAAACAAATGATATCAGAACCAATCCGATTACCAACACATTAGTTACACACCACTGGTACATCCCCTGTACCGCCATTAGGCACCACTCAGCCTAACCAGTATCAATCATCGTACAACGTACCCTGTACGTACCTCAATCCATCAATCTGACTATAGCCACCCAGGTCATAGCCAACCACGTTCTAGTAATGGAGTACATTTGCCCAGCCAACATGAGACAAACGAACTCCACCCATCATCTAGTTCCAAATCCGAATCTGAATCCGCAATTTCGTAAGAAATCCCGAATCCGATCCCAACATCACATTTTTAATCCATGTCCAAATCCGAATCCGAAATCATTATTCCGTAAGCTAGCATTGGAATAATCATTCCGCACCCAAATCCAGTAATCCAATTTCGAGCTTCGCAATCGAATCCTGAATCGTCACCCAGAAATTCGATTCCAAAACCCAAAATCTCGTTTACGTCCATCAAGACGTAACATAACCGAATCTATCGGTTGCCTGTACAAAACACTCGATTGACTTCATAGGGAAGCCAATCCCAATATTCACACGTCAAAGTTTGACAAAATCCGACCACTTCGGAAACCTACTCAACCGAGTAACAACCATATGGACTCCGCTCCGAAAAGAAGTTCAGTCCCGTCATTTACTACTCACATATCAAGGTAAGAGTGATAAACTCTCCACCCATCTGGATCATCAAGATCACAATCCATATCCATCGCTACGTCACCCGACAAGTAACATCACGATCCTAGATCGTCACATCGACCAAAGTCGACAACATCACAAATCAGATCCACCTAGGATCCACACATGCTCACACAGCTAACAATCCATCTGGACGCTGATCGTAGGGTCTTACACCCTCAATGAATCATTCGCCAAATTTCCCTAGGTGGAAAGATGACCACGCATTTCACCACCAAGTCCAAATCACACACAACTTCTTGTGTCCAATGACCCAAGCCAAACATGGGTCCACTTACCAATACACGCTCAACGTACTGATAGCAACAATCGTCATCCGCCACGGCAGGAAAATATGAAGTCAACCCTAATGACTTCGGAATACCAATCACTGATTCGGAAACGAGCACTCCTCTCGTCTCCCAATCACAACTCTCCCCGAAACGGGAGTTCCAACCATGTTGGAAACAGACATGCTCCCAAAGAGATGTCAAGTCCAACCACTGGACTGCCCATGTCCATACCTTACTTGGTCCACCACGTGTCCAAGATCGATTCATTACTCGGACCTCACGTCCGTCAATAATCATGTATGCACACACCCCGATTCCGAACGGAATATCCACAATTTTGCCTGAATGTGCATACCATACTGCCTTCGTTTCACATCTCAACCTAAACAGGTTCAATCCTCAGGTTCCAAGTGATTCACAATCACAAAATCCCACATCCATACCACGAATGGTTTTCCCCGACTTTTCCAATCTCAATAATTTCCTTGTACTCTCAGGGGATATAAGCAGTACACAAACTTACCAATCTCGGAGTTGACCACAACTCCCCAAATCCATCAATTCTCATGACATAGGGAACAGCATCCCGAGATTCCCCAAATTTTCAATCATACCTTTTGATCCATTCATCACTTGTCATCATAAATCTGCCGGAACTCATCCCAACACGACTCAACCTCCACTGGATCCCATCCAGTCCAAGACTCAACCACCACTGAGTCGCAGATACCAATCATCTGTTCATCATGACAGAGTCACACCCCAACTGGTGGCTCAACGTCATCACAATTACCGTCCCCAGCACCAGCGCTAGTACCAGCACCAACATACCATCATCCACACTAGTATCAGCACACAGGCATCCATACTAGTATCGGCATATAGGTACCAACATCCATACATAGCACACGAACACCCATGCTAGCACACGAACATCCATGCTAGCACACAGTGTGCAAGGTTGTTACCCTGGATCTCCGTTCATTCCGAACGACGATCCCGTAACACCACTCGTTCCCCACGACTATGGGTACCTCCAACTTTTGCCATCGGCACATCAGGATAATGGACGTTCCCTAAACATCCCCTGATCCCCAAGTGTCAAAACCACACTGAATACCCTCGATAGCCAGTTATCTCGACACAACTGTCGACCAACAGTCATCGTTGTCAAGATCTGTAACCACACCTCACACTAATATTCGATCCAACACGGGATTCCATATTTTCTCATAACCACATCCGTGGATCGAAACCCATAATCCTGACTAGACTCCCTTGAGTCATCCCACATGGTCATCCACGACCTTCGCCGCTCGTCGCAGCACAAGTTCTCATTCAAAGTTCACTTTCCAGTCCATCAATTACAAGTTAGGGTTCCAAAATCACACCCTAGGGTTCCACCGAACCCGACTGCCTTCTGCAGTAGAATCCACAACCTGACCGACTCCGCGGTCCTGACATCGTATAGACGTCCAATCCAATCCAATTGTCAACTCAACGTGGGTTCCATCGTGGGTTCCACCACGAAGGTCATCGGCTAACTCCGATGCACCAACACCCCGCACACTAGTCAACACTACTAGGGTCCAAAACATAGACCAATACTCAACTGAGTTTCGTTTTTCCATAACATTATTCAAATGGGGTTCCCTGAACCCAGCTGTGCCCAGTGGCACAACAATCCATCATCACATGACCGAACTGACGGTCCCACATTACCAGTTAATCGTATACAACACCACTTGGGTTGAATCGCAACAATGCACGGCGTATCGGGCCAAACATACCCAATTCACCATACAAACCCAAAACTCTCTATCAGGTTGACAATGGAACAGCAGCCCAAAGAGACATCACACCCTTGTCCTTCGCGCACAAAAGAGCAAAACCTGCTCTGATACCACTTGACACGACCCATCCCAATCCCCCCGGGATTACCATGGAATGTGACGTGCTCCCGTCTGACAAGAGGCGCCAGACAAGGGATAACCGATTGCCATTGCCCAAAAGGGCTTCCAGAGTGCGTAAGGATCGATGGAGGAGGTGTGCGATGCTCAAGTCTCTGCTGCAGTCGTATCCGGAATCAACCTGAAGGGCATTGAAAACAAAAGCTGTGAGTGGACGAAAATAAACAAGTCTATTTAAAACATTTATAAGACATTTATGCCCCTCAGTAAAATCATATGCATGCACCAAAACCAATAATTTCATAATTATTTAGAAATAACCATTAGGGCCTTAGCCCGGAAACCAAAGCATAGTTTCAATTTCCGAAAGTAAATCCAAGAGTTATTTCATAAATCCAGTAATATAAACCATAAGGCATATAATAATAACCATAACCATAATTTTAGTTGCTGCACTATACACTCCACTCCGACATCCCTGATGTCTGACGTCCCTGACGTCAATAAGGTCACAATCACAAGGCTACGCGTGCCACTCGGGTCTCAATTTCCGAGTTCAATCCCCGAACCCCGTTCGGGTACAGCATCCCCGATGCTTAGCGTCATAGACGCTGGACGTACTAGACGTCCGTGACCTCTCCGGGGTACCTCGCCGGAGGAGACAATATAATATGGAAGGATCTATATAGTGCAGTACCAAATACATTTTATTGATATCCACATGCAAAACATATAGGTATACATAGATAAAATCCGAACCAATCGTTACGTTTCATCAAACGGGTCTCATGCCCAAATACCGTGAAACGTGCCATAACCGAAATATCATCAAAACCATTTATAGATTCCAGCATGTGAACATATATAAAATGTAAACCAGGAACATTTATTCAATTCCATTTTAGGGTCCCCGACCCGCAATCACGTGTAGAAATCACCTGGGCCCCTGGCCCGATTCCACAAGTTAACTGGGCCCCTAGCCCGATCCACATGTTAACTGGGCCCCTGGCCCGATTTCATAAATCAACTGGGCCCCCGGCCCGATTTTACTTTATTCAAGTTCGTAACCGTTTCATGAAATCATATTCAACCACATTTATGGAAATCGGTGAAAATCCAGAAAATCTCGGTTTACGTGCAAATACGTAATTCACCTCGAAATGCGTGAAATCATTTTAAATTCACCGATATCCAAAGTAAATCATTTGATCATAATTATAACAATCATAAAACAGTTATGCATGCATCGAATTTATGAAACCAATGTCCACTCACAGACCGTTTAACCGAGCGCCTCGATACGCGTGCCATAGGCCTTCCCGGGCCACCTCACTATCACCGGGACTCCCAATCCTGTTCAAATCAATTTAGAGGATCACTAACCTCATCATTAACATCTTATTCAAGTCCCGTAATTTCCCCGAATTTTTAAGTATTTTTAAACTGGATTTAAAACCTTCGGACATCCCGAACAATATCGAGACGGTGTCCGATCGACACGAAACCAATCCCAAAATGTTCGTTACAATGTATAGGGTAAAAGTCATGTTGACCTCACCTCGAGATTCGTGTCCACGCGCCGTCACGCGCCGCCGTGAGTGGCTGCGCGTGAAAGCCACGCGCCTGCTACAGTGACTGCTACAGTGTTCCTTCTTCACCCGAATGACTGGTAAACGGGTCTGATTACCCGCGATCTGAACCGGCCAGAAACCTGTCAATTCCCACTTAATTTCATTAATTCAATCAGCCAAAAGGATCGTCCTGTGTCTAATTGTGGTTCTGTAAACTTAATTACACCCATAAATCCTTAATCCAACAATTCTCTCGAATTCAAACTCACGGTCATAACATTCGAAACTCACACAAATCATCCTGGTTTTCAAATTAAAAGATACAGAAGCTTCGTATGACCCAACCAATCATTAATCCGTAACTAATTTCAGGAATTCTTACCCGTAGATGGTCGCCCTCAAGCTCCAAATTCCCCAGAAACTGGAACCTGCGTTCATGGCCAAACCGTGATCGATACCCTTGCCAATCGATACGGTTGAGTTCGTAATGAACCCAGAAGAGTATTACAGCCCTTGGTTTCATCCAAAACACCACACATTTTAAATTCTGATTTTCCCTCAATTTTTCCAGATTTCTCCAATCTCTGTTTCTCTCCAATTCGACAGTCCTCACTTGCCCAGAATGAATCCTCACGACTCACTCACAATTATTTAATCCAAATCAGTTGTTTAAAGCACCCCAATCATTCTTCAATCCTCTGTGTAAAGTTTCCCGCACTGGCCCGAAACCATTAAACAAAACCAGTCCATGTTGTGCAATCAATTGCCAGCTCCCCACATGTGCGATCACACATCAAAGCTGCTCCAAAACAGTCCACTAATTGATAAACAATCCCTGGAACCGATCGCACAAAACATCCATCCACGGCTGCTCGATCAAACAGTGCCCATGAGAAATTACCATTCTGCCCCTGTGCAGAAAATTACCAAAATGCCCCTCACGCATCCTGACCCGTAACTCGGTCATACGGACTCCGATTGATGCGTGCCGCCTGTCATTGGATTCGTATCGACGATACCTACGTAACGGTCCTTGGCCCTCGGCCATCGGACATCCCGGTCAAAAAGTCAACATTTGCCCCTATTTCGTCCAAATTACGAAAATGCCCCTGGACTTCCGTACATCATAACTTTCACCACGAACGTCGGAATCGAACGTGCCACCTGTCTATGAACTCGTGACGTCCCGAACTACGTCACGGTCATTGGTCAAAGTCCATTTGACCATCCGAATTAAAAGTCAACGTTTTACCCACGCCCAGGGGCAAAACGGTCATTTTGCACACTTCGTCCGAAATCGCTCAACTAATCCCAGATTAGTAAATCACAATTAAATATTAATAAATCCCGATATTCGGGACGGGTCGTTACATTCCTCCTCGGATGTCGGAATTGGACGTGCCACTTGTCTACGGACTCGTGACGTCCCAAACTACGTCACGGTCATCGGTCAATGTCCAATTGACCGCCCGAACTCAAAGTCAACAATTTGCCCATTCCAGGGGCAAAATCGTCATTCTGCGCCCAAGGTCCAAAAGTGTAACAACCCGTCACGAGAATCGGGATTAGTAGAGTGATTAAGGTGTGATTAGTGAGGTTAATTAGTGGTTAGGTGGTCCCGAAAGGTCCGGGAGCCTAGAATGACAATTTTGCCCCTAGTCCGGGCAAAAAAATGTTGACTTTTATTCGGGTGGTTGGGTATTGACCAGTGACCAGGACGTAGTTGAGGACGTCACGAACCCGTAGACATGAGGGACGTTCGATTCCGACATCCGAGGAGGAAGTTGTGATGTTCGGACGGTTGAGGGCATAACCGTAAGTTGAGTAAATTAGGGGGGAATAGTTGACTTTTTGGATAATCGAGTTTTGGTAGGTTGACCTAGGATGGTTAGGTAGCTTTCGTTGTCCTGAGTTCGATGACAGGTGGCACGTATTCATCGGACGTACGAGGCGAGAGTTACGGGTCTAGGAAGTTTTGGCAAAACCGTAAAAATGTGTAAAACATGGGGGTATTTTGGTCTTTTTGGTTTCTGGGGATTTGTACTGAGAGAAAGGAGATGGACGGCTGGGGTTTAACCAAGTGAGATAAGGATTGAGTGGATGGTGACATGTGGCCAATGTGGAGTGGTTTCTGGGACGTTCTCGTGTGCGCGCACCACCCAAATAATTGGGGTGCACTCGTGCAACCCGTGCAGTTCTTGGATACACAGAGAAACAGAGTGAGCTTGTGAGGAGAAATTGAGGAGTGATCGTGGCTGGTGATGAGTTCTGGTGAGTGAGGGAGGAACAAGAGACGGAAGGGAGGCTGGTGGTCGTGAATTAGTGGTGCAATCGTGCACGGCGGCACGGCGGAGGTGCGGAGAAGTTTTGGGGGAAACAGGGAGCCTGAGAGTTCGAGGTGGTGGCTACGCCGTGAGGTGAGGCAAACCAAGGCGAAGGGAGGCTGAGGAGGTTGCAAGGAGTCCAACGAGCACCGTGGTAGGCGGCGGTGCGCACGGCGGAGCTGCAATCGAAAGGTAAGCTTCCTTTCTCTGTTTTCCCGTGAAAGTTCATTTGGAAAGTCATGAGGTTTGGTTGAGAGTCGAGAGGTTAGAAGGTCAGGGTGATGTTCAGGAGGGTCCTAGGTGTCGACTAGGATGGTCGCCGTGATGGGGCCGTACACGGCGGGGCTCAGGCAAAGATGAGCACTCTGGTGCTCTGTTTGGCCGTGACATTCAAACGGTGAGTCGACGAGTTTGGGGGTGAGTCGAGGGTAACGGAGATTGGTTCTAGGTTCAGTAAAGCCTTAGGGATCGTCTGGTGTCGCCACCGTGACGGGAGGTGACCGGAACAGGTGAATCGTGAAACAAGGAAAAAGGGGCCGTCTGGTTCAAGCTTCAGTCGTGAAGCTGGGAGTCGAATCGAACCAAGAGGAGTTGGGGAATGGTTTCGTGGTGTCTGGACGAAGCTGCAGGAGAAGAGAGGGAGTGAATTGGTGGCTGGACGGTGGAGAATGCTTCTCGCCGGTCCAAGCCACGGCGGCCGGTTCAGCACAGTCATCTCGAGGTAGGGGATGTACTGTAGCTGGCGCGTGAGGGCCACGCGCAGCCACTTTGGGCGGCGCGTGGGGGCGCGTACGGCGGCGGATGGGAAAGTGGTCAACATGGTTTTTGGACCAGGAGTTGTGGTGAGTTCAATGGAGTTGGTTTCGAGTCAATCGGAAGTCGTTTGAGTGTAGTTCCGCGAAGGTGAATGTTTAGGGTCCCGGGTTCTAGGTTTTCGATTCGGGGATTTTTGAAGGAATTTAGGTGAACCTTCGTAGACGTGTTAGTGACGTAATTTGGTGATTGTGAACAGGATCGGGATTTCCCGAGGAAGCCGAGGAACGGGCTGGACGTTCGGGACGCGAGTAGGGCTCAGTACTGTGAGTGGACCCTTTCTCTAAACTCGAGCATGCATAACTGTTTTCTATCATTGTCTTATGGCTTTTAATCACTATTCTATGTTTATCGAATATGTTTTGGTTGATTTTACATGACTGCACGTTTTTCAAGAATGTTCGGTTTTTAGCACGTTTTACGAGAAAGTGGTTTGTTTCTGAAATGGATGCAATGATTTTGGGATTTCATTTGATAAGTGGTTTTCATTGGTTATAAAGGGATTTTGGAACATGATTTCGATAATAAAGGTTTTCGGTTTTAAAATCGGATTTCGAGAAACGAGATTTGGTTTTAAAATTGGAAAGTGGACTCCAGATTTGGGTTCGGAATGACGGGTCTGGATGCCGGAAGGGCATCGAACCAGTGATTTCGGATTCGGGTTTGGATGTGGATTGGTAAATGGTTTTCAAATGGTTTTGGGATTGGATTTGCTGGATCTGGATATTGGGTTTAAAGACCCGGATATATGTGACGGGGGACCGGCCGGATTGGGTTTAAAGACCCGAATTGAGTTTAAAGACTCGGGAGTTTAAAGACTCGGATATATTGATATTTCCCCCGTAGGCCTTGAGTTTAAAGACTCGGATATGATTAAGGCCTGGATTGAGTTTAAAGACTCGGGAGTTTAAAGACTCGGATAGGTCCAGCAGGTTTGATCGGGAAATGATGATTTGAGCTTTATGGTTTATGATACGGGTTTTGATACTCTTGCCATTATTTCCATACCTGTTTTATAGTGTTTCTGTTTCTTATGATGCTTTATAAGACTTGAATTAGACCTGAATTATTAACTGTTGGTTATGCATGTGGTTTTCAAAACGGAGGGCTAAAACCCCGGTTTTTATATGAAATGGTTCTGAACTTTTGTACTTTCTGGTCCACTCACATCTTCTGTTTTAAATTGCCCTCCAGGTTGTGGAGCTAGTGCGGGGTCTTGACGTCGAGGCAGTGACCGAGGCATAGAAGTCACGCGAGGGGTCCCGGAGTAGTTTAAAGTCTTCCGTGTGCGTGTAATTTAACGGTTTTAGTTCCTTGTATTTTCGTACTATGCTCTGTAAACGATAACTTTGGGATATGTTGTCTAATTACTCCTGCGTCTGACTGGGTTTGAGTGCGTTTTACTTAGGTGTTGCGTCAGGGAGTCAGACGGGAGCGGGATTGACCTCGGGTTTTGGGGTGAAACCGGGGTGGGTCCTGACAAAAAGTAACCCACTAACTACTGATTAACCCAGTTAATCCACCACTAATCCTAACTTCCGGGACGAGTCCTTACAGTTCCAATCCTCCAGGAGCCTTGGTTGCACGTGAAACAACCTCAAACCTACTCCATGACCCACAACCAAACTTGGCTCCACGGCTTATTCGGGTCTGCACTCCCTCTCTCTCTGTCATTCTGGTTCTCTTTCCTCTCTCAGACTCTCATTCACGCACTTCCTATTTCATTCTCTGGCCTCTCCTCCCTCATCTACCTAGTTTCACTCTCTCGGCCACCTCCTACCATGGCTTTAGCCATGTTCCACCGAAAAACACAATAACAACGCACACGCACACGCACGCGTGCGCGCGCGCACACACACACACACACACACACACACACACACACACACACCCCAATATGTAGAGTGGTAAGTCGGTGGAAGGAGAAAATATTAGGTCCTTCTAGATACTTGACACTTGTCAACATCCAATAATATCTCAGTGTGAAATGACCAATTTACCCCTAAATTCAAATTTACCAAAATGCCTATGACCGTTCTAGGCCTGTAATAACCTCATTCGACCTCCAATTTTAGCGTGCCACCTATCTACGATCTCTAGAGTCCAAGACCTTTGTAATGGTCTTTGCAGAATATCCAACATATACCCGAGTCAAAAGTCAACATTTGACCATTCTAACGGCAAAATCGTCATTTCCACAAAGTTGTCAAATTTATTTTTTCTCAAATTTTCGGGTTGTTACACCACTATAAGGTTTTGAATAGAAAGAAATTAACAATTAAAATTGGTGCACAATTTTTTGATTAATTGGTGTACATTTATTTGGTAAATTGATCTACATTTTTAGAAGAGTCAAGATAATGACAATGAATAAAGGCCAAATTAAACGGAAATTCTAATATTAATTAAATTTCTGCTAGTAGAGGCTGGGATGATGGAAGAAACACGTGAATTTTTATTTGTTTTGATTAATTAAATGAGATAGAGGAATTTTTAGAAATTATCCATACAATGTGTCATCGGGGTTTGAACTTGAGACCAATTGCCTACAAATCAACACTAGAACCAACTGAATTAGAACCACTTGATCGAAACACATAAAATTAAACTAATTGATTTTTTTTTTTAAATTAAACTAATTGCTGCCTTTTTCGGCTTCTGGTGGTGCAAGCGGGCAGAGTGACAAAGATCCCTCTTGGGGTTTCTTGAGATAGCTAGCTATTAATTGTACCTTTATTAATTCCTTTGCTTGGGGTTTACCTTATTAATTCTTGTTTTTGTTGGTTTCAGCAATTGAAAGAGTGAAATTAATTACAAACCTAACACATGCAACAAAAATCTAGAATTGTCAAGAATTCTAATACACTACACATACCGTGAAGGAGATAGAACGAATGTGATGGAGATGGACTAAAGAAATGGCTAGAGAGAGAAGCATATCGAAGGAAAAGCTTCACGGGCTCCGCGATGGATACTTCTCGATCAATGGACCGTCATGCACTCGCGATCGATGGAGCCTTGCTGACGTAGTTGACTGATTTAAGGAGTCCGAGGCGAGGCAATGGAGGCGTCCGTCGGCGTCGATTATGGTGATGGAGCTTACTGATGGAGGCGTCCGCCAACCTATATTTCGCTGGCCACCAAGAATTCCCCGGCTGCCCAGTATTCTTCGGTCGCACAACGCCACTTAAGCTACACCTAGGGTGAAATAGTGGACCGTTGGCGGCTAGAGGTGTTGGAGGGTGGATAGTGGAGATGCTGAAGGGTGGATGTGTTGGACTGTTGGAGCATAGTAGCAGCGTGGCTGCTATGAAGTGAAGATAAGAGTGAGAAATGAGAAGTGGATGTAGAATAGGTTGAAATTTTTTAGGTATTTATACTAGGTCATTGTGAAACCCTAGATGAGTCAATACTTGAAAATTGGTTACCATATCGTGAGTTAGTAGGTTGTGATCCAATAATCCGTTTAATCAATGGGTTAGTAGGTTATTTAATAGGTTTACGAGTTGACCCGATATCCACCTGTTTAATAAATGAGTTATAGCGAGTTGACCCAATATTTACCAAAATGTTTATCGAGTTGGGTTGATTCGGGTTGATTCCGTGTGAATTTCGAGTCATATATCGAGTTGCGTTAGAAGTTTCCATCCTTAAGCGAGAGGCTGGGTTAGGGAACAAGGTTATTGCACCTCTCCCTAATTTTCCCAACATCTAAGTTCCTCAACACTGCATCTTTCTTCTTAATGCTACAATTGATGGAAAGAAGATAGAAAATAGACCTTTTTATTTTATTTAATATTTTAAGATAATAAATAAAAGTGACTTAAATTCCCTTATAAAAATTGTCACATTAACCAACTTAATGGAATCTAGATGGATTACGATGATGGATGGACCTGGTTATTGGGATAAAGTGAGACTATTAACAATTTTCAGGGTTAAGTAAACAAAAATCATTATTTAATAGTTTATAACAAATTCAAATTTAAAAATTTAGTTAATAATGCTATGAGCACCAACACACATTTACCGTTGATTCCTCCCAACACACCTTTGCTTTCAATTTCAATATCCAGGTAAGGTAAGATGATTTTGGTTGGACTATGGGGTTGTTGAAAAATCCAACTTCCGTTCCTATTAATGTTATAGTTTAGTAATATGGAACCTAAGTCGAAGAAAGTTTGTGACCCTTCTGAGGCCTCGTATTACTATTAATAGGAACAATTTATATGATATTTGTGGTGGTTTTGCAAATGATGCTATGAACAATGACTATAAGGTTGTGAGGGTTGTTCATCTTCTGGATAAACTTTGGCCAAATGGAGTTGAGGTTTATTCACTAGCCACGGGATTATGGAGAAATCTTGGTTATGTTATTCCTGATTTTCTACTAATCGAAAGGGAACCCCCCAAGCTTTTGTTGAGGGGGCTCTTCATTGGGCCGTATATCGTCGAATGACAAACGGTGATTTCTACTATCTTATCTTAGCATTTGATGTTGGTAGTGAGCAATTTCGTGAGGTATTGACGCCAAAGAGTTTAGAATGGGATAAATAGGATGGGTTATTGGCTTTGCGATTGTTTGACTCTGGAGATGGAAAGTCTGTTGCTTTGGTCACAAGGGGTCATAGTAATTTGAATAATAATCTTGATATATGGGAGATGAAGGAGTATTTCCTTTAGGAGTATTGCTCTGTTAATTTTTGTTGGATTTTCAATTTTGATTCTTCTGTGTTAGATTTTCCTTAAATCTCACTCTTTACTTCCAATTTCTTCGAGAATCCGTTTAATTGAATGAGTTTCTCTTCAATCTTATTATTTTTTTACGATTTTTGTGAAACCCAACAATTTTTTTTTTTTTGCAATTTCATTTGCTCTATCAATTTATTTGCTCCAAGTTTTTTCATGTTGAACTAATAGATTCCTCCCTCTCAGAGAAAGTATTGTTGATTTGGTATTCGATAGTTGTATTATTTATCTTTAACTGGTTTGCGTCATTGACTTGGTATTATTGATTCAAACTATTGCTATGCATCATAATGAGTGGATGGAAAATGCCGATCGCTGGGTAGCTGCATTTCTTGAGATATTCTGATGCTGAGAATGCTACTCTCCAATCCAATCGTAATATGATACTTTATTAATATGATTTTTTTAAAATTAGTTTGTTAATATGATTTTTTTTTTAAAATTATCTTAGTAACCTTTAGTATATCATTTTCATGTTGAATTACAGTTCCTGTTGCTCTGAGAGTGAAATGGAAGCAACTTTAGTATATAACGACCCGTCCCTGATTTTAAGGATTAATAAAGACTAATTATGGATTAGTGAGGCTAATCGGGAATTAGCCGAGAATTAATGGACGTTCAAGGTAAAATTACGATTTTGCCTCTGAACGAGAGCGAAAAGTTGACTTTTGACCCGGGAGGTCTGACGCACGAGGGCCGATGACCGTGACGTAGATCAGGACGTCACGAGTCAGTAGACAGACGACACGTCGAAATCAGACATTCGACGGAAAAGTTACGGTTCACAAAAGTTCGAGGGAACTATTGCACGAATTACGAGACGAATGTCATTTGGCATTAAGTGGGCCCAGATATTTAGGGGCAGGCCCAATGGATGAATGACACTTGTCATCCATCCATTGCCCACCCAAATTGATATATGCATTCCCCCATTTCTTTGTTCGTCCAAACCAAACCCGATCTCACCCCAAAAACCTTGAACCCAAAACCATTTTCCTTTCCCTTTTGATGTTGTGTGAGGACAGAGTGCGAGAGGGACTGAGGGGTGACAGAACGACGGCCAGCCGCCATGGACAGCGGTGGAAAGCCCAAGAACCAGGTAAATTGATGATCCTTTAATTTTTGAATTTTCAATTTTGGTTTTGAGACGTTTTAGATGGTTTCTAATGTTAGGATGTTGTTAATGGGATTGGAACGAGTTTGGGGTGATCGAAAACGAAGGAGGAGGACCGTGGGAACCCCTTGGACGGCGGTCGGGAAAGCGAGGCCATGAGTTCAAATTCCACACAGGTATTTTGACAGGACCCGCCCCGATCCTCTCTGGGACCACATGGGGACGTGCCCTACTCCCGTCTGACACCCAAAATACCGTTCCAATTTTAGCCTTAAACGTTTAAATGCATAACAACCAAAATTAAAGTTTTACATCAAATCCGAAATAACAGATGTCAGACAAGGGATGAAATCCAAACTACAAGTTGCGAGCACGACTCTAACATAAACCTGCGGGTACACCACCCAACAGGGGTTCAGGTACGCAGAAGTGGATCTATGCTTCAGTCTCAGGTTTCTCCTCTACCTCATTAGCCCGACCTGGAGGGGTTACCAAAACAATAAGGGTGAGTGGGCCGAAACTCAAGTTTATAAAATCGTTTAGTAAGTAAAACATATAATTTACCCCTCTGTTTTCCAAACATGCATGCAACCTTATTTAAAATCATTAATCATATAATATGAACCATAAGGCATGTAATAAAACCATAAACATAATTTTAGCCATGACACTATACACTCAAATCCCGACATCCCCGATGTCTAACGTCCCTGACATCTAATAAGGTCACAATCACAAGGCTACGCGTGCCACTCGGGTCTCAATTCCGAGTTCAATCCCCGAACCCCGTTCGGGTACAGCATCCCCGATGCTTAGCGTCATAGACGCTGGACGTTCTATATGTTCGTGACCACTCCGGGGTACCTCATCCGGAGGAGACAGTATCATAAGAATGGATCTATACAGTGCAGTATTAAATACATTTTATTGATATCCACCTGCAAAACATATATGTATACATAGGTAAAATCCGAACCGATCGTTACGTTTCATCAAACGGGTCTCATGCCCAAATACCGTGAAACGTGCCATAACCGAAATTTCAATATCATCAAAACCATATCTTGATTCCAGCATGTGAACATATAAGTAAATCAGAAAACATTTAAGCATGCAAGGGTTTAATGAAATCGGGCCCACTCACAGTACGACCCTACGGTGAACCTGCGCGTACGAACTTGTACCGGGATTATCGTACAATTCCTGTAAGTCCAAATCACATGTAAGGGTCACTACAAGTCTTAAACGTTTAACCAAAAAGTCCGAAATAGAAACCGGCTCGGGGAACCCGTCAACACGTTTTCCGAGATAACCGGCCCTAAACTGACCCATCAAAACTATCTCAGATCAACATGATTAATTCACCAAAAATGTTCAGAATGAAGAGAGGAACAAAAGTCATGTTGATCGTGATCGGAGATAAGGTCCAACGCGCCCTCACGGGCCGCCCAAAGTGGCTGCACGTGAAAGTCACGCGCCGGGCACTGTAGCTACAGTGTCACCACCTTCACCCGTTTGTCTGTAATACGGGTCTGCCACCCGCGGCTTGACCCGGTTGATTACCCATCAATTCCTACTCGATTTCAATCCAATTTGATCCTAACATGTTTATTATCCTTCCAATTTAAGTTTTGTGACACTAATTTGCCTCGACAAGTCCTTTAACTAGCCATTCGACCCGTGATCAACAAAACGGGTTGATCACCAGGACTTCCTGGTTTCTAATTCAAACTTCAATTAACTTCACATGTAGTATAATAGGATCAAAACGAACTAATATGAACGATCAATTGGGTCTGAGAGTACCTGAAGATTGTCGTCCCAAGCTCTGCAACTCCTCTGAAGACGGCAGCCTCCGTCCCAGCTCAACCGTGGCTGATGGCCTTAGCTTTCGATGTGGTTAAGTTCCAAACACTCCCAGAAGACTAAACCAGGCCTTGGTTTGGTCCAACAGTCACCAGAAATCAAAACCCGATTTTCCCTCCAATTTTGCCCGAAATGGTTTCTCTGGTTTTCTTCACCTGTTCTCAGTTCTTTCAGCATCAGAGTGATGCTTACCCACGTTCTAATCAGTTTTAAATAACCTCAGCCGTCCCAGAGGCTCGTGGAAGTCCAATTTGTCCACTGAAAATGGTTCCCCGAAAAGTTTCGATCTTGAAATTAAAAATTGTGGCTTTGCTGGATGTATCCAGCCATGTGCTGATGTCTAAAGGGTTTAAACAAATCCCAACTTTCCAACTCACACACTGATTAATCAATTGGGGCACAGAACCACCGCACATGGTGGTGCCTTCCACGGTTCCCCCGCGGTTGCTACAGTGACCAGGGCAAAATGACCAAAATGCCCCTGGTTCAAATAATTACCAAACTGCCCCTTACTTCCTTGACCCGTAACTCAGCCATACGAAGTCCGATTTCGGCGTGCCGCCTGTCTACGGACTCAAGACATCGAGACCTACCTAACGGTCTTTGAGTCATGTGAAAATTAGTTGCCAAACGAAAAGTCAACATTTTCGCCCGTGAAGTCCAAATTACGGTAATGCCCCTGAACTTCCGATAGTCATAACTTTTTCCCTGATCGTCCGAATTGGACGTGCCACCTGTCTATGAACTCGTGACGTCCAGAACTACGTCATGGTCACTGGTCAAAGTCCATTTGACCCACCAATCAAAAAGTCAACAATTGGCCATCCATTCACAAGGGTAAAAATGTCAATTCATACATTAAATTACAATATTCAAATCCTCGAACTTCCGGGGTGTTACATATTTTCTTGATCGTTTTATGAGTTTTAAGGACACAGAAAGCTAGGTATTGGTGAGACAAAGAGAATGAGATTGGATTGGAAGAAAACAGACCAAAATCGAGTGAGAAAACGGCATGAACCAGCCACACCGGTTTGGCTAGACCAGCAGCGTAGAAAACCCGGTTCGGACCGGTTGCGAGGTCGAAGACTACTGCACAGTGCTCGGCGCATGGCTCCGACGCGCAGCCCCTTTGGGCGGCGCGTGAGGGCGCGTGGGGCAGATTATAGGGAAGTGTTCAACATACGAAATCATCTATTCGATGTAACAAACATTTTGGGACTGGTTTTGAGTCTATCAGACATCGTTTCGTTATAGTTTGAGACGTCCGAAGGTTTAGGATCGACTTTAAAAATAGTTAAAAATTTGGGAAAATTACGGGGCTTTAATAAGGGGTTATTTAAGTAGTTAGTAACCCTCTATTACAATTTGGACAGGTTCGGGAGCCCCGATGAAGGTGATTGGCCCAGGAGAGGCTTATGACACGCGTAACGAGGCGCTGCTTTGGACGATCTGTGAGTGGACCTGGATTTCTAAATTGATGCATGCATAAATGTTTTATATTTGTTTTAAATACATGAATTGAGATGCCTTGAGTGCATTTATTTGTGGTAGCTAGTATTTACGTATTTGCACGTATTTTGAGAATTCTGGTTTTATACGATGCTTATACGTGCTATGTTTTCTGTGAGGGTTTGGTGAATGGGTTTTGGATTGGAAAACATGAAATTGGGCATGTGACCCATTTGATTGGAAACCCTTAGACTTGGACTTCATTTGATTTCACGAGAAATCGGGTTGGAGGCCCATTTGAGTTATATGATCGGGCCGAGGGCCCTGTTGGTTTACGATTTGGGCTTGAAGCCCAGTTTGTGGTGATATCGGGCTTGAGGCCCCGTTGATTTATGGTGTCGGGCCTGAGGCCCTGTTGGTTTTGATATCGGGCTTGAGGCCCAGGATTGTGAAATCGGGCTTGAGGCCCCGTTGAATAGTGAAATCGGGCTTGAGTCCCAGTTATGGTTTATGAAATGGAAACTCGGGTTCAGGACCCTACTGAAATGTGAATTTGGGCTTGAGTCTCGAGGAGATTTGGATTTGAATCGGATTCGAGGAATCTTGTTGAGAAGAATCGGGTATGAGACCCAGTTGAAAAATGTTTTGAGAAAGAAAGTATTTGATATGTATATAGCCTCCTATGTAATTAGTCTTCTCCAGACGTCGTAGATCCTGGAGTGTCACGATCCACTGCCTGGGATGAGTGACTCCAAGAGGGAGCACATGCCTAGGAGTGTGAGATATGTTATAGTCACGGACTGGGTCCAGGGACAGTCCTCCAAACGTAGTAGATCCTAGATTTTGGACAAATCCTCCCAGACGTCGTAGATCTTGGGAGAGGACTCGGAGATGAGACCCGAGTAGTATGCATACTTAGATTTATCGTGACAGTTTGTAGATTAGGCATATGAGATCTCGAGGATGGGTTATATATATGTATGTATGAGGTTTTACGGGGATTGATTGGGGGCTGAGACCCCGTGTTTATGATTGGTATTTCACTGAGATAGTTGTGGGGTTGAGACCCCGTGTTTTATGATTTCAGAAATGATTTTTGGGCTGAGTTCCAATGTGACTAGTTGACAGGACCTACCCCGATTATCACCCCGATAACCGGGACGAACCCTGCTCCCGTCTGACATCCCAACACAAAAGACCGAAATGACCTCATAAAAACCCACAATTACATTGCCAGACCAGGGAGAATTTAAAACCCAAAGAGTCAACAGTCATACAGAACATAGTCCAAAATAAGGTAAACAGAAATCCTACTAAAGTTGACTACACGCACAACAGAAAAGTTCGTAACGGAAACTCCGGTAAAACTCCGGGATAACTCTATGCCTCTGACTCTGCCTCAACGTCAGCCTCAGCGCTAGCACCACGACCTGGAGGGCAGTTAAAACCAGAAAAGTGTGAGTGAACTAAAAATAAATAATAGTTTCGAAAACAGTTTAATAAACAAACCAGGATTTGCCCTCCGTTTTGAAAACATGCATGCATAACCCAATATCTGAAAAACATTTATAAATCACATAGTAATCATCATGGAAACAATATCATAAAACATAAAATACCAATGTCATCATCCGATCAAACCTGCTGGATCTATCCGAGTCTTTAAGCTCAATCCAGGCCTCAATATAATCCGAGTCTTTAAACTCAACAGGCCTACGGGGGAAATATAATATCCGAGTCTTTAAACTCCCGAGTCTTTAACTCAATCCGGGTCTTTAAACCCAATTCGGGCCCGTCCCCCGTCAATCATAATCCGGGTCTTTAAACCCAATAATCAGATCCAGAAAATCCAATCCAAAATCGTTTGAAAACCGTTTCTAAATCCATATCCAAACCCGAATTCGAAATCACTATTCTGCAGCCATTCCGGCGTTCAGAACCGTCATTTCGAACCCAAATCCGGAAATCCCTTTTTTCCAACTTTAAAACCAAAATCTCGATTCCCGAAATCTGATTCTAAAACTGGAAACCTTGTTTATCGAATCATGTCTCAAAATCCGTTTATAATCATTGAAAACCAATTATAGATTGAAACCCCAAAAGCATAGCATCAAAATCATAATCAAAGCATTTCTCGTAAAACGTGCTGAAATACATAAACGCCTCGAAAAACGTACCATTATGTAAAACAGATATAGAATAATCAATAATCATGAAATAATAATTAAAACC